>JBBPCY010000001.1:8033910-8052403 GCA_037974405.1 Brachyalestes nurse
TAAAAACAAAAACACTCTATATGGACAAATGTTTGAATGTTTGGGACACCTGACCTTTACACCAACAGGGACTTTAATGGCATTGCATTCAAATTCATAGACACTAATATGGAGTTTGACCCCTTTGCAGCTCTAACAGCTTCCACTCCAAGATTTTGGAGTTTGTGCTCATTCATTCTGTATAGCATTTATGAGGTCAGACACTGACGAGAAGGTCTGGGATGGGGTTGAGTTCAAGGCTCTGTTCCTGCCAGGCAAGTTCTCCCACACTGAACTCCTCCAGCCATGTCTTTATGGAGCTGCTTTGCGCTCTGGGACACAGTCATGCTGGAATAGAAAACTGTCCACAAAGTTGGAAGCACAGCGTTGTCCAGAATGTCTTGGCACTGCACTGGAAAACAGGTGTCCCAATACTGACAAACAGTGGAACCCTGAAAAAACAGGTGTGTCCCAATACTTTTTTCCATACTTTGTAGAAGAAATGTTTCCTTTCAGAATAAGAAACTTTTAACCAGTTCATTTTTCTGCGAAAGACTGAATGAATGGCGTGCCGGACTTGGCCCCGCCCGTGTTATATTCGGCACACTAAGTCCCGCCCTTCTCGCTTGCGATTGGCTGTTGCACCGAGTGGGGCGGAGCTATTTGGAGGGGGTGGGGGGAGCCCGTGTTGAATGAACGTTGCTGGGGCGTCACGCGCCCGCGAGCCTGTCCTCTTCAGAATGGACCTGTAACGGGTAACGTTACTTCTCCGGATCTGTAACGGTTCCTGTCAAAGCCATCGTTACCTTCACCAGCGAGATATCTACCGTCTCTGTTACAGGAGAGCTTCCATTTCGAGGAGCTACATTTTCTCTTCCGCGTTTTTTGGTGACTGTCTCGAGTTCTGTGGAATTATAACCCTGAGGAGAGAAAGGTAAGAAGAAAAAAAAAGAGTTCAAGCTAAAGGCACCTTTTCGAATGAGTGTGGTTTGAGAGAAACGAAAGAAAGAAAGAAAACACGCTTCAAAATGGGCTACCTCAACTTTCGTTAAAAAAAGGAAAAACTGAAGGGGGCGTTCCGCGCGAGGCATCCCCCCCCCCACTCTCTCGCGCGCGCCGGCCGAGGACGAGCGGTTGGCCGTTGGAGCTGAAAGAGAGAGAGATGGCGTTTGGTTACCTGAGAGAAGTTCTGGAAGAATTTGCCTAACCTTGTAGTAGCCTGTCTCTATATATGCATATATATTATATATCTGTGGTTGTCTCGTAATGTCAAACGACCGTGACCGGGCGAAAAAAGCAAAAAAATGTCGGGACTCTCTCGGTCGGACAGTGCTCTCGGACCTGGCGTGTTAGTGAAATGTGCTCAGAGTGACCTGCTCTCGCTTTAGAACTAAAAATAACAACTCGACAAAAAGAAAAAAAAGAGAGAAAAAAGAAATAAAATGGCCAATGAAAGTCCCTACGACAGCCGGGACATCGTGGAGAAATATCTCTACCATAAACTTCTGAAGCGAGGCTACGTGTGGGAGTTCCGAACCGCAGCGGCAGGAGCTGGAGGATCCACCGACGAGAACGACGAGGACGAGGCCGAGCCCCCGCGCGCGGGGCCCGCCAGGCTGCACCGGCTGCTCCGCGAGGCCGGGGACGAGCTAGAGCGCGCATACAAGCGGGACTTCGCCGCCATGTGGGACCAGCTCCGCGTCGGACCGAGCGCACAGCTCCAGCGCAGCTTCGTGGCCGTGGCCGAGGAGCTGTTCGGGGACGGCGTGAACTGGGGCCGCGTCGTGGCCTTCTTCGAGTTCGGCGGCACGCTCTGCGTGGAGAGCGTGAACCGCGAGATGGCGTCGCAGGTGGAACACATCGCGCGGTGGATGACCGACTACCTGAACGGACCTCTCCTGCAGAGCTGGATCCAGGACAACGGCGGCTGGGTGAGTTGGGGGGGGGCGTACACTTCGCCTTAGTCGTCAGACCACACACTCTTTACAACTTAGACCCCTCAAAGATCTCTGTCAGAGACCACCAAAGGGAAACACCTCCAGGGCTCAGTTCTCTTACACTTTGGCTCTCAGCCACACCCACCTACTTGTTCCATGTGCATGCGCCAGAGGTAAAAAAAAAATCAGATCACAGACATTACAACCCCTCAAAGATCGCCACGGTAAGAGGTGGCAATGCCAAAGACCTCTTACAGTCACATACTAACTCCATGTGCGTGCTCCAGAGGTACAATATCTGCTTTTGGCTGGAATGTATACTAGAGGGTGATCCAGGACAAGGATGGCTGAGTGAGTGTGTGGGGCTTACACTTTACATTACTCATCAGATCACTCTTTACAAAACAGGCCCCTCAAAGATCTCCACTGTAAGAGACCTACACCCACCCACTAACTCCATATACAGCTCGTTTTTGCATCCATCCTAAGGGAATAAGTCAGATTGCTCTACACACATAGACCCCTCAAAGACCTCTAATGGTAAGGACCTCCAGGGTTCACTTTGGCTCTCAGCTGCACCCACATACTAACTCCATGTGCATGCTCCAGAGGTGAAAAACCTGCTTTTGGCTGGAGGGCATACTAGAGAGCGATGTTTTGCCCCAGAGGTGTAACCCTTGTCCACACTGGCTGTGGAAACCCCTCAATTAATCTACAGCTAACGAGACAAGAGTTCAAACAGGGCTGCACTCATCAGTGGCTCAGTTTTGCACTTGGGCCCACAGCCACACCCACCTACTCCATGTGCAGAAGTGGAATGCTCCTTTTCAAGGCTCCTTGGCAAATGTTCTGCCAGGAGTCTCCTCCCCACCCACCCAGAAGAGTGTGTGGAATATCTAATGCTTTTTCAGGCTGTGAGCTGCTCTATCCCTGGCTTACACTCTCCTGGTAACAGCCAGTAGGCATCAGCGTACTTAGATTCGTTTGAAAGGGGGTGAGGCTTTGCTTTTGGGGTCAAGCGCATCCTCAGCACTCTTCCTTGATGCTATAGCGACCCGATGTCTGTTTGGTAGTTGACAGGCAGGTGCTGGAGAGATTGGTGTCGCTTTAGTCTCTAGGATTTGCTCGCTGGTTCAGGCCTGTTGGGTGTCTGAGGAGAATTTGGCACCCTGCTGGGATTGTGGGGTATGAATGAAAAATCAAGCATATCCACCGGCTCACTTAATCCTGCAGTCAAGTATGGAAGCACTCCTATTTTTTGGAATAGGGGGGGTACAGAGATCTTGTTTTACCACAGCTTGGTTCCTGCACTGCAGTGCTTGTGCGTTGAATAATTTAAAGCATAAACTGAAGCAGCCCATCACAGCTCTGCGCGCTTTCATATGAGATGACGAGGCTGCAAGCACTATCTGACTGCCCATGATATCATGGTACCTTAAACCCTCTGGATTCCGTCCTCAGTCTCTCAGACACAAATGATCAGGCACTTGCTTTCTAAGCATGTTGTCAGATAAAGACTAATAAAGTTAATGAGCTTGCTGAGTGCTTTTACTCCTAAGAGAGTAAGGTTTTACTTGACACTGTTTGGGTTGAGTGGACACTTCACTGCTGCTTTATGCTGGTTCTCTTAAAATTACACCAACGTGAAACAGAATTGAAAAAACAACCTGCTCGGCGTCAGTGACACCTCTATTTGAATGAATATCTTATGTTATCTTGGACATATTGCTCATTCTCCATCACTGTCTTTAACATTGAAAATCAACAGTGCTGTGTATGTCACCGTGGTCTAGTTTAAGCAATGTATTGCCCAGCACTACTCACACTCATAAATAAGAACTGTTAACGTCTTAAAACCTGCATTAAATGTTCACTCGAGTTATATTAGGGTCGTGGATGTGGCGCTGAGCACCTGGGTGGCTCTTCTTTTAGTCCTTTACTACGAATGTGGGGGTGGCAGTGTGAAAGGTACAGTGCCGTCTAGACTACATTCAGGTTAGCCTAGTTTCTGGGCTGGTAGGCCGTGCAGGTGGAAGGACGGTGGCCCATTGGGGCCATTATTCCTGTCTGGTCTGCGAGTGGACTGGAGCAGAATTAATGACGCTCATTACTTAACGCATCTGCTGCAGGTTACTCAGAGAAGAAATATAAAAGGCCTTTCTGACGGGGTGGAATGTGGAGGAAGACAGCAGTGCAGAGCCAGGAGAAATGACCACTTTGGGCAGACGGTCCCTAGACACCGCTTTGCTCTTTCGCCTAGTTCTCGTCTTGTTCTGTCTTTTACACAGTAATTATATTAAAGAGTCTACTGCAAAGGATATACAGAAACGGCAGACTGTGTTATTACAGGTGCTATTAATATGTATCTGTATCTTAGCCTGTGTGTGTGTGTGTGTGTGTGTGTGTGTGTGTGTGTGTGTGTGTGTCTACGTCCAGCTGATGAATGGCTATGGTCAGTTCCATCATTCCTTCAGGTGATGAGGCAGTGTGCAATTAGGATACAATTAGCACAGAAGCACTTTAATGAGGATTTAACTCATGTCTGCATTATTCACAAAGCAGCCGCACTCTTGTCCAGAGGCAATTAATGATTAATTTATTTCATTTTGTCATGAAAAGCATGCTTAGGGTTTGCGTCAAGACCGATATTGCAGAGGGAATTAGGTTGCGCACCAGAGCCGCACATTATACTTTCGTGTCTTTGAATTTGCCCTTAACTGCTTTGAAAATTGCGGGATCTGTTTTGAAGAGTTGAAAATGTTTTGCACTGAGACCTGCCGACACCAGGGACTTGCATTTCTGTATTTTTTTTTTCTTCTTTTTTTCGCTGGAGGCTAGTGAGTCTTTATCAGTTTTTTTTATCAGTTTTCTGTTAATGCTCTTCATACGTGATCGACAAGAGCTGTAAGCGTTTTCAAACATGGTACTTACTTTGTATATGGTTTAAATAAGGTCTAAACTAACTCTGAATCAGTTCAGCTCTACGAAGCACCAGCAGAGGCTAAATAATCACCAAAACTGTGATAAGCGTTCCTTGCAAAAAGCAATCAGAGGAAAATCACATACTTCACTAAGCACCAGTGCTTTAATATCAAACAGCATTTTGCTGTGTAATGTGAAAATATTAAAACGGCTTTTTATCTCGAGTACTTAAATAGAAAAAAAATCTGATTGCTTATTTGTTTTCTAAAGTGTGTGACATGCAAGTGGACTATTTTTGGTATTCATGGCCTGCAGTAAGAGGGTGCACGAAATGTGCAAAAAAAGGCGTCTCATTTAGCTATAAATTGGTCAGATGGCTTTGCTTTGGTGCCAAAGAGAAATGTCTGCAGTTAATGCCGACTTATTATCCTCCTTTTGAATTAATGCGATTCATTAATCCTTGGATAAAGCCCCTGGAATAATTGCACAGTCTGCGGAGAATACATGATTCCGCTGTGCCGCATGATGCTGTTTCATTACTGTTATTCCAGGCTCCCTGCTGGGCCTCCCCATTTACCCAGCATGTGATCAAGACCTTCATCTCGCTTTGGTCCTCTTTCCAATTGAATTTGGGATTCAATTGAGTTTCTGAAGCATTTGAAAGGCCTGTCTTTATACAGAGCAAGCAGTAAATCTGCTAACTGTAATGACACAATTATGGATCATGTTAGCCATGACAAAGCAAAAGGCATAATTGAATTGCCTATGTCTGATTGACAAATGTGGTTGTGGTAAATAGGGACAGCTGACTGAGTCACTTTTGCCTTGGGGAGCACGTCCACCAGCACTGCAAGTGGAAGCTCCAAAGTTTGACAAGTGTGACTCTCTGGCCGTCCGTCTGTTTTTGGCAGGAGTAGATGAATGGAGACTGGAGATGGATTCTTTGCCCCAGAGGTTTATCACTGTCCACTGACTATAGAGGAAAGCTTTGCTTAGGGCCTTCGTTGCCGTACTGGATATGCTTGTTGTGGAAAACTCCCCAATTAGTATACGTCCAACAAGAGTCCAAAAGAGGGCTACTGTCTAGAGTTACATAAAAATCAGTATTATTTTCAAGTAAATCGTTCTACATTCTCCATCATTGTTCTTTGTATGTCCGAGAACGTTAGCATCACCACAAAAGATCTGTCCCTCATATTGTGAAATTTTTTTTTACCTCTCTTTTGATTCTCAGAGTGCAGTTCTTCAGTTACGAGCAAAATAAATATGACCAAGTATGAATACATGTTTATTTAGTTTGGTTTTCTTTTTCCTTTAGTTATTGTTTCACAAAGTTCACAATCAGTAGACATTTGTGGAGCACTAGAATGCGAAACATTTTACTCTAATTGTTTTTGAGCAGTCAAACTTGCCACATGAACATGAGCAGATTATGCCGAACTGCCTGAGAATGCTGGCCTGGATTTTTCCTTACTAGGTTTCTCATTATCACCACTGTTACACACTGAGGTATTTCATTTGCTGCCTCCCCCCCCAAACAAATGATCATTTACTCTTGTTATAATTGCCATGTTACTAAACTGAGTGTTGGGGGATTTAGAAGCCATTTAGTGGATTGAGACAAATAGGAGCTTTCTGATGGGTTTACACTTCACACTTGACAGTAACAGCTGGTTTGTTCCCTCCTCACTACATGTAGTTTAGGTGTAGCTGATAAAACAGTAAAGTTAATGAATTTATTCCATAGGTTATAGATTTCTCCACTGATAGACTTTTCTGCTGATCTTCCCTATGAAGTAAAAAGGCAGGGTAACACTTCACAATAGGATAACCCTTATAAAGGGTTGTAGACAGTTTATAAATAATGAATAAGCACGTTATAACAGTTGTCATACATTGATACAGACTCATTATTTGGCAATATTCGAGATCTTGCTAGTTGCTTAACTTGTCACTTTCTCAGGCAGAATGTTAAACTTCATCAGGTATTTGTTAACATGCTATTACCAAGAAAACACCAGATCTTACCAAATGGTGTGCCTGAATCAGGGCGTGACAGCTGTTATAACTTACAACTGTCTACAGTCTATTTAACCTCATTAATGAATCATTTTGAACCCTTAATAAGGGTAGTGTTATTGAAAAGTGGTACCAAAGGCAGTTAGTATTATCTTTCTTTTATATAGACCATGTCGATGGTAAGCGTTGTTAGACTAGTAAATGCTGTCTCAGCTGTATTACCTATATTTTGGATGCAATGAGAAGTTTATGGTTGTGGTAAGTGTGAAAAGTACCCAGAGAACCCCCTTGTTTCACCGAGCGTTTGATGATAGTTGACATCTTTCGCTTTGGTTTTAACGTTCTTCGGAAGACACTTTAATAAATCGCCCTGGTAATTACCTAGGAATTGCTGAAAAGAAGCAAGCTTCTTCTTTAAAAAAAAAAATTTTTTAAAAAAGCTCGCAAATAGAAGGGATCTTGGTCTTGTTACTGTAGTATTACCTCACTCAGGCATGAGGCCATAACTGTCATCTAGGAAGCTAATAAGTTCTGGTCATGAGGGGACAAATGTGGGTATTTTCACTGTTATCAGGGACACCCACTGTGCTGTTTACCAAACGCAGCTGGAGTGAGTTCTAAAAAGCCGGTCTCCGTTTAGTCATGCAGAATTACGAGCTGCTTGTATTGAAGTTTGTTTAGTTGGGCTACAAGTGTGTAGGTGCTCAGCCCACGCACAGCACACCTGTGGTTCCTTCCATTCCTGTGTGTGTTGAGTGTGTGTGTCTGTGTATGTTTGTGCTTGTCTGTGTGGAACCGGTGGCTCCTTGCCTTAGAGGCCTGTTTGACCCCACCTGTGCCTTTTGTAGGTGGGTGTTGTGTTGGGGCGTTTACTGAAAAAAGGCAAAGCACTTCAGAAGCGCCGCTCAGCTATTCATTTTCCAGAACATGTGCCTCATACGCTCCTTTCAAGTGACATTGTTTGTGAAAGTGATGTAGACGCTGAAGACAGAACGTGAAGAAGAAAAAAAAAAAAAACCTCAAAGAAAAAAAAGGAAAGAAAGGGGTTCTTTTTTGTCCTTTCTGTCAGTTTGATTGTAATGGCTTCAAACAAACATGCTGTGCATTCTGCAGCTGGTGCGCTGAACATCGGCACTGCCTGTGAGGGCAAGCCAAGTAGGGTGAGGGACAGCAAAAGTGAGAAGAGAAGAAACTGAGAAGTGTGGATTAAGACAGAAAAAAGGGCAGGAAGACCATATGGATATATAGAAAGTGTGATAGCTGAGAGAGTTTATTGTTGTTGCTTCCTGCCCAGCTGGTGGTGTAGGGCGTGTCAGCCTCTCCTGGGGGGCAAGGTAGGGCTCCGTGAGCTGATTGGCTATCATAGGGTCGCAAGATGCCGTATATTATAAGGACCGACGTTGTTGAACTAGAGAAGGCTACAGGCTGGAGGTGGAGGTGTCATTTGAGTAGCAGTGGAGGGGTGTTAACTCTAGGGAAGTGTTCTCTCATGTGCAGTGCCGGTGCCGCGTCCAGAACATACCGCGTTACGTTCATCCACCCACTGCCCAACTTTCCATAAACATGTTCATTTATTAATCGCATACATTATAATGATTCATCCAAACAACAAAGACCTGATCTGTTCCAGGTGTCTGCCACTCACGTCATTCATGAGCACTTAAAAAGCTGCCGCTTTGATTTCTTCTGCACAGCCCTCCCACCGCTCATTAAACCATCCACAAACCTGAAACCAAACAAAGAACAAGTTAGGACAACTTACAATACTGGGGAGTATTTATTCACTCATGCCTCAGTGTGCATTACTATTTCGAAAACGGAACAGAGATACAAGATTCCCCCCAGGACAGTTTATGACTGGCTCAATTGGCAACAATGTTAAAAGACGCACGGGTAAACATCGTTTGCAAGTGCCAAGCTGATTTGGAATAAACGACTACCCTCGCCAGAGTATTGCAATGTATTTGCAATCCAGCAGTACCAAGTATGTTTGTGACAGCTCACTTAGAAATGCAGCTTTCATCAGTCTGAAGGTGAAGATTGGATATTAGGTAACGTCACTGCGGATAATGACACAAACAGCCATAAAGCATCGGTGGATGTCAAGAATATGGTCTTGTAAGTGCTTTCATATAATGCAACAGACATTAAACTTTCAACTGTCTCGTAAAATATTTAGCTAGCTAGTGTGAGACAGATAGTTACATGTAACGTAGCTTTGCTACATAATGTCCTAATGACACTCAAAGTGGTTTTGTGTCTCGATTAGGGTGACACTTCCCTTGTAGGAGGTGAAACGAAGCTCGCTCTTTATGGCGCATTAGCACAGTGATATTAGAATCATGTCATTATTGGCCGATATTTTCTTGAAGTCATAATGTCGATATAGGGACTGATGTTTAGCTTTGACTGATATTTAATAATGCATTTATTGTGGTCTGGAAGAGCAGAATCTTGAGGTGACACAGGAATACTGTGCTAAAAGGCTTTCATTATTTCTTGGTTTGAGCTTATAGTAATACATATGTTCTATGGAAGCTTTTTTTTTGTATCTGCACTGGATGTCAGCATCACCCTGCAAATCTTGCATCCCTGATTGCAGATGTTGGCGGCTCTTGTTGTGTGCGTCTCAAACCTGTTTTCTGTTGTTATTAGTTCCCATGAAAAACGACCCCCTCGGTCGGCCTTGGCATAGAATCGCTGGCAATCTGAGCAGTACACACCACCACCATCGCCTTCCTCCGCCCAGGTGTTCTGTGTTTTCTACGACACTACGTACCCCCCTGTTGGTTTTTTGTGTCCTCATTATATCCACTTTTGGCTGAGGTGAAGCTTTCACTAGGTAAAAATATGTGAGGGTTAGGTTTAGCATCCCAGGTGAATTGACTCATGACTGTGATTGGAGGGAGTCAGTCAACTTGCCCAACATTTTTTTACTCCCCACGGGCCACCGGGCCATTACCTATGTTGAACCCTGGCTAGAGGCTCACAACACACACACACATACACACACACACACACACACACACGAACACACGTACACTCGCTCGCATCTTGGTGTGGTACTTTAGGAGGAAGGAAACCTCCTGTTTAAAAAACTGTGTAAATGAGTGCTTGATCTCCACAAAAACAGCAGGTTGGTGTCTTTGATTCTTATCCACAGCTTGTTTCCATCTCAAAAGAGGGTGTAGATCAGAGACAGAAAGGACAAATTGGATGTGATAGACAGGCTCAGCAGAAAGTGAGAGCTGAGTGTGGAAAAAAACACCTACAGGTACTGAAATGTAAAGAGCACCAAAACATCTTGTACTTTATCCTTTATCTGCCTCTCACTTTAACTCAGTGAAACCGGTGGTGACTCAGAAAAATAACGCTGAGTGAAAATGAAATATCCTGGCCCTTTTAATGTGTTAGTCATTTGTTTCCCTGAACAGGTTGATGCCTTGAGGAGAAAGTTGACGGGACTACCCCTCTTTCTCCATGCACTCACTGCAGGCAGGTTCCGTGCTGTATGTGGCGTGCTAGCGGTTATCATTGACTTGACTGACAGCAGAAAAAGCTCAATGGACGGCAAACGTGAGCAGTAGTAGATGTGGATACCTCAGCAGTGGACACTCTGCTGGGCTCTACATCCAGCCAAAGCACATTTGACAGTTATTAGTGCTGATCAATCATAAGCAAACACAGATAACTGAGTTACATCCCAATTAAGGGGCGAGGCTTGTCATTTGTATGTAGGGTGTCTTGAATGTGAGACGTTACCTGACTGTATTTTTTCTGTTGATTTGTGAATGAGTGATTGATCAAAGTGGTGGCGTGTGCTGATCAGAAGACTGTTGTATTAGTTTTGAGTTTTGCCTGCCTTTGATGCTGCACGGCTTTTCTTGGCTCCTCTCCCAAATGGAGTGCCTGGGTTCTGCTTAATGATTGTAGCTGCTGTTCTTTCCACGGGCCCTCTGACAGGCGATACAGTGTTTCCCATACATTGATTTATTTGTGGCAGCCTGCCAAAATATCAACCCTGACCTCCATAATACCAACTGCTTGTGTATACCCCCCCCCCCCCACAACAATTCTGTGGTAAATAATGCATTGCAGAGTGAAACAATGAAAAAAAAACAACGGAAGTGGAGCAAAGGCAGCACATATGTCTGTGGACCTAAATCCTAGTCTGAGACATCTGTCTGGCCTGGAGAGTGAAAAGTGCCCTTCACCTCAGACACATTAGGCTGATGACACAATCATTATGTCCTCACAGAGCTGTGGTTTGTTCACATGGACACAGGGACAGATCGTGCCAGCGGCTCCATGGTAGCCTACCCCACGTTGCTCATACTCATCAACAAGTATCCATCTCTCGCGAGTATCCCTCTCCCTCACTTGCCGGCTGGCACGTCTCATTCAGCGCTGAGCCGTCAGTGTGTGAGCCATACAGTCTCTTATCTGAGAGCCAGGTCTTCTGATACTTTCATTGAGTAAGACCCTCTGATTCTGTCTTTGCTTTCCGTCTCATACAGCTTTGAGTCGTCTGCTGGACAGACAAAAGGAAATCCGATTTACTTAAAAGAAAGTGTCCTGGCAGAATGGTGCAAGCTGCCTCTTAGAGATGTCTAATTCAACCTCCCACACAAAAGTTGACAGCGCTGACAGTTGGCTCATGGAGACATTTTACGGAAAATCCACATCCTCCTATTTCAGACACAGATATACGCTGAAAGAACCACACCACTGCACAAACAAAGGGACACAAAAGGGACACTCTTGCAAAGACTCAGACATGAAAAAAGATTGGGGGCTTGTATTTAGGCCCAGAATGTAAATAGAGTCTTATAGCTCTTTGCTGCATGGCAGCCTTGGTTTTTTGCCGCCAGGATCTTAAGATGTGGGAGTTTGTGTAGGCAGGTTGGGGGATTCCTAATGGAATTAGTCTGGGAGCACTGTATAGATTTCTTATTCTCCTTTAGATGTGCTCCATAACATGGTCTGTCTGCTTTTCCCTGCTTCTGTCTGGATCATCCTTCTTTCCTTGTGCCTCATTTCCCAAACTCTTCTTTGCTCCACAGCAATTTTATACATTTTAAGACCAAAAACCTTTCAGTCTTGTGATATTTTTTTGGATCTGCTGCATAGCCTTTCGAGCTCATGTGGTCTCGCTGCCTACCTTAAATTTGGAGGCCCTGTATATTGAAGCCTAGTTTTCTTCAAACCTAGAGTCCTCGATCTCCCTTGGCTCTGTGTCTGCAGCTGGGTGTGGAAGAATTCCCTTCATCTGTATTTCACTGGGCTGCAGCAAAGCTTTATGGATGAGGGCCTAGCTTAAGAGTAATGGTTCTGCTGGAGTCGTTTGTCTGTCACTGGGTTGTTTAACGTAAGCGTGGCTCAGCATGCCTTGCTATCCATCGTTGTGTGTGCTCCTTTTGTCTGGAAAAGGCAGAATCCCGGTGGCCTCTAAAGCATCAAGGGGCTGGAGCCAAGTTGGGACCCCCCTCTTGTACCTCTGGGTCTGCCCTGGCTCCGTCGTCTGCCATCTGCTGTGCCTTTTTGCACCCGGCACACTCTGCATTGCACGCTCCTCATCTTCCCAAAAAGAAATTTCCTACCAACTGTTGTCCATGGGCCAGGGCTGCCTTCTCACCAAAATAAATATGAATGGAGCTCTTTCGTATGTTCAAAATAAGAAGTTACCTCAAGGTCTGGGTGTGCTGGGCCAGCAGGCTGAGGATCAGAGAGTCCAGCCACATGTTATGTTACCTGTACACTGGCAAGGATCAGGTGCACTGTTTGGTTTATCCTCTCAGCAAATGTCGTTTTCCCAGCTTGCTGTTTGTCTGTGGGTTCGTGCTCTGATTAGCGGAGCGGGGAGTAGGAGAAACAGTGATCAAGCCCTGGGAGCCCCTGGTGAATGCTAATAAGCTGTCATTTCCTGATAGCACAACGTGTGAGCACTGTTGATGCCAGATATGGTTGAATCAAAGCTAAGTCAAACAGTAATTATGTATTTTAGTTTCATCCATTGAAGTATGAATTATTCATAGGGATGTGAGGGGGGGGGGGCAGTCACTCCCTTTTAACACTTTATGTACCATAATCTAATGTTTAGTCATGTCTCTCTTAATACTGGCGTTTAGAGCCTTAAGTCCCCTGAGATGTACCGATCCGAATCTTCTGTTATAGCACAATCAAACCTGTGGAAGGACAAGTTCTTATAGTCCCCTAACTAAGGCAAGGCACACAAACCTCTTTATTAGTTGGTTCCCCAACTTCCCACATATTAAGTTTAGTACAGGACACATATTGATAAACGTGTGAACTTGTTACTGTAGAATAACAGACTGCAGGGGAGCAGAAATGCTGTAGTGTGAAGTTGAGTGAAAGGCATCTCACTCTCTGGTAGGCCAGAGGTCCTGTTTCGCCTGCTTGGTGCCATGGGAATTTCCTGGATTACCGAATGGCCGTGGCTAATGCATTCACATGGATTAGAGATGGGCATGTCACAAAGGCCGTCAGTTGTGATGTCTCTGCTCACACGCCCCATTATCCCAACAATTCGGAAACTGTACTGTAAGGGGCCGGAGCACTGTGGCTGGAGAAGGAAGTCTTTATGCAGGTCTCCACACTGTCCTCCTTCATTCCTTCGAGCAGTGCATTTGTGTGTGTGTGCGTGGAAGGGGGGATTCGGGGTCCGGTCCTGACAGGAACTCATTCTCACTAGGCCAAATACAGCTGGGGGCCGTCCAACCCCCTGCACACTGGGGCTTTGAGTGCTGTAATGCTTGTCCTGTGCTTTCCGTGCATGCTGTATGTTTCAGTGTGGATTACATCATCGCCAAGATTACCGGCACACGGTCTGTAACGCGCTTCTGTTACTGACAATGACTTTTTAAGTGTGTCATTAAGGCCGCTTTCACTAAGAAGGTAGAAAAGAACCACAAGACTCAAATTGTAACCAATACTCTGACTTATTGCCAGATCTGAATCATACCATGAGAAAACAAAAAATGAGAGTGTGCATCCCCCCAACACACACACACACACACACACGCACACACACACACACACACACTTCCCCAGCTCAGTTTAATATGGATCTGCTGGCAGATGTCCAGTCCAGAATTGCCCACAAAGCCCACATCCTGGTCCGTTCTATGTCCCTGCAGAAAGTGTGTCCAGGCACTCAGTATTCCTGGCATATGAAAGGTCTGGCCAAACATTTAAACGTGTAAATAGGTTGAGTTGTCAGCTTGACTGGCTGCTGCAGACTTTATGCGTCTCCCCTCTTGGCTCGTCCAGGCTCTTTGATGATGGCAGATAGGGATTGAAGTGCACAAGGCGGGAGGGAGCTCACCTGTGTGATGAGAGGAGATGAAAGAAGGTAGCTGTCACATTCCGCTGTAGTGGGATGTTCACAGTCTGGAGATGAGTTCAAAACTTTGTCTGTGGCGGGCAGGCTGTGTGAACCGTATACCCATTGCACACTGCTGTTCAGATGAGGGGATGGGGCAAGTCACACACTCACACCCGCATTCCTTTGTGATGGCGCTCATTATTTAAGGACATTTAAGAAGGCTGGGAACTGAACCTCCTCCATTTCTCAAAGACGCTTTGCTCTGGGCTGTCGGTGCATCTTCACATTTCTGCTCCTTTACTGTTGATTGTAGGCCTGAAGCGCGTGACCTTCAGATTACACTGCATTCAATGAAAACGGTGCAGCTCTAGTTATTGTGGGAGAACCTTTCCTTATTCGACCTGATCTGTTGGTGTGAGCATGTTGATAAGTGGTTGAATGCTTAGTCAGGAACACAGGCTTGGCTAAAATATTTTGTTGAAGTGAGAAATTAGATGTCTAGACAATCTGCATCAATAAACAACTCGAGCAAATGTCTGGAGCTGATCCATCTTTTTTTCTAAGTAAAACTAATAAGAGTTTTTCTTGCTGAATGTGAACAATTCTGACGCACATGCAATTGTTCAAAAAATTTAAGGGGCCCTCTAAAAAGACAAGCATTGCATTGTCTTGCGTTTCTGCCTTTAGTCGCTAGGTAACATAATAGCAGTAACTACAACATGAAGGGTGGATTTACTTTAGGAAATGGAGCAGGCATTAAGCTACTCCAGAGGTTTGGCCAGAGCCAGGGCCAAAGTCTAAGCACAACCATGCTGTTCCTTCTTAATTCAAGGGATATCGTGGTAAAGTACGACGACAGCCGGGCAGCGACGTATGAGGGGTAGTGTTCAGTACAGGCCCTCGTATCAGTGCAGTGTGCTGGACCAGTTGCTGGAGCCATTGATGTGGCTGGAGTTTGGGCGTGGCCAAGCACACCCTCATGCACAATTCTCTCGAACTGCCACACTGACTTGGTAGGCCAAAAATACCCCCCATGTGACACTCGCACTCTCTCTCATGCAGAGATGCAGATAACGGAGACAACAGAGGGACACGCACCAATATGTAAGACTTCAGCAAACACACACCGAAATCACGGAGCACACAGAAACAGCGGCAGGAGAACCTAAAGTAGCGTTCCGTCGGGGGCTCAAGGGAGGGCATGAGGGTGGAAGAGGCAGATGGGTGGTTTAAGCATGCAGGCGGCCTGAAGGCGTACCCTTCCTCCCTTTGCTTCCCTCTTATTGCTCTCTCTCTTCGTTCTTCTTTCTTCCATCTCTTGATCCAGCTTAGACACTGATCAGAAGCAGAAGACTGAGGAGCCAGGGAAGAGAGAAAGAGGGAGACTGAAAAACAAGGCAGAGAGACAGAGACCAATAGAGAGAAAGGGAAAGTAAGAGAGAGAGAGAGACACAGCAAAAGAGGTAGAAATTGGAAACACACCTGGACCAGGTACCGCTGCACACCACCTTGTGCTATGGACTCCCTTTCTCTCTCTAGAGCCACTTTTGCCTCTGCTGCTGATGTTTTCTTTCTCATGGTTGTGTGAAATCAGCAGGCAAGATATCTGTCACACTGCTCTATTTAAGACTGCTCCCTCTCTCTTTGGCTGCTGACTCTTACACAGTGGTGGCCAAGACAGCTGACGTTCCGCTGCTCCATAAAATCTATTGCAACCCTTCTTAAATTCCTAAGCTCATTAAACTCATTAAACTGTTTTTCGTGGCATTTCTGAATGTGACAGACCTAAATATTACATGTTGTGACGATCTCTCAGAGTATTGTGATGTTGTATTTTTGACATGTCGCCCATCTTTGATCTACTCTGTTTCCCACAGTGATATCGCTAATGAGTCTCTGCTCTGTGTCCGTCCCAGTGGCTGACTTTGATAGAGCCTGTCTTCTCACTGACCAGCTGTGGCATGGGACTCATGCTGAGCAATTAAACTCTGTCTCTTTAACTGAGGTCACAGATTTTTACTGAGCACTAAAGAAAGTAGAAAGCTGAAAAATCGGGGCATGCTGTGGGACTTTGACCTCTGTCATGGAACAGCCATACAAATGCAAGCTCACGCACTCTCCCAGGCCGGTTCTGCTTCCTCCTATTGACTCCACCAGTGGAACCATTGTTGCATAAGGTGTGGCTTTTTTGACACTGGATTTAGCAATAGAACCTCTGTGTTCCTTTGGATCTCCACCCAAATTACTTCACTTCTAAAAATGCTTCTTTCATCCATCGGTTTCATTGTTCTTTCTGATGACGGAGTGCTGTTCTCTAGCACTGCTTTGGGTGATTTGGGCTTGTATAATGTTTAATGACGAGCAATTTTTTAATGTGTGGTTTGTCTTCACTCAAATGGAACACCTTGCCTGTGCGCTGAGGGCCAACAGTTTGTCATTAAAAAGAACAAATGACCCTATAAAGGATGCTGTGACCAAAAAGTGGGTCGATTTTTCCTCATGAAAGTTTTGTGGTACTTTACACTAATCTTGAAAGCATAAATGAACTCCCACCGTGTCTTTTTCGATTTACATTCTGAGGTTTCAGAACTAGATTTCGAACCCAAATGAGAAAAAGGCCAAAAATACTGTTTTGACGCGGATGCAAATGAATGCAAAGGTAAAAATCCCCATTGTAGATGGGTGCGATGTGCGCAGTGTTTAGCAGCTAGCTGAATGTAGAGATTGAAAGTCCCTTTTGGTATTCCCCCTGCAAAAGGAGAACCAAATCAGAGATCCAGCCCAACTGTCAAGGCCTCGCAGGGCACAGCAATTCATCAAATAACTGGAACCCATGGTTGACTGAAAACAAACCAAAGTTATAATTCAAAGCAAGAGCGAGTATTCATATCAAGACAAAGCGTGCTACTTTTTTTTTTTATTATTATTGGATTTGTTTTGTATGGGCAATGCACCGAATCTCCAACGTGTTTTAAATGCTGTTCTCCGAACGGCTGCTGCAACCAACTGTAAATGTTTTGCGGAAAATCTCAACCCACCCAACCAGTCAGCCGTATTCTGTAAGTTGGTTCTCAGCTTTAAAAAAGCTTCCTTTACCTGAGGTCATTTGTTCTTTGTGTCTTCCTCAAAGCGATATTACTGTACATGCATGCATGCGTGCTCAAACATATCCTTACATTGTGACTCTGAAGAGGTCCATGGACCGTTTAAATCAAAAGGTTTAACGCTACCGTCGGAGATGAAAGCATATCAATTTCAAAATAAAACATCAACAACAAAAATGAAACAGTCTCTTTGAAGCATGGCTCTTAAAATCAAACACCTTTCAGTGGACCGAACGGATGAAGTGAACATACTGCTGTTTCGTTTCTTATCTGACCAAAGAATGGTTTAGGTCACCGGCCGGTATCATCATTTGAGGCCATGTTTTCCCCGTGCTCAGCAGGTGGGAAAAGGAGTGCCAGTTCAAATAAAGGAGATAACTGGTTAGAGAAAAGTTTTGTTCCATACTTTTATCTGCTGATGAGGTCACCGGTGCTGCCGTATTGGTGTAAAGCTGCTTTATCAAGGATTGTGAGCTGATTGTAGATGGAGTCCCCATCAGAAGTGCGGAACAGGAGCTTGGGGGCATGTTGGACCGCCTGGCGTTATTGTTCAAGTCTGGAAAGAGATAATTTTGGGGGGGAAAAGCTGCCTTTCTCACTAATTGGCTTCGCTGGCTTCTGGACAGCTTGTTAGAGCCTCCAGATAATTGTGAGCGCGACGTGGAGCCAACGTTGTTACAGTCACATTACTGTTGTGACACACCAGCCAGCTACAAGTGGATTTTGTCTTGAGAGTATTTGTCTTGTATGAAGACCTAAAGGAGCTTTTCTTTCCTGAAAGGCAGAATTAGCTGCGAGTGCAGGGGATGGGGATTATCTGTTCTCTTATAAATAATCCACAGAGATGCTGAAGGTGATTCCTGGTTTGTTTTGTGGTCACAGAGAGAGAGAGACGCGCACGTTGTCATCATCTTTTCCTTTTCCAGCCTCTTGCGGCACTTTTCTAACTAAATGTTACCAAAGCCAGATTGTCTCGCGCCCACATCACTGCATTCCTGTCATACTTCTCTTTGAGGCCAGGAGGAGATCAGCTGATACCGAGAAAATGAGAGAGAGAAAAGGAAATAGAGAGAGAGAGAGAGAGAGAAAGAGAGGTCAGTGAACTCTTTCCCTTGTTGCCTGTGTCAGATGAGGGGAAAAAGGGTGGGAGGCAGTGTGTGGGTGGGTGGTGTGTGGGGGCAGGCGTG
>JBBPCY010000001.1:8063174-8082139 GCA_037974405.1 Brachyalestes nurse
GTGTTTGTGTGTGTGTGTGTGTGTGTGTGTGTGTGTGTGTGTGTGTGTGTGTGTGTGTGTGTGTGTGTGTGTGTGGTTGACATGTGGAGAAGTGTGCAAAAGGAGCCAGATGGAGCAAGACTGAAAGACACTGCACAGAATAAATTCGGAGAGGGAGAAAGAGAGGCAGAGTGACATAAAGGGAGGCAGAACATCGAGATTCTTTCGAGGGGGGGGGGTTCTTCACTGAATCATTTGAGTATTGAATCAGGGGTATTTGGAGGAGAAAAATGGTTTATGCATATGGCGTTTTTTTGCCATCGTCGACTGCCCCCGACAGATGAGGCAGAGCGTCGGCTAGCATCATTAAGATGAGCAGACGTCGAGAATGGCTTGTCGCCATTCGGCATTTAACACCTTCGCCCAAACGAGCGAGGCTGGCAGCAAGTGGGGCTGCATGAGTGCCTGTTTGCTGCAGGAGTGCGACGTGCCACTTGAAGGAGCTGTCTGCTAGCACCCGCCGCTCTCGCCCTGCTGAGCGCTCGCGGCCGTCTGCGCAGGGATTTCACCTCATGCAAATTCACCGCTGGTCCGCTGATCCACGGCATGACTCAGAATCTCCACTTGAACACCCACGCCCCAAACACATATACATACACATGCACTTCTCAAAAATACTGACTTGCTGGAATCCAAATCAAGTTGCTCATTTGCTGACACTTGCGTATATGAGCCCCCAGCCTCGCTCAAGGTCGGTCACGCTCAGCCTGCCACGTTGATGAACTTCAGGTGGCTTTTTGAAGATAACAAGCTCACGTTGATTTTTCAGATTTCTTCAGATGGTTCAGTGGCTTCGGATCATCAGCAGGTCACGTTCAACTGGGTTCTTTTGTGAAGTTAAATGCCGGCTTCACGTATTAGCTGGAGCTACAGAGTACTTGGCAAATTGGGTTCATGCCTCAGCAGTTTGGTTTGAATGTCTCAGCCGTGACATACGTGAAGCTGAGAGCGTCATCTTTTTATTGATCATTTTATTTCTCCAAATGTTGCCACAGATTTACAGATCCTTTGACTCTTCCATTAGCCTGCGCACTGTGCTGGTTGCAGGCCTACTCTGAAATCGCCAACCTGGCTTTCGTCGTGGGTTTGGGAAAGTGATGATAAAGCATCATGGATGCCGTAGTCAGTGCTTAGTAAGGAGCTGTGACTCCTTCTACAATAGCTAATAATGGTTTGATTAGCTCACTAATCCCTTCCATTTGGCTAAGCCTCCTGCATTAAGGTAATTTGCATGAGATGCTGATTACTGTATGGGGAAAACGCTCACTGAGGGAATTTCCTCAGTTCAGCCCTGGGTCAGCTTGGACCTTAATATGATTACAAAGGAGCTCCCTCACTCTTTCCCTCTCTGTTTCCTTCTTTATTTCTTTCCCTGTTTGACTACGAAGGTCCCGTTTTGGCTGCGATCATACTCTTTCCCCCTCTTAGTTTCACTATTGCTTTATCCATTTGATTTGTTCACAGAATCAGCTTTTATCTCAGTGTCTAAATGTCCTCCAATCTCTGGTTTATTTACACTGAACTTGGAAATCCCCCTCAGTAACAGCCGTGTGTTGGGGTGTCTCCCCTAACTCATCACACTCTCACGAACGTTAGAGCTGCATGCTTTACCCTGAACTTCTCGTAACTCTGCGACACCTCCTGACATGCCTGCGTCTTCTTCTTTTTTATAGTAACTACTATTTTCTGGATCCCTGTGCCATGTAATGCAGGGAATAAGTACTTTGCGACGATTGATCTTGGCTTTGTCCACCTTGTTTGGAGTCCCGGAGATTTCAGAGACACACTCTGAATAGCTCTTAGTGAGTTGAAGCTGAATTGTCTCTGAAGGCATGTGTGTAGCCTCGTGGTCCTTTGGACAAAGACAATAGGCCCAGCTCACGAGAAAAGGAAATCTTCCATAGTCCCCTTAGCCTGAGAAAGAACAGTGGGAGGAAGTGGTTGTATTTTTTTTTGTTTTTTTTTTTTTTTGTGGGGGGTTACTCTATTTGAGGGCACCTGTCACCCTTTGCCAATGCCTAGGCTTGGCTTCCTACCCCTCCCCTCACCCAAACACAACTGTCTTTTTTTTCTGGCAACAATTCAGACACAGCTCAACGGTTTTTGGAGTGTTTGAAGCATGTTGCAAAAGAAAGACGAGTGAGAAAAAGTAGTCCACGCTTATCAACGAGCTGTTTCTTATACAGAGCCACCCTCCCTGTGGCATGGCAGTTGAGCTTACACTTATCTCAGTCACAAGCAGAGGCTTTTTTACAGTTTGAAGGACCAGTATAAAGAGTTGAGCCTCCAAGCTGGGGGTTATGACCACTTTTAACAATGGCTGGATTGAACTGGCTACAAAACCAGCTTTTTTATATGGTGACGTACACATGTGTGAGTGTGACTGAAAACAATAACGCTCTTATTGACGACACTGGTGTTAGTAGATCTGGTCATAACTGACAGCCACCCCCCCTTTGGCTTGATGAAAACTATATTCTGCCTCAGCTACAAACACATGGAAACAAAGTTTAGAACTCATTTGAGATGGAGATCAAATCATAATGGCTTTAGAGCACTTCTGGGTTGAGACACTTTGGTTTTAAAATGACAGTGTGAGAGCTTTTTCTAACGTGATGCCTGTTTGGCCCAAAGGTCTCCACCGAACCCTGCCTTAATTCATAATGATGGTGTTTTCCCAGACAAGTGCCAAGTGCCTGTAAACAACATGTGAATCCACAGCACACTGCAGCTCAGCTCCAGGAATGTGCCTCAGACCTCCCGTCAGTCGAACTGCATCTGCTCATTCTTCCCTTTTTTAAAGTGGTGTTTTGAAGCATCAGAAGGGATGAATTAGCAGGCCACAGATATAAATGCACTGTGGGAAAGCAACGTGCTCTCGGTTCACAGTGATAATGTTTAAACTACAGTATGTGGCCATATGTCATAATAACTGAGGTAAGAAAAGGTTAAGTTATGAGAAGAAATATTGTTTCAATATTGTTTTTGAAGATCTGAGAAGTTGCCTCAAAGCAACGTGTTTCTTTTTTCATTTTTACATTTCTTTCTATCTTCATAAGAAGGAAGGTGAAGCATGAAGATGAATGAGATGAAGCAAATTATCTTCCAAAACTTGTGTTGGGTCAATCCCTGGAATATGCATAAAGGACATGAAGCTGTTCGCTACAAAAACGGAGGTTGGATGTTTCCTCATTACATCAGCGATGCGGAGATTTGCGATACAGGAATGCTGTTTCTCCATATTCCCAGTTAGTTAGTTCTTATGACATATCAAGAAAGCCATTCAAGCAGCAGGTAAACAAAGCACAGTGGTTTGATGCCCACATTTGTTTTCATATTTTAAGATGGACTCATTAGGAGGAAGAGGGGGTGGAGATCACTTAGGGTGGTCCAGCTGTGACTGCAGGGGCCCTTGTGGCCCCATTAGGTGGTGCTATCCTCAGGGGCCCTTATCATACAGATACAATCGTGCTGCAAATGTGGAAGGCACCACCAGCAATGTCTCCTCTCTCGGATGTGTTTTTGCGGATCATAGGCCCTGCTTTGATGTGGAAGCCAAGGGGTCTGCTGTGCTGCAGAAAACCCACAGACCCCCCTAGTGCCGAAGTGCTATTGGGTCCTTGGCAGGAAGTGTTTTGTCCCTGCTAAGCAGTTTGTAACGGATAGCATGTCGTTGCAGCACATGTGTTTCTATTGTGTGGCAGTAGGAAGTGTTCTGTGCCATGGGGAATTTTTTTCGGTGATGTGAAGAACTTGCAATTAAAAAATGGATTCTGTACTTCCTAAAAGAGAAAAATACTGTTAAGACAGTCCCCCCATTCAAATGTGCTTCTAAAAAGTAGGAAATAGTCAATTGTGAGTATGTTGGGGTACGTAGCGCATACTTTGGGATCTTCGCGCTTTTGGCATAATCCAAAAATGAATTGTGTACCCTCAGTGAGAGAAAACCATTTAAAGATAAGGATGCAACCATTCACAGAAATTGTATTCAGTACAGACACAGTGTATTGTCTCAAGGCAATACATATTCTGCTAAAATAAAAGTTAATTTGTCTATTTTCCGTTTAATAGAGCATCCAGCTTCATCATAGTCCGACATCAGACTTTATGATGGTGCAGTGGAGTTTTTGCTTGATGGTTTCTTAGTAGCACTGGAACACTAAATGAAAACTGGGGCCTCATTGTGCCTCGATCTAACATGCTAGCGACAAGCTGACATGCTAACCCTGAAACAGTGATGCATATTACTTTGCATTGCAGTACAATACAGTGCTCTGCCTATGTCCCCTGTTCGCATGGCTTTTGGTGCCCAACGTGAATACACTCGGCTAATTTGAGCTTAATAGGTGCATGCAGTAGACTAAGGTTTCATTTACTTAGCCTAGTGCCGAAAGATTGAGCATCTTTATTGATGTCATGGGAATATTACCCACAAGTTAAAAGTATTGCATACATCCGTTTGAGTAGCTATTGCCATCACAAACTATTCTGTACACGCATTTCCGATCGAATCGAAGACAGGAAGGAAAATCGTAAAATCAGACTGTTATCCTCACTCATCGTTGTGCCTATTACGCACTTGCACATTGCCTCCAGATGTACAATTAAACATCAGTGTTCTCTGTTTTGGGTCGGGGTGGATTTAACCAGATACGGTTAGGTTATCAAATGCCGAGATGCGCTTCAGGCTCCAAGCATGAAAGAGCGTGAAGAGTGGCTGTGAGGGGACCGAGAGCAGGAGAGATACATGAATAATGCCGTTAAATGAAGGAAGCCCAGCGGCTAAGGACTCTGCCTTTTGTCTCTACCGTCTATTTTGCTGCGCTGGGAGTTTAGCACAGGGCAATTACATTCTCAGGATTCGTTAGATTAAATGGTCAAGGTACAGCTCCCCACAATGTTTCTTTTATGGCACTGACCTTGTATATCTCTGTGAGGGCGGCCCCCCGCAGAGATGCACGGAAGTACAAACCGAAAGGCGGCACCAGTCGGAGAGCGGCGCCAGGGCACGCGTCCCGTGGACCCACTGCAGGACCTGGCTGTGGATTTACTATGGCACACTCTTGTGGGTTCTGCTCCTCCACTAAGTTTAATTGGGTTTAGGTGTCTTACTGATAAGCCTGTTGGTTCTTCTCCGCCATGTCTCCTTGATCCTGCTACGCTGTTGGCTCCGAGACAGAGTCGAGCCGTTGTTTTTGTTGAGAATCTGGTGAGAAATGAGATTCTGTTCAAAGAGTAGGGCCGTGGTGACGGTGTCATACATAACCATAGCCTCATTTGTAATGAGTATGTGGAGGCGTTGATGTACCCACCATCTGTCGCATATAGCAAGTATTCCTGCGACGAGCCTGGCCATGAAGGATTTGTTTTTTAGTTGGGGAAATGAGCTGAAGGAAAGGTCACATTTACCAGACAGGGAAGACTGACATGCTTGATCAGTCAGGCCCATAGCCTGCTTTAATACGCATAGAGATTAAAGTAGTAATGAGTTTTAATGCTGAGTTAATAATTAATACTGCATTTCCACGGTTATACAGTACACTACAATACAATAAACCGCATACAGTGGAATATACAGCATTTCTAACGCAGAAGTTTACTGATGCATTTCAAGCGTATTGTCTTTGTTTACATAGAAAAAGGAAACAACGAATATTGTCTGACGGGTCGCTCTTAACCTGGTTAGAAACCTGCTTTAACTGGAGAAAATCATCTCTGGTCAGAATCCTGCATGTGCTAAGTTTTGTCTTGATATGGCTTCTTAGGTCCAGTTATGTTTTTGGTCTAAATCGAGTAGATCCTACTTGTAGGACCCTGTAAATCACTTCTTATAAAAAAATATGGTTATATTCGGGTCAACATTTAACAGGCTACTGATGTTGTAGCCTATTACTATTAATAGACCGGGGTATATTTTGTTATTTATTTAACAACTTTGATGTAACTATGGTTTCTAAATCGTTTAAGCCTGTGTTCATTTGAAATGTAAGGAGATGTTCTATGCATGTAAGACCAGCTTTATCTTTTTTTTATGGTTTTAACATCCTAATTGTTTTAATGAGCTGTTGGAAATACAGTTAAACTGTATTCAAATAAATATTTCGTTTTAGACTAATGTCAGATGAATCAGTGCATCAGTACAAATATTATTAAAAGATGTGGATTATTTTATAGATTAATAGAATATAAACAGAATATATAGGAGGCATCCTTCGTGACCGGTGAGCTTCACCATTCTGGCTAAGGATCTCCTCACCTGCCAGTTACATATCCAGCTGTCCATTTACAATCACTCCTCCCAGCCCTACTCTACCTTAAATATATTAATTGCAATGATAATATATTGTGCTACTTCTGCACCTCACTGAATTGTTACAGTTAATACTACCGTCCATCATTGTTTTTGTTTTATTACTGCCATAAACAGCGCAGACAAAACCAGTTAGCCGTGTATTCGTGGTTAATCTGTCTGCATTTCCTACTGCATTATCCTTATGCGTTTCAGTGGGCAGACTTCTTCCTTTCAGTTTAACTGAAGTGTCTGGGCAGATACACAAACATGCTCCTCAAAGTGAGAGAATGAGAAAGGAAGCTGGCTTGATGTCTCTCTGATAGGAAATTCATGAGATTAGAAGCTTGTTCCAGCGACGCGAGTCAAGTCGCAGATGTTCTTTAATGAATCGCGTTAAAGCGCGCTTCAGAACCGCTCTATTGAGTGTACACTTCTGCTTTGAAAAGGAAAGGCAGAAGAAGTCGTTGTATGGGGGCGTGAGGTCATCTCCTGGCCGTGCGCCTGACGAAGACCGCCCAGGAAATCTGAGGATGTGATGACACAGTGGCTTTGACACTAAAGCCTGTCGTGCAGCTGCCGCATTACTTATAAGGACGCAGCCCTGACCGCCTCCGAGTAAAGAGGCCATTCACAAAGTCAGCATGGCCACCGTCAACGGCCGAGTCTTCTCTGCATGCTTCTGTAGTCATGTGGCATGTCACATGAACAGGTGAGGTGACACTGTGACCTTACTCCAGTCTCTGTGGTGCCTTTCCAGGTGTTAGCGCTGAGGCACTGACCCTGCCATCGCCATCACAGGACAGACAGAAATAGAGATGCAGAGGCAGGAAGAGCACAGGCGCTCTGTTAATGTGTTGTCTGTTTTACCAGACGCTCACACTTTTGGGTACTTCTGTGTTTCCTGCTTGAACTTGGAGTTCAGCTGAGGTGACTGGTGCTGTTGTTGTTTTTTTTTATACAATATATTCTTTAAGCGTTTCTGAACCAGCAAAGTTTGCTTGCTCTGATAAATGTCTCATTTCTACATCACTCAGGTTCAGTAGGTCTCTCTTATGCCGAGCAGTTGGCATCGACAAACACCGAAGGCCACTGATGCCATGAGTCACGTTTTTGCACAGTCCGTTCGATGACTCTTACGTCTCCAGAGTGACGAGGGCAACCAGGGCTAACGAGCGACGCACGTTCCTACCGTGGCTGATGAGACCGCCCTGCATCCGCCCTGCTGCCCGCCCCACCTTCCACTGCAGCTGAGAGCAGAGGCCAGAGAGGGGATGCATTTTGGAGGCCATTAGCAGAGGCCTTAGGCAAACAGAGGCAGTCTGTTCAAACATGGGGCGGTAACAGCCCTAATGAGGATGTTTACTGAGCAGCCGAAAAAAAGGCATGAGCAAACAGGGATGTGGATACGGAGCGTACACTGGCACCTCGCGAGCCCTGTCCTGTCACCTCTCCTGCTGTGGGGCCTGCCACGGGCCCTCATTTACCGGGTGTCAGGGCCCTCATCACAGAGCCGGCAGCACGGGGCTCCTCCAGGCTGCCAGTGGATGACATCTCCAGTGGCACAGTCTGCCGTGACTCTCGTTAGTGTCCCCGTTCCTCGCTGCTCCCAGAGTCTCTTTCTAGTCGGACCTGCTGAGCCCTCCCCCTCCTCTCTCCCACTTACCTTGTTGCTTGGAGCCAGGTGTGTGGAGTAAATGGAGCACTGATAACCTGCAGGAAAAAGAGGCGGCCAGCCCAGAGAGATAGACAGAGCAGATAACGGAGGTTAAAAATAGAAACGGTAACGGAAGTGTCTTGGGAGATTGCTAGGTGCCTTTTTTTTTTTTCCTTCTTCTTCTCTGGGTAACAAGGCCGGTGGCCATTGTTAGTGGTGTAAACAGACAGCGGACCTGGCTCCTGTGTCATCGTTAAATATGCTCTGCTGGCTCTGTGGAATAAACCGCGATCTCAGTCCATCTGGGCTGAAATTTAAGAGTCATTAGATGATTGGGGTGTGACAACGATTACCGTCAGCAATGTTGATGATTCACACAGCCGATGCCGCGCTGGCACAGTTTGCTTGTTTGATATTCAGCTATTGCTTAAATTGTGATTTTGCCAAAACACGCTGCGCTGTCCACTGCGGCTTTTCAAAACAGACAGTTAATAGAAGGTGTGTGTGTGTGTGTGTGTGTGTGTGTGTGTGTGTGTGTGTGTGTGTTTGCGTGACCGAGGAAGACACCCTGTTTCATACTGAACTCATTTATGTATTTTACAAAACGCCAAAATCCATATTTACTGCTTAAGGGAGAAGCACCTAATCTTGGCGCCTCAGCCATGCTTTGACCAGCCTATTCCAGACACTGACACACTGCAGTGGGTGCCAAGCTCAAACAGAAGCTGAGCGCTCTTTCTTTCACAAGGCGCCAACTGCTTAATATTGCATCAGCACATTTGGAGAAGCTGTTGAAGGCAAGACATGAAACTTGTGTGTGAGCTTCCGCACACCTACACTTCACCCCAGAGCGTCTCGCCCGTCTTGTCCACTCATGCCCAGTTTGATCTCTCTTGGTTTTTTTTCTCTCTCTCTCTCTCTCTCTCTCTGTTTTTCTTTTTATTCTCCCCTGTTTTCTCTGCACCCTCATGTTTGTCTCTCCCTCCCTCTTTTCTGGTCTGTTTCTTGTTCCTCTGTGCTTTCTCATTCTCTCTCCTTTGCTCTACTGTTGCCTGTGAGGCATGGTTTAATCTAATCCAAACAGTGGGGCAGAGGGTATCTTCTCGTTGGGCCAGCCAGAGGCCTGCCGTAGTGCCAGCTGTTGTAGAACTACTGCTTTACTTATTAAGCAGCCTGTGCTACATTGCACCATGCTCAAGAGATCCATACAAGTAGAATTTTTCTGTCTTTTTCTCTGACACACTGATGCCACTATTGACTGTGTGAGTAATCAAAAAACCTACCATTTTTTTTGTTGACTCAGAGCAGCGTTAACTTTTTCCCCCCAATGACATTATTCATGTGCTGGTGCTTTACCAATATACGCTCTTGGATGGCACCTTCTTCATCAGCATTAGCTGATGTATTAGCAGAAGACATACACAAACACACACACACACACACACAAAATTCCAGTATTGCTCAGGCATGAAAAGTTGTTGGGGCATATCATAAAAAAGAAAGTCTCAGGGGAACAAACTCAATCATATACAGTTCACAAAGACTCATACAGAGAGAGAAACCTCTTCTGCTCCACCTAGCTTTACTTGTTGGGCGGGCAAGGGGGGGGTCCCTATATAGCTCTGTACAGTCAAAAGGTAGCTCCTCTGAAATCAGCAAATCATCTGTAACCCATCATTGCATCAGTGAGGTTTTGTCTGGGGCCAGGCATTAAATCATTTTTTTTTTTTTGTTCCTGGAACGGTGTTTAATAGGGGCTCTCCCGCTCTTCATGTATTCACTATTAATTCCCCATCACCTCTCTGGGGAAAGAACCTCATTATTTCCTTATAAATGCTCCAATGAGCAGCGCTGGATGATGAGCAGGAGTGTTTCCTCATGCCAGACACGCAGATAAGTGGTGATATTTTGGGTGCAGTGTGGCAGCAGGCTGTAAGGAACACACGCTGTGGGTTTTGGCTGCACTCTGCTGGGTTTGGCCTCGCGATTTTCAAGCCCACCGTCCGAGAAACAGCAGGACAGGGAAGCAGCATACGCAGTGTGTGTAGGAGGGATGAAACAGAGGAAGCCCTCATCTCCTCCTCTATTCTTCTCTTTTCTTTCATTCGCTCTGTTTATAGCCATTCTTCGCAAAAAGGGGTTTCTATGTTGTACAAAAAGTTACTGTGACCTACTGTAACAATAGCAGAAGTCTTTTAGTGCGACCTTTTTTTTTTGAGCGGTTAAAAAAAGAATTCACCCATTTTTAAAGAATTTATGTAGATGGTGACTTTAGAGGTCCTTCTTTCTTACCTGTCCTCCTTTCTCTTTCTTTCTTTTCTTTTTTTTTTTTTTTTCCTTTCTCATTGTGCATCTCTGTGGGCTGGATGCTGGCCCATAGGGATTTGGATGCACAGATGTGAAATGTCTGCTCTATGAAGCTGTGACGGAGGGGAGGGGCATGGAGGGACAAGTGGGTCCCTAAACACCTGAAAAGGAGAATCACACCACCGTTAGCCATAGTACACATCCTGTATGGTACGATATGGTGTATAATATGTTCATTCCAATTGGACAATAGAAAATATGGGTTTTTTTTTAAATTTCTACTTTACACTGGAGTTGCTTTCTTATGTATATCTGCATAAAGACTAAGGAACTCCTTTCCATGTACCATTAGGCTTTTAACTATGTTATAAAAGAGATGTAATCATACCAACATTCATGGAGGCACATGAGTAATACGCTCATGTGAGTAATAAGCTGCGTTCTATTACTTTATAATCAAACCACACTAGCCTTATTCACTCCCAACCCACACCAGTCAGTGTCATATGACACATTCCCAGTTTATCCCAAACCAGCATGTTCACCATCATAGGACACACTTCCAGCCTCTGTTTAACCCACACCAGCACATTCAATGTCATATGACACTCTCCCAGTATATCCCAAACCAGCATGTTCACCATCGTAGGACACACTCTCAGCCTCAGCTTAACCCACACCAGCTCATTCAGTGTCATACGACACTCTCTCAGCTCTGGGCCTTCTGTCTCCCAGATCTATCCTCATTAAAAGGTCACTCTATAACCTGCATTTAGTGATAGTTCCTAACTTTGTTCAAAATTCATTTGAACTCATGAGAATTTTGATTTGAGGCATCGTTTTGCCAGTTTGTGTTATTTTATATTTGAATGGAAACTGATAAATACAGTATCTGCTTCTACTGTAATCAAAAATATCCATCCAGCATTGCCCTGTGTTCAGAAAAAGGACTAGAAGATGATTAACACAAACTGTGCAGCGGATGAAATATCATTAGTAACTTTACAAACGCAAGCCGTATTTGGTTAGATGTGTCTGATAACACACACACACACACACCACACACATGCTAACATGTCCCCACCATGTCCGTGTCAAAATAATACCTACTCACTTCATTAATGAAGGAGATAAAGTGGGGGGGGGCAACAAATGATGCAAAAAATAAATACAGTCTATAATTGTAAACGACAAAGTGCACCTATGTGGTTAATGGAGCTGACAAGACAGACAAAAAGTGTATATATAAAGAAGCAGTGGTACTAATGAAGTGTTTTTTTTATTTATGAATCTATTTACATGATTTTTGTAACTTTGTATTCTGTAAATTTCAAAGACTGCTAGACAGAATGTTTATAGCCCCCTAATTGTCCCCAACCAACCAGGCTTTCTTTCCTCATGCCTATCACTTAATCTAGCTACTATATAATAAGCCTGAGCATATTATAAGTCTGGGAATGAAATGAGTTCATAGACTCAAGCTAGGCAATGCTTTAAACTCTCTCTCTCTCTCTCTCTCTGTTTTTCTCTCTTTTCCAGGATGGCTTTGTGGAGATCTACAGCCAGCAGAGAAGGTCGATTTTCCACCCCTGGCCTTATCTAAAGACAGTGTTTGGTCTGGCAGCTCTTGGGGCGGCAGGGGTAACAATCGGAGCTCTCTTTACCCAGAAGTGATGACCCTTACGCCCAGCTTTGATGACCCTTACGCCCACCCTCCCTCTCTCCCTCCCTCCCTCTCTCTCTTTCTCTCCTCTGGCTTTCTCTCCTAGAGGGAGGCACTTGTTCAGCACAGCACTGCCCAACCCTTGACCAAGGTTCCTCCTGCTCCACTGTCCACTCCAAGCTTCACAGCTGTCTTTTCTCCACACGCTTGTGAGCGGAGCAGGAGACAAAAACAATTATGAATACATGGACAAGCTCCTACACATGTACTCTTATCTCCATCACTGCCATGTACAGATCTTAATACACACGCATCCACGCACACAAACCAGAGGCACGCAAAAGCACTCTCACAAAAAGACTGACACCCACTATGATGAACTTTTTATTTGTGTCTGAACGTACACAGATCAACAGAACACCGTTACTTTAAGAGACATCCGCAGGTGTTGAAACTTAAGACGTCGCTTATAGTTATACTGCACATGTTTGTAGCATGAGACAAGAGATATAATATTTAACGCTGAAGAACATGAAAAAGGAAAAAAAGTAGAAAAGAGGGGACGGCCTAGAATGTGTAGCGCTTCCACTCTCTGCATGTGAGGTGAAAGCTTGAGTGACTTTTTTTTGTTTTTGTTTTTGTTTTTTTTGTTGTTTTTTTTTTTTTATTGCATGATGGCCTTTCGAGCATGTTCTCTTCTCGTGGTAAACCGCTCCCGAGCAGGATTTGCTGCAGGTTTTTTTTTTTTTTTTCCTTTGTTTTTTTTTCTCTCTGTCCTTCAGAGCATCTCTCGAGAGCTCACGTCAGCCCGGCAGATGCTGTGCATTCCTCATTAAAAGTGCGTGTCTGTTTGATTTGTTGACGAGGCTGCATTTGTCAGTCACCGTGTGTGTCCTTGCTGGACGACTGTCAGGAAGCGCAGCTTGGCTTTTCACGGGCTTAGAAGGTGGCACGCCGCACCTGAATGTATAAATTGTGTCTGTAACCTGAGTGGCGAGGTGGAACTCCACAGAGGACTAACATTTCTCATCTCATTGTTCTTGATAGGATGTCACTCGCTTTTAGTTCATGAGCCTTTTTATGTGCTTTTTGTATCTTTTTAAAAAAAAAACAACAAAAAAAACCACAAGAAAATAATGAAAAAAAATGGAAGTTTGATGGGTGGGTAACTCCAACTTTAATGTAACAAGTTTATTCAAGGAGTAGTACCAAAAAAACACGGTTCAGGTGGTGTAGATAGACAGGTAGTGTAATGTGTGTGTCCATGTCTGTTGCTGTAAGTAGAGCGTGTTGAGAGAGAGAGAGAGAGAGAGAGAGAGAGAAAGAGAAAGAGAGAGCTTAGGAAGCATATGTGCTGCGGACTGGTGATTTCTCGGCCTGTTCCCCTGGCTGGAGATAAAGCAGGACAGTGGGCAGCTGTGCTCGGCCAGGTGTCGACTGGGAAGGATGAGAGGGGCAGGTGGGGGCACAGCTGGGAACAGAGGTCCATTCAGCCTGGCACGATAGGCATCCAGCCCAGGAGCAGCTCCACAGAATCTTAGGCCACTGCGAAGTGCGAGAAGAATCTAAAAAGTGGGCTTCTTTTCTGTCCCCACCCCCCCAACCTCTTAAACTGCAGGATCAGTTAATAATCTTAAAGCTATGGTTCAGCCAAAAATCTAATTTACACAAACCTTACACCTATATGTGGATGATGAGCCAAGGCGTGTTTAGTGTCTGAAATTCGCTTCTTCGTTTTTTTTTTTGCGCTGGCGCTATGAGATTAACGTCGTTTTTGGGGAAGCATGTGGCATGTTATAGCACGCCAAATTGTTTAGTAGTCTTCAACATGCGGACTGTTGACTATAAAAATGGAGAAAAAATAGACTTCAGGATGGCTGCTGGTACTCTTTACAGCTATCCCGCTTACTTTTGGCCAAGTCGTAGCTTTAAGACTGAACCCCTGTAAATTATTCAGCAATTTTGAATGAAAAATGCAAGTTAGGGAATTATGACAATTAATATATGGGCCCTTGCAGTTTATGGGGTTTAAAACACCTCAGTAGTCGTAGCAGGAGAAGAAGGGCTGAGCTTGAACTTGAAACCCAAATCTGTGGGCTCCTGCCGCTGCTTCCGCCCTGGAGAGCGAGAGAGAGAGAGCCTCATCGATCTGCCATCGGATAACCACCCCCAGAGCTCTCCACAGGGAGAGCTCATTTCCGATTCGCAGGAAGACATGGAGACAGCTGTCTGTCGTGTTGTGCGATCGCTCATATGAGTCCCCCGTTCCTGCAGAACCTGAAGTTACCCATGGTTTGTGTGAGGGTTCCCTAGAGTAGTTGGGAGTCAAGAATCTTATGACAATCACGGCCTACAGAGAGAATATTTGTTTATTGGTTATGCTTCTGTTGTACTGTCATTTACTTTGGATTCTAGGTGTTGTAATCCTTCTCTTCCGGTTATCAGTAGTTTAACTTGTCTCATAATCATTTTGATATTTAAAGTTCTGGGTATTTTTTCTTCGCCCAGCACACGTCAGCAAGTCGTTAACGAGTTAGTCAATCAACTCGCGGAGCTCTTTTGTGTTTTAAAAGGTACAAACCGTGCGCTATGCATGCTCACAATGCAACCGTGTAGATGTTGTTCGGTATCCTTACGCTGTGGATGCAAAGGTATCACATTTAACTGAGTATCTTGTGGAAGAGAGCTGTGAAGACTCGCACTGTAACATCATGTATTTAATGGCTGCTAATGAGATTTGTAGCTCTCAGCAATGTAACATCCTCGTCTTTGAGGCACCTTATGACGCTGCTTAGAAAACAGCAAATACTGCCACAGGTGGGAAGCTGTACTGAAATCCCCGCCTCTGTAACTTTCACATTTTCTCTCGTCAGAAAGTGTGTAAGGAGTGACGCTTCGGAGACGGCCTCTGTCAGATTGTATGTATGCTCCAGATAAAGATAAAGTCCATGAGAGGTGGTGTGCCAACTTTTCTTGAAGCAAGAAAGAGTTCCACCAAAAGCCGAAACCGTTTCCCAGAAACATTAAAAGAGAATGGCGTAGAATGACCTATCAGTGCTACGCTCACGAGTGCATTCTTTTATAGCTGTCGGTGGGAAGCCAAGCACACAAGTCGGTTTCATTTCAGATATTTATTTTGTATTTTGTACCATAGTAACTCTCCTGGTGTAAATAATGAATGTGTTTCTGTGTTGAAAATTGGGTTAAAATTTGTCTCAATGTTCCCGGAATACTTTTTGCAACAGTAGCTATGAAAGAATGCCTGTGTTGGTGAAGCAGGAACAGGTCATCTGGCCAAGCGCACCCAAGTGGCTTCCATTGTTTTAAACTACCTTCGCCATCGGCGTCGGCGTCATCGTAAAGCGAGACGGTGGTTGTTTTTTTTTTTTGTTTTTTTGGGAAACTGGGTCCAGATGGTGGTACATCGACAGCTGCGTGCTCAGCACCTTCTGAAATGGGCTTGGAGACAGGAGCGCGTCTCCTCGGTCTGCAGTAGCCGTTCTTCACCTCATTATAACAAAATGAGGAGAAAAAGTCATCGCGAGCCAAGTGGTCCGAGAGAGAAGACACTGATGAATCGAGAGTGGAAGAGCGAGACGCCTGCACGGGTGATGACCAGTCAAACATGCATGTTTTTGCTTAAAGAGTACGTACAGTATGTCAACGTGAGATTTATTACGTGATCATTAGTCATTATTCTTTTTTTTTTAAGGTGGGGAGGGGAGGGGGGGGGGTAAATGGGGTACCTGGGCTTGAACCTGGATTTCATTCTGTTTCGTTTTGTTTTTCTTTATTTAATATATGTCCTTTTATATGATTCAGCAATCCTCCCTCACCCAGTTGGAATTTTAGTTGCAATTTCCGAGGCCAAAAGTGTCTGTGGCTTCAGAAGTGGGAAGAGTCCTGAAGTGCACCCGGTAACCTTGTAACTGCTGTGATGTGGTACAATGGAACAGACATTCAAGGGCTGAAGTTAAAAGCTGACCCGCGTACCTGTATGTATACTGTATGTGTATCTCTTCCACTATGCATTGTCGAATCTTTTTCGTGTGTCGCAAAAGCATAAAAGCAATTCTCTGGGCTCCTCGTCAGACGAATGAATTGGGGAGAGCAGCGAAGGTGAGAGGTTTCCCCCTCTCTGTGTGAATTGTAGCTTTAGAGTGATCTGCTTATGGGAAAATTGCGAATTTCTTGCTCCATGGCAGCACCAGTCGGTATTTAAACCGTGTTATTTACATCACGTATGAGTGTGGTTGTTTCATCTCTAGCTATACAACTTAATTCTTTCCCTCCCGCGTTTCCGAGGTGCTTTCAGACCGTATGCAATTTAAATGAGTTTCTGCAGTGTCTCGTTTCTCCCAAATAAGCCCCACTCGATTGCTATTCATTACATCTAATTGTGAAAAGGCTATTGCACTTTTTTTTTTGTCTGTTTAGGCAGCTAATACCATGGAACCAGTTTTCAAAACACGCCACAATCAAAGAGCCAAGGCAGAGGAAAAAAATAATCAATTTTATTCTTTTTTTTTTTTTTTTTTTTCGGTAATGTTATCACTTTTGCTGTTGTTCCTTTCATTTCACACGTTGGCACTAAATTAAACTCTGAACCTTCCAAATTGAACAAAATTTCCATGTTTTTGGGGTTTTTTTTGTCGTCGTTGTTATTAAAAGAGAATACCTCCGGCGGTATTTATCATTCATACTGTTCAAATTCTCACAGTCTTTACTTGTCCAGCATTGAATATGTAGCCTGCATTAAATCACTGTCCTTGCCTTTATACTGTTTTTTTTTCTCATTGTTTTCGTTTTAATTTATCCTCATAGCACTTACATGTTTCAATGTGTCAATACCACTTTGTCTATGTACCCATATCATAAGCTAACAGTGAAGTAAGTGTCCCAATTAAAGTCAAATTTGCCTTAACATCCGTGAGTTGTCAGCAGCGTCTGAATCACTGAATCCTAAACTCGGTGATGTCTGATCCTGGAGGAAACTGTTTCTGTTAGAACTGCGCAGAGACACAAAGGCAAGAACAAATACAGTAAAATACAATATAAAGTCAAAATAAGGCTCCAGAAAATAACTCTTAAAATGCTTTGTGCTTTATACACTATGCAAGACACACCTAATGGCCAGGAGGATATAAATAAATAAAATTACTGCTGAAGAAGTTCACTGATAAAACAAATAGTGGTTTGGAGTTGTTCTCTATACCGAGTCTGTTATTGCACATCAACTAAATATATTGTACATAATAAGGATTTCTCACACAATAAGAGATGCTGAATGGCAGCAGGTTAGTGCACAGATTATTATGTGGGTGTGTGGCAGGTCACTGGAGGATAAGCCTGTATGGGCCTGCTGTATTCTGGAGAATCTCTGTGTTGGGATGGAGAATGGCCTCAAGAGAGAGAGAGAGAGAGAGAGAGATCGAGGCTCTTAGCAGCGAAATCTCATCTGTTTAACTGGGGAGATGTTTGCCAGGGTCTGATGGTTTATACCGGGAGAGAACGTGTCAGTCGCTCACTTTAGTCGGCGCACTAGAAAGAGCACAATGCCCCGGAGCGCTCAACCCATATGTGTGTGGAATAACCCACAGAGAGCGGATTTGCAAATACACACACCCCGGCATACACAGATGCAAGCGCTGGTGTAATTCTCGGGGGTTTCCCATCACCGTGTCTGGAGGCACCTGATCGGAAAAAAAAACATAAACGGACTGGAGGTTGTACAAAATGTAGCAGAAGCTCCCAGCCATAGCGGTCAGCATGGCAACGCCGATCAGCGCCATGATGGAGGTGATGCCCTTTAAACAATTCATGGTGCGGCGCCTGCGATAAGCGCCGGTGGGGCGTGTCTTTAGCTGCGGGGCATAAACTTCATGCGGCGCTCCCTCCGGAGCCCGCGCTCATCAGATATTACGCGAAGATTAACCTCCTCCAGCATTCAAAGACTCGTAGCTGCGGCGCCAACCCCGCATTTTCCCAACATCCTCTTACAGAAAAGGGAATGAAAAAAAAACTCAAGCAGGGAGAGCTCAGCCCAGGGGAATGGTAGGGTTAAATTAGCTCAAGCCTTGAGTTCTCCATGCAAGGAGGGGGAAAAAAAGAAGAAGAAGAGGGGAAAAAAAACTACCGTCTCAGCAGATGAAATATTTGAGATGCTTGGAAGAAGGAGAATATTAAATCGTTTCGGTTTCGGCGGCCTGGCTGGTTCGCGCCTGAGCGGACCGCTTCGGTAAACGAAGGCAACCGAGAGCAGCGCTTACAAATTCCGAGGACGAACACTTGACGATGGTTGCAGAATTTCAGATCATTTCGAGAGAGGAACCTTTACCGCCACTAATAGGTTTGAATTGGATTGAGTTCTATCCAAACGAGAGGGGCTCTTCAACTGGAATTCGTTAAGAAAAGCTCTTCACAAAAATATCCATTAACAAAAGGTAGTTGAACACCAGTTTATTCTGCTCTAATGAACAGTTCTACACAATGAGACTCCTCCACAAGGCCGTGGTGCACAGTCGAATAGCTGTAATGGACCCAATTTCATCGAATATCCCCGTCTGTAGTAAAGAACAGAAAATAAATTGTCTCAAAACACATAATAGAAACCAGTGGGCAAGTCCAGTTTTTTTCCTAACATTAGGGAAGCTGGTAAGCAGCCATATGCTGCAGATACAGCGTACAGAGATCAGGTAGAAGAAGTCGAGAGAGAGAAGACGACCATGGTCCATGATTCATTATCCCTTTGACTCTTCTCTCTCTGCTTGTGCACCTCTCACACCCCGGACTCTCCGCTCACTCACTCTCCTCCTCAGGGTCCTGGATTCAGTGCGGGGCTCAGACCCAAGCTCCAGACATGAAAGCCTGCTCTCAAACAGAATTTCTGTTTGAATATTGTGCACCAGATTTTCTCTCTCTCTCTCTCTCTCCCTCCCTCTCTCTCTCTCTCTCTCTCTCTCTCTCTCTCTCTCTCTCTCCCTCTCTCTCTCTCTCTCTCTCTCTCTCTC
>JBBPCY010000001.1:8185343-8195653 GCA_037974405.1 Brachyalestes nurse
CCCCTCGTCCTCGTGCTGGTTGTTTATGTTTGGGCAGTGCTTAGTAACCCAGCAGGAGGACGAGGGGGCGTGGCAGACGAGGCCCGGACGTCACAAAAGGAAACAAAATGCAGAGGATATCTGCAGTTTTCACGTTAGTGCGGGAGTTTCAGCCAACAGTTATTAGTTCAGTTCTCAGAAAAAATCCGTAATGGACTGAAACCGCGACTGCGGTTTTGTGAAGTGGGGGGTTACTGTACTTCATATTATTTATTATAATTATATCTATCTTTGTGTGGAGTATTTGCGTGAAGTTTAATATTCCTTTCTATACCAGGTTAGAAACAGCCGAGATGGACAGGTATGAAGCAACGACGGTGAATTTGCCGCCATGCTTGAATGCATGACAGAAACAGAATTTACAATCAGTTCTAACAGTGTGACCTTTAACAGGCCTGCAGAATAAGTACTTTAAGTGTGCTACAGTTTCACATTAGGTACAATGGTGGGTCTGGTGGGGGGCTGCAGTGGCACAACCCCCCATAGAAATTTGATTCACCACCACAGGTAGATTCTTAAGTTATCAACCCTGAATGGCTGAATTTCATCTTTGGCATTTTTAGGAAGCAGCAGAAAGTGTCTGTACTCTATTCCTTTTTTTGTTCTTGAGGGTCCACAATGCCTCTGTTGCTAAGCGACAGAAGTGTCATAAATGTCAGCCAGAAAGCTCTGTTAAGAGGTCTACTGTTAACTGGTAAAAACTTTCTAAACTAAAAACAATATACTTTTTTTAAAAATGTTTTTAAACATGCTGTTTTTTTATTAGATCAGAAAACTTGTGGCATAGGTTCCTTGACCGCTTTGATTTGAACATTTTTGCTGGTGGTCCACCACACAAAGGCCAGATGGATTCAGTCAGCTAGCTCACAAAACTGCTGCACTAAACGTCTTTCCAATTGAAAACAGTACAAAACAGGAGATCAGTGCGAATCCCCTAAACTGAACTAGAAGCAGCACAGGGCTTTACCACAGAGTAAAGTTTTCATGATGCTGTTTTTGTGAAAAATGTTCTGGCAGAGGAATGCATGAGACTTCTAATGCACGAAGCTTGCAAGTGTGACAAAAAAGACTTGTAGCCTAAATCAAAGACTGCAATCACTGCAATTTGGTTCTACAATTTGCCTTGCAAAAAAAAACTGAAGCAAAAAAAGTGGCTAATGTGTTCTTGTACATTTCTTCAATTCAGCCTGATTAGGTTCAATGAGATTTTAGTCAGAATTCTGTAAAGCTTGACTATTTTACCCTGAATTGTGTATACAGAATCAATAATTGGTATAATTTACCTGTTTTACGCTGCATTTAAGCTCAATGGACAATTATATTTTGCCCACTGGTCAAATTTATGTTATGTTCCTTGTGACCACACACACACACAAACACACACACCCCATAACAGACATGCTATTTAGGCCATTTCTCCATCTTACTGTACTTGTGTTGAGTGCATGGTGAGTGATTGATGGCTGAAGATTTGCCCTCAAGCTGCATCTGTCACATTATCTCTACCGCTGAAGATCCCAGCTTATAGCTCACCTCAGCACCAGCAGACACGCGGCTTGACGTGGCGGGGGCAAATATGTCAAACACACACACACACACACACACACACACACACACACACACACACACACACACACAGCACGAGCCTGTCAGATTATAAATGTTTATGCACATAAATATTCATGTGTAAATTTCACATGCTTAATGGGGTCTGAGAAATTAGCTGATAATGTGACACACGGACACACAGCTAGATGATGTTCGTTTTTTTTGCTTAGATAGTAGCACATATTCTTGGTAATGGTCCAGCCTTTTATATCACAATCAGTTAAATTTGCCTCTGGGGCCTTTAGGTTTGCCATGGAGCCTTGCAGAGTTTCTCCAGCCTAACATGATTTCATGCGGAGGCTGCTGGAGCTGCGGCGCGTCGATGTTTTCCACCGCTGTATCTTCTGCCGCGTGGGCGGAACAAATGAATGGCAGCGGTTTAATGAAGAAAACAGACTTCATGGTGAAGCTTCAGTCGACGCGATGTAAAGATGTAGCACATCTCACCTGCCTGGTACGGAATAACGTGTCTTAAGTGAATGCTGTAAGAAGGTCCAGTCCAGGTTGTCACTCTTTCTCCTCCCCATCTCTCTCTCTCTCTCTCTCTCCTTTCTGTCTCTCTCTCTCTCTTTCCTCCATGTCTCTCTCTCTCACTCTCTCTCTCTCTCTCTCTCCTCTCTGTCTCTCTCTCTCCCTCTTCCCTGTCTCTCTCTCTCTCTCTCGCTCTCTCTCTCTCCTCTCTGTCTCTCTCTCTCCCCTCTGTCTCTCTCTCTCTCTCTCGCTCTTCCCTATCTCTCTCTCTCTCTCTCTTCTCTTTCTCTCTCTCTCTCTTCCCTATCTCTCTCTCTCTCTCTCTCTCTCTCTCTTCTCTGTCTCTCTCTCTCTCTCTTCCCTATCTCTCTCTCTCTCTCTCTCTCTCTCTCTCTCTCCCCTCTATCTCTCTCTCTCTCTCTCTTCCCCATCTCTCTCTCTCTCTCTCCTCTCTGTTTCTCTCTCTCTCTCTTCCCTATCTCCCTCTCTCTCTCTCTCTCTCTCTCTCTCTCTCTCTAAAGGTAAGAAACAATACAGTAATATACACATAAGTACAAGTCAAAATATTGGGAAAATCAGCTCTATTGGGAAATAAGAAGTTTATTCATATTCCAGAACTCTTTTGCAGTGTGGCTGGAGCAGGATAGAGATCACTGGCTTTAGGGAATACTGTTGCTGTGAAGAGGTGTACCTGGTCTACATCAGTGTTTAGGTAGGTGTATCTGCTGCCATCTCTTCCCTAAGAAAGACACACACACACACAAACACAAACACACACACACGCCTGCCCACATGATTCACCAGGCCTACTGTGGGATTGGACCAAATAGGCTAGCCTTCATTCCTCATGTGTATTAGTGAGCATCCATGACCCTTCCTTGGACCGCTTTTGGTCCAACCACTGCATCCCACTGGAGCAGCTGGTATTGTTAGTGGCACCACTAAGGTACCATCCCCTCACACGGTCCCCCAGCGCCCCCATCGGTGGCAGTTATATATATATATTTGTGTATATATGTATGTGTATGTGTTTGTGTGTATCCTCCTTTACCCCATTCATCAATCTGCAGGACCATGTGACCAGGTATTGTTTGGATGGTGGGTCATTTCGGCACAGCAGTGACAGTGACATAGTAGTGGCATGTTAGTGTGTGTGTGTGTGTGTGTGTGTGTGTGTCTGCTGCACAGAGCACGTCCCACACAACAGTGCTTATGGAGTTTTAAGCAATTCCATATTGCTTAATGTTTTACTCTGTCAAGTAGAGCCTGGGTCATATCAGTGGCTGCCTCCATAGTTTTTAGCCCGATTGTGAGATTACAATCACTGAAAGGGAATATGCACTGTGGAAAAAATACTTGACCTCGGCATGATGGCTCTGCATTGTTCCCAGCCAGATTTTATCAAGTCCTTTTTTCCTCCGAGATTACGTCGAATAAAGAATCCCTCACTGCCGAAGCCTCTCATCTTTCTGAAAACCGGGTTCTCGTCGGCTCAGGGGTCGCACCGTTCAGAGGTTATATTACTGCATACTGCATAATTCATTTTCCTTATCAGCTGATCTTATCCCAGGTTAGTTTCAGAAGAGACTCTCTCATGTATCATCCATTTGCTGAGTAAGGTGGGTAAACAAAAGTAAACACGGATGCCAAACTCAAAGAAAAGATATGGAAGTGACATCGATTCCTCCATAACATCTCGAGTCCTCCACAGCAATATACATGCTTTATATGCCATGCTTCATACTTTCCATTCTCTTAATTAGGCACAATGTACTCATATCTCATAACTCATTTTCCATCTTGTGATGTCCAGTTACTATGATTTGTTGCACAGGCCACATTTTATTTCTAACATGTTCATGGTCATTAAAATGTGCATTAAAAGGACACATATCGAATTTCACTTATAAATTCCACCAAATGTGTCATTCGATGGGGTGCCCAGACTTCTGCAGACACCTCTGTAGTGTTAAATGGTTATTGTGGTGGTCTTTATATGTTACTGTGTGTATATGTGGTGCCTGCACAGCTGTGACTGTGAACGTGAGCAGTGTAGTACGACTGTTGACTGCACCATAAACTTACTGCTATTTCCCATTTTGCATGATTAGAAAAGGGGTCTTCCATCCACTCACTCCTTCAGGGTCCTTGTGGACGTCACGTCACATTCCTCAGCTGTTAATTAAGCACTCCTGTTCTCCATATTTCTCCCACCAAGGCCTTCGCGTTGTGACACATATAGTTCCGAAGTTGTTTAAGTCTCAAGATGCAACGATGAGCCTTTCTCTGAGTAATACATGGTTTGTAGTTAGATTGAAAAAAGTTTGTGAAGCGTTCTACGTTTAAAGGTTTAAACTTTAAATTCCTCACATTTGACTGCTGAGCCATTTTCAGTGCTGTAACTCTTTGAGAGGTGGTTGTGATGGGGCCCCTGGGGGGGTTATCAAACTGGGGTCAATACTATAGGGCTGTTTTTTATTTGGGGGGTGGAGTTCACCATGTTACCTTATTGTTTGGTCGGTGCCATGTCAAATGATTAAGTATGATATATAGTTACAGGGAACCAAAAAAATGTTGTTTTTGCTCCCATAAGAGCCCCATAAGATGCAAGTTACTAGCCACTGGTCATTGTATGCCCCTTTGTTTCATGTGGGTCTGTTTTTGAACAATATTAAAAACTTACTGCCATTTCCCATTTTGCATGATTAGAAAAGGGATCTTCCATCCACTCACTCCTTCAGGGTCCTTGTGGACGTCACGTCGCATTCCTCAGCTGTTAATTAAGCACTCCTGTTCTCCATATTTCTCGCAGCGAGGCCTTCACGTCGTGACAGCGCGTCTCTCCCAAGGACACATTGACCACCGCAGCCCCCTCCACCCGCCCAACCCTGACAGGGCCGTGACCCCGCCTAAGTTCTATACAGGCGCTAATTAGGGCACCTTCCCCTGGGTCCTCGCCACGGCGCAGTAAAGGGAGCATGGTGACACAGGAGCGCTGCTCAGCTCCACTGACCTTGCTCCCTGACAGCCCAAAGGCATTTCAGAACGCTGCTCGATGCATTATCCAGCGCTGTTTCACACAACTTAACAAATCTTTTCAGCTCGCCCGGCCCGGGCGCTTTCCAGAGGACCGCTCGCTCCTCCGCTTGGGTGTGAAGCTGTAGGACACCAGAAAAAGAGCATCAGGAACATGAAAGATTCAGTTAGCAGAGAGAAAATGTGTTGCCACCCAGAAATGTGGCTGTTGATGTTTTAAACATGGTGCCCAGGCGATATTGAGACTTTTTGATTCTTCTCGCAGTGTCAGTCTGATATTATTCATGCTCTGAGAACACGTTTTTGTTTTTTTTTTATTTATTTTTTTATTATTATTATTATTACTTTTGCACCATGGATGGATGGGATTCATAACTCAAAGAGGATATTGATGCTGGGAACTGCATCAAGCTACAGGCTATATCCACCCATGTTCTTGAAAATGTTATCCTCCCAGGACCTGAAGTGAGTGTGCTCAGGGAGGAGGCGGCACTTCAGATTTGCGTGCAAAACTTCAAGCCAACCTTTAGTTATGTTTAGGCCGATGACGGCAGAAACTCTCTGGCCTCTACGAGCCGTTTGAGGGAGAAAAGAAAAAAATCGCCCGACCAGGCCCGCGCTGGTCAGCTTCCTCATGGGCTCATCTGCAAAGGCGGTGCATCCTCTTCTTGCGCAGGACTTCAGAGAGACATGTCTGACTATGTCCTCTGCCCACCTCGCTCCGGGAGCTCAGGCTTCTCTTCCGAGCGACGCGTGGAGGAGGGTGGAGTGGAAATCGAATGCTCTTGCTCGTCCTGCGCATTAAAATGGTGGGTGAGGGTCACCTCGCCCAGGAGTCCACACGTCTCCCTCGCTCCCTCTCTGCAGCCCACGCGCTGAGTCAGCCGGCAACAGCTACGGAGGATCCTCCACTCCTGCAGCTCCAGCTCGCTCCATGGAGTCTAAATAAAACCAGCTGGAGCAACACTCAGGGAAGGGGAGGGGGGGAGTCTTTCCTCCATGACTTACTGAGGTGCAGGTAGCCGTTTGGGCAAGGTTCATCGAATCTGTGGGCCTGGGGAGCCAACAGCAGCTCAACACATATAAGTTCCGAAGTGGTTTAAGACTCAAGGTGCAATGATGAGCCTTTCTGAGTAATACACAGTTTGTAGTTAGTTTGAAAAAAGTTTGTGAAGCAAACGTTCCATGTTTAAAGGTTCAAACTTCAAATTTTCTCACATTTCCCAGCGACTGCTGAGCCATTGTCTGAGTTTCTTAAGGGCTGCTGAGCCATTTTCAATGGTGCAACTCTTTGAGAGGTGGTTGTGATGGAGCCCCTGGGGGGAGGGGGGGTAATCAAACTGGGGTCAATAGTATAGAGCTGTTTTTTTATTTGGTTGGGGGGAGGGGGGCTTCACCATGTTACCTTATTATTTGGTTGGTGCCATGTCAAATGATTAAGAATGATATATAGTTAATGGAATCCAAACAGGGAAGCAAAAATGTCGTTTTTGCTCTGAGGCCCATAAGATGCAAGTTACTAGCCACTGGCCATTGGATGCCGCTTTGTTTTATGTGGGTCTGTTTTTGACAATCCCCTGCCACATGAAAGCAGCAGCTTGTGTTTTCAGTCAAATGACCTGTATTAAATATTCCCGCCATATTAACGTCTCATTTTTAGCTGCCCCTTTAACCTCTTCTCATAGTCTGACTCATAGTTTCTTTGTATTTAAGGGTGACAATTTTTGTCATGATTTACAGGATGAATGAATAATAATTCAACTAAGTTATCTAGGATAGATTCGCTAGTCAGTACCTAGACAGGTAAGCAACCCTGACTGATGGTTCAAACCACTCAGAGCCTGGAAAGACAAAGAAATAAAGTCGATTTTCCTCTTCCCAGCACTGTGTTGTCAATGCTATTGGATTTGGCTCTTTCTTGAATGGCCACCAAGATTGAAACATTTTTCTTCCGAATCTTTGTTGGACTTGACCTCTGACTTGAGGATGATTGTGTGTGTGTTTGTGTTCCATGTGTTTTCGCTGGCAGGGAAGAGATCAGACTGCAGCCTTCCATCCGCCTTTATATTCGCGGTTCACTTTTATCTTGATAAATGTATTGGAAAGAAATAACACCCCCCTCCCCTCTTTCCCCAGTCTTCCTCACTCTAGTCTTCCTTTACTGTGAGGAAAAATTGTGTTGGGTTGAAGTTTGTTTGATAAGTAGGCCGTATTCTCACAGATCAACCATTAATCATGAATTTGTTTCACTCTTTTCTGATGTGATCATCCCTCTCATCTTGCTTCCCTTCCTGTTATCCAGTCACAAGTATCTCATCCGTTTTAATCATTTGCACTATTTGACTGGCTGTAAAAAGAAAAGAAAAAAAAAAACAAAAAAAAAAACAAAGCAGTGCTGAACAATCTGTTACCCAGATTGTGATTAACAAACTGTCAGCTGTCTCAGGCTGCTATCTTTGTCAATAGAACAATAGCATTAGCGTTATTTCCCTCTCAGAAAATCACTGTAAATATAAGTTTAAACGAGTTCCTGCTCTTTTTTTTTTTTGGATCTAACATCTAGCATCCACATCTCTTGACATTTCTTGGTGTCAGGTAACCGTTAATTACTATTTCGTCAGGCTTGCCTTCAAGCAGATGTGATTTAGTTTGTCTCCGCCTGAATGCCTGATCAGAAGCTAATTGGACCTGTGAATCCCACCTTTTTTAAATTCCTTTGTGCTAATTGATGACGGAGTTTTTTGGTGAAAATGAGCTTGGGCTTACTGATTTGATGTAGCTGTAGAACTGCACTCTTAAAAAAGGGAGCCAAAAAAGGGTCTTTGGAGTGATGCTATAGAAGAAAGTTTGTATGGATTATTCATTAATGAATCAAATTTGTAAATGAGATGTATATGTCTGTCATATAAGTTTTCTATAGAACTGTATGTTTGAGCCAAAAACCTTCATTTTCACAAGTGCGGTACAGACCTGGTTGACCTGGATTCTGTAATCGGAATCTGGAATTGAAGAGCAAATTTCCAAAACTCACTCAGTCCAAAAGCTTTTTTTTTTTTTTGAAAAATCACGTTTTACTTGTTTTACCTATTGGAAAGCAATTCTTATAGGAACTAACTTTTTAAATTGAAATTTTACAGTTACTTGTCATTTTTCAATTTCTGTTTCTAAAGTGCTACTCCTGCACATTTTAGTTTGGGCAAATTTGTTTAAAAAATATAATATTCAATGTCTGGTGACTGTGTGAGTGGACTGAGTGAGTTTTGGAAATTCTCCTAATCTTGTACAGTGTATTCTGCAGGACTGAGTGAGTTTGGGTCGGTTATACTATTGCACATAAAGAGGTGATGTAAAAATACGCCAATAGTAGTGTTACCTAAAAAAATGGACTGAGTGAGTTTTGGAAATTTGCTCTTCAATTCTGGAATCCAAATCAGAAACAGAATTTGCATAGAAGCTTGAGGTAGAGAAATGTTCATAGACAAAAAGAAAATAATTGGAAATACGATTGCTGAATAAAAATAATGTAAATGCAGTCCAGCGGTAAAACCCGAGTGACAGAGTTTTCCAAAGCACCAAAGCACTAAGAATCATACTTAATATAAATCCCCCTTTACAGTTCTCCACACTGTTTTTAGGTAAATGTGACTGTCACATTAGGAGATCTGATAAATACCCATTGGGTAGTTTGACATCTGCTTGCAAAAAGGCATTAACAAGGTGTTGATTACTTTCCAAACCCCAACAATACAAGTGTACAAGTGTAACAATACTTACTCTCTTACAAGAGTAAGTTATATTTATGATATGGAAAAGATAACTCTCTTTCTTCATCTTCAGAAAAAGCATAGTTGTCAAACTCTGGACCAAATGGGTGAAATATATATGACCCTTAAGACCAGATTTTGGAGAGAACTTGCTATAGGCGTATATATCTCACTCTGGCATGCTTTCCATTATCTAGCCATATTTTTTGGTAAAGTTTTTGGTAATGTTTTTTGTCTCTCCTTTCTTCCACATGTGTTATGTATAATTATGCTCCAAAAATAAAAATAAATAATTTAATATAATTTGTTGTTGCTTATTGTTTTTTTTTTAATCCAGTTTTCTCCCCAATTTAATCACCCAGTTCCCACCCAGTAGCCAGGTCTCCTCTATCCTCTATGATATTATGAATGCTGGGAGGGTGAAAGCCCCAGTGGATAGCTCAACACACTCGGAGGAGAACACTAACTGCTAATTCTGTTCCATCAGACGCCCACACTGGACTGGAGGGCCATTCAGTCACCCAGAGAGGCCGAGGCTAATTAGACTACTGAATTAAACCCCAGCCCAGAGGTGAACAGAAGCCCTGTAAAGTGTGGGAAGTCCAAGACACAGTCTCTTCTAGAACAGCAAAGGCAGACTCACAGAAAAGCCGATTTGTTGACGCGTCGACGTCAGAGGGACAACTCGACAACCCCTGAGAGAAGTCGGTAAGTTGTGTGTTTTTTCCTCTCTCTTGCAATTTCTGTCTCTGATTGGTGCGTTCCTTGACTTAACCAATTATTAGAGTCCCTTCATAGAAAGGGCGGTAACGTTGGCACGAGGGGAATCTAAACACAAGACCACAACAAGATGAGAGCCACGACAGCAGAGGCAGTAGGAGACAGACACACATCACCTGTGTGGAGATACTTCACTCTAGACACACAAACAGCACGGAGACCTGCAAGTCGGTGTTAAGCCTGATCAGAAAAAAAAGCAGATCACAAATCTGCTTGTTAATTTTATTGTTAAAGATGTGAGACCTTTGGCTGCAGTACAAGGCAAAGTCTAATTTTACAGAGAACTTTAATAAAAGTTGATCATTTGTTTGATGCCTGTGTTCCTCCGCTGCATCGGTGTGATGACATCATCAAACGACTTGTCGACTCGACTTCTACTTTACTGACGGAGAGATATAGGGTTAATGCCCTAGTACTGGGTGGGGTTTTGGTTGCCGAATGTGACAGATACATTTACGGTTGTATAAAAGTTGGCTACAATCTTTCTCAGACCACTTTTTGGTTTTTGGCTACCACCCCCCAGTTGGTGGCAGCCCCCTGCTTTATTTAGTGAATTGATTTAATGCAGAGAGAGAATTTTACATCGTTCATACGTCACTATAATGGGTCACT
>JBBPCY010000001.1:8198453-8211441 GCA_037974405.1 Brachyalestes nurse
GTAGCACTGCAGAATGTTTTGTTTTTGAAGACTGACCATATTCATTGAAGATGTAGGCTAGGCCTGTACTACTTATTATGGTTACAATTTCTGTTTACAGTTTGTAGAGCTATGTCTATATTCTTTATTACTGTTTACAATTTAGTGTAATGGTCACAATTTTAAAAAGTGGGCCTTTAATGAGAAAATCCACTGCTGTTTACAAGATTTACACAGAAATAAATGGTAAAAAGTGGATACTTGAGGCGTTTTTGAATTTTTTTTTTACAGTGCTGGTCTAAAGTCTAAAGTGTTTTAAAGCTCCCTCATAGAAAGTTATTACATGAATGGTAATGAATACACAGGCTGATGCTCAAGACATAACTTTATGATAGTTGAGAAGGTTTTGGAGAAGGTTCTTTTGTTACATATACAAATAAACCTCAGTTTTGGTGGTAAATAAAATGGCTCGATTTGTGTCGTAGACATTCTGACCCCCTGGTTCCTATCACTAACACTGTAAAGAAAATCTAGGCCTCGCTACAGCGAACCGATTGACATCAATCCACTCTGAAGGATCTCAAGGACTGAGTTTTGAAATGTTTGGTGGAATTCCCCTGAAAGAGGCAACATCTTTTGGCACCGTTTTTGTACATCTTTATAAGAGCGGATCATTCACAAAACAAGACTGGGGTTTTCTTGGATATGCGGTTTTGCATTTATTGAGACTTGCAAGCATTTTTTTTTATGCAGGCTGAAAAAAGAAGGCGTACAGTGAGATGACGCATCCGTTCGACACGTCTTGAGCCTTTTGCAATGCCATCAATAAACACAAACCATCTGCACAACACAAGGCGCCTCGCTTGTTGTTCGAACATCAGAGCGTAAGATTCCGTAATGCCGACCATATTGCCTCATGCTTCCTTCCCGCTTGATTTATTGTTTGCGATGTTTGCACAGGCTCTTGACGGCGGTTTTTCCCAGGAGGGGTCAGGCTCTAAGCTCTATGGTCAACAAGGGGACTAATTAAAAGCAATTAAGCGGGAGGTTTGGGTACTGTGTCCTTGCACTTTATGGGAAGTTGAGCTGCCTCCACGCTTCACTGCACCTCAGCCCTAAAGGCAAATAGCTGAGGTTAATGTCAGAGGGGCTCTAGCGACGTGCTAACCAAGGCCAGATTTCACGTGATCCAGTGTCCTTCGTTATTCAGGGGCCTCCGTAGGTATGGTGCACACCCTCCTGTTCCTCCAGGGAACAGCTCGTAATGTTGACTGACAAAGTTATTAACTGGCATTTCGTTCCATTTACGTTCACATGAATATGAAAGACAAATGCTTCGCTTCAGAAAAACGACTGAGTAATTTCTTGGCCTGGCTGATTGGGCGGACGCCTCTTTGATGCTGCTGTTAGTAGATTTTGAGCATATCGGCCCTTTTTCAAAACACATTTAATTAAGGCCAAGCTCCCGCATTGCGAAGCGCAAATGCAAAAATGTCCAGCGCTCTGAGCTCCAAATGAAGTGAAATGGGGACGACTGCGACACCTTGACCTTCAAAAGGGGCCGTTCGCGTACTTTGGAGATAAAGCATCAAAAAGAAAACTTGGGGAAATGCAATTTTCACTTTCTGGACACCCAGATGACTTGAGGATATTGGAGAGCCTGTAGCTGCGCTTAAGCTATGGAAGTTCAATTAACAGTCATTTCCTCTCTCAAGATTAAAAATGAGTGCGGCTTACACAGTCGATATTACTTTCTGTTATTGAAGACACGAGCCTTATTGTATTATTTCACATTCTTCTGAATTATCATTTATGATTCTTCTTATTTATGATTACTAATACTATTATTGGCAAATTAACAACATGAAAAATTCTCTTGTTCATCCACTACATAGTACGTTTTGTATTACTAGTCTTTTCACTTCACTTTTTAAAGTCATACTAATACATAAAACAAACTTTCTAACAAAATCACAGATGTAATGTTTTGAGAACTGGCCACAGTGGAGCAATATATAAAAGCAATGGGAAAAAAAATGAGAGACCACTTTTGCTTTTTTTTCCTGTTCACTGTACACACACAAACACACACACACACACACACACACACACACAGAGAGACTGCTTTTAACATCACTGCTTTAATTGTTGCAGTTGTAAAATCATGGAAGGGTGTTGTGTAGTTTAACATTTCCAGGGTATAATGAATTATTTATATGTTTTAATTTTACATTTTCTCTAAACATTTTTGAATCAAGTGTTGGTCAATAGTGTATAAAACAATAGTCGCAGGCACATTTTACACAGACACACTCCCACACATTACATAACCAGAACCCTTTTTTTCCCCATGGCTGTATTTCCGAACAAAAGATGAGGAATTTGTGTGGCTCGGTGGTGCCACTGGCTGTCCTGGGATTTGAACCCACAACCTTCTGACCACAGGGGCAACACCCAAACCACTAGACCACCACTCTATGCAAGACCTATGCACATAATGAAAAACTAGGGGTGCACAGAAATTTGGTTCAAAATCCATCCATCCATTTTCTAAACGGCTTATCCTTATAGCCTACCCCAGCAGCCTTAGAGCAAAACACCCTGGACGGGTCACCAGTACACTCAGGGGGTGGTGGCCTAGTGGGTAGGATACTTGCCTCTGCACCAAGCGGTCATGGGTTTGAATCCCAGCTTCAGCACGCCACCACTGGGTCCCTGAGCAAGCTGCTGTCCCCTGTAGTTAAGGAATGTAAGTCTCTTTGGATAAAGGCTGTAAATGTAAATTAATACTACACAGAGAGGACCTTCTGCCACAATCCAGGACCATCTTACTGTGAAGTGACCGTGTTACCCACCGTACCATTGTGTCATCCTTGATCAAAAATGATAACACGCTCCCTGTCTTGTTGGGTAAACACTCTAATTGTTATTATTATCATCACTGACAACTTGACATAATAGAAAATTCTCAGTTCTATATATCCTGTCAGGCTTGTGTTTACTGAGAGCTGCGCCACGTTACAGCTACTCCTCATTCAACACGACTCATGATGCATTTAGCACGCACGCATGGCGAGAGTGGAATCCACGGTGTCACCGGCGACAAATGAAAGTGGGCAGAGCATTTCCATATTTGAACACTGTGCTCGTCGAGGGCTGTGCGCTACGGCTGAGGGTTACGCTGCGTTTGGAGGAGAGGGATAATCACTGTGTGAGCTAAAAGGGGTCGAGGGCGATCCTCCCACTGCTGCCACACACACACACACACACACACACACACACACACACACACACAGATACGGTTTGAACATAAATAAGTGCCCCCAGTGAGCACTCATATGATACGCGACTTCAAAGGCAAAACACATTTTAATGTAGCATCTTAAAGTCACACTCTCAACGCTCTTACAGAACTGTGCACCTCTATTACAGCCCGGCACGTCCACAGCTGTCGGGTAACTCTCTCTGTGTCGAATCTTGTGTCCTAAAAACGATGGTGTTTACACCTAAAGGAATCATGTCTCAACCTAATCTCTATCTGCCTCTCCTATAACATAAGAATGATGAGGCAAATAGAGATTACACTAAAGAACTGCTGCATTATTTTTCTCTGTTCACAGTTACATGACATTATAGATTCATGAGTCACTCTAATGAGGAAACAGTGACTAATGAATATAGTGAGGCCAGTACTGGGACAGGTTTGTCTTAATATACAACCCCAAATGTAAAAAGCTGGCACGATGTAGAACATGCAAATAAAATGCAGTTACTATTAAATTTACTTTGGCGATTACTTAATTGCAGACAGTATGATACACTGTATAGACAAAAGACACCTGTTTTTCAGGGTACTTTCACTGCGTTACTTCCTGGGAATCTTCCTGGACATTTTGGACAATGCCATGCTTCCAGCTTTGTGGACTAAAATGTCCCACAGAATAAATGGGCACAAATTTCCACAGCAACCCCAAAATCTTGTGGAAAGCCTTCCAAGAAGAGTGGAAGCTGTTATAGCTGCAAAGGGGGAGTAACTCCAGATTAAAGTCTATGTATTTGAACACAATGTCATTAAAGTCTCTGTTGGTGTAATGGTCAGCATCCCAATACATTTGTCCAAATAGTGTATTTCATGTTTTGTCCAGTCAACTTCATTTCGTTTGTTAATATACATCCTTTCCTGCATTTCAGGCCTGCGACACATTCCAAAGTTGGGACGGAAAAGCATCACTTAGAAGACATTTTGGCACTGAGGATACCAAGTGATGAAAAGTTTCAGATGTTATTTTGTCCCATTTTTTTCTGCAATGAGGTCTTGAGGTGTGCCACAGTATCATTAACGCATTTTCAAAATTCTCCACACATTCTGCACTGGGTACAGGTCAGGACTGCAGGCAGGCCAGTCTAGTACCCTTTTCTTCTGCAGCCACATGTGCAGAATATGGTTCTTTACTGTTTTGTTAAAAAATGCTTGGACGTCCCTGAAAAACATGAGAGCGGCATCTGTTCCTCTAAATTCTCTGTCTACATTAATGCTGCTATCACAGAAGCATAAACTACCTTTACACTGACACACCCCTATACCATTTCGTCTTTCATCGGCGTCCACTTCTTCCAAACAAAGGATCTAGAATACTCCTTTAATTGCTTTTTTATACTTGCATTTTCCAAATCATCCCACCTTTTTCTGATTTGGCGCTGTACACACAGTGCACATATTTACTTCATATCAACGCACAATGTATTTTGACTTTGTACTTATAAATGTTTCTGTGAAAACTGGATCTGATGTCATTATAAAAGATACTAGTAGCAATCAAAGATAAGCAGAAGGAGTTCGCAGAGACATTATTAAACTTTATTAGCATACAGAGACAGAGCAACATCCTGAACTTGATTTGACTTGATTACATGCTTTTTAAGTTTAAGTTTTTAATTGTCCCCAGACAGGTACACCAGTCAAGACTACCAACACGCTGTCAGACTAGTGATAAAGAAGATAAGAGAGAAGCTGGAAGTCACTTGAAAAGAGGTGGAAAACAACTGGAAAGCAGCAGGAACAACAGTTAGGCAGAAGAATAAACAACTTATTGCAACCTATACCACCATCACTTCTGTTCCTACACCTCAAGCAAAACCCCTACTAAGGATGAAGCATAATGGATGATAGTCTAAAATTTGCATGTGCATTTAGACAAATCAGAAGTCTTTTGGAACAGTGTATATTAGTCAGATGTAAGATATATAACTCTCTGGCAATAATTCAGCTTGTTAAGGTTTGGAGAAAGAAAGGTTGGGTGTATACACCACCGTGAAGTATGGCGGTGGCAGCATCATTATATGGAGGTACTGGAGCGTTTCACAACGTCAAAGCAGTGGAGCAATGTACCAAGAGGTATTAGTGGAGAGAGAAAGAAAAGAGAGAGTATAGACTTGTTAACAAGAGAATGCCTTTGCTAAAATACACCAAGACTGTCCAGCCTGAAAATTTCAGGAGGGTTTTTCAAAATTTCCTTTGAAAGTCCTTCAGAGGCACCCTCATGAGCTCGGGAAGCTGAGGTCATGTGCTAAAGAGCAAAGGACCAAAACTGAAACAACATATTGCAAAAAATTGATGCTTGGCATCAAAAAACTAATGGTATTAATTAGTGCTGTCAGTATAATAATAATTAATACCATATCAATTTTGTTTTTTACCTATACTTGGGCTTATAAATGTTTGCACATTTACAAATTTAAAAAACAGTATGTTTGTGAAGGAGTAAATGTAGTCACAGGAGGCGTAGCAAAAATGTCTGTCTACCTTCCCTCTGTAGATCTTGTTCCCAGTACACAGTACTTTCACATTCATTAGGTTATGAATCACTGATTTGCATAGAAATACATATAGAGATTATTATATTGCAGTTTTAAGAAGTAAGTGGTTTAGGCAAAGTGTACATTTTCATTATTGTTTCATTATTTTAGGGAATAATACCTTATAACAACTCTCTTTGTGGCGCCCCCTATCAAGCATTTTAGGTATAACAAGCTATTCTACAGTCTACCTGCTTTAGGACGTATTTGATTTTATGGTTCTCAAATCATAAACAGTCCAGTCAACCTGCTCTATCATGTACTTATGAAGTAATGCCTGCCTCTGATATACACAGTATTCCTCTCCTATCTACTAATCATCATAATCAAAGCATTTTGTTGTGCTGGTAGGTGTGTTTTTGGAATCCATTTATGAAATGTATTTTCTCCAAATGCTGTGAATAATTCTACACATTTATGCTCTATTATGGACAAAACATTGGTTGGACATTACAAAATTTGGGGGGGTTGATTATGGCCTACTTTAGTAGACCAGTCTAACTAGGATCTTTTGCGTCCCAGAAAAAAATTAATGAAAAATAACTTTTACATTTTTCATTTATTAGTTTATTCGCTGTTATGTTCCCAAGATGATACTGACATGCCACCTACAGGCATCTAACATTAACCTAAATGTTTACCCCAGGGTCCCTATTTGAACTGCAATAATTCTGTCACATTTAGATAACTTCTAAAGTTACAGATTCCCAAAAAACTTTGTGATTTTGATTAAATGTTAATCTTGATATATTACTGTATTATGAATAAAGGGAGACAAAGAGAGTGTACATTTGTCTCAGAAACTGAATTTGGGGCCCTATAAAGACTCGCAATATGGGCCCAAGTGATATTACCCCCTTGCCTTCCCACGTTGTTACCCCACTGCCAGCATTCCATACCAAAATGTTTTGGGGTGAGTAAATTAAGTCTATTAAGCAGTCCTGATCTTGACCTAAACCACAAATCATTTTAAACAATTCCAAAAGTCACTTACATGTTGGTAGTGAACTCTACAGTAAACAGAATGCATGATTTCAGTTTGATTAAATGTGTATTTTCGCAAACACAATCCCAAAATTGCATACAATTTTTCCAATGTTTCCAAAAACAACACCTGAAGTCTTGCCATGACTGTACCGTGTTGCATTCTTCATCAAAACTTCATTTATAACTTGAGATGTAAATGTACTGCCTTTTGTGACATCACAAATGTAGTACATTTTTGTTATTGCAACTTCATTTCCACACATGACTACGTGAACCAGGGAGTGAATGTGAAAGGTTTTACAGCGTTTGTACTACAATTAAAAGGACAGTTTTCTATGATGGGGGCCCTTTAAGCTGTTTCTTTCAATATGAGTACAGGATGTGAGATGATTCATATAAGATATTTTCTCAGGTCTTGCCACCACGGAAAACCATACAATACTGAACACTTGAAGCAATAAGTGCTACTCCAGTCTGAGTGCTGCCATAACCTGTACAGTCAACTCTCCTTAATCTGAAGATATGGACCCTTTTTCTATGATATGGAAGATGATTAATATACGACATTTTCTCAGGCTGGCTGGTCAAACACAGTGTGGGCGCCGCACACCAACCAAAGTATTAAAACCGGTTCCTTTTTCAATTTCACACACACTCGCTCGTGTTGATCTCTGAGTGAGCGTGTGTGTGTGTGTGTGTGTGTGAGAGAGAGAGAGAGAGAGAGAGAGAGAGAGAGAGAGACTTGTGGGTTTCTCCAGCATGCTCTCAGCAGCCAGTGTGTGCTGCTCGGCGCCTCGGACGACACGTTTCCATTTGGAGAGGAGCGAGAGAGCGCAGTGAGACGAGTGGATTTTTCTCCTTTTCTTGAAAAGAAAAAGATTGGAGGACACTGTGGGGAGGACGCGATGTTTCCGAGCTGAGTGTCTGATCCCCCGGGAGCCTCTGTGTATGTCTTTATGGAGGCGAAGGAGCGAAGCGTCCCTCCGTCCCTCTCCATCCGGAGCCTGATGTCTGAGCGATGGTAACGCATGACCATGGCTGAGCGGGCCAGCAAATTCCTGCTGATCGTGGTGGGCTCCGTGTTCTTCATGCTGATCCTGTACCAGTACGTGGCCCCCGGCGTGATTGGCTTCGGCTCCCCTCATGGTTACCTGGGCGAGGAGGACATGACCATGTTCCCCACCCCAGACCCACACTACGTCAAGAAGTACTACTTTCCCGTCCGGGACCTGGAGCGAGCCGTGGACTTCGAGATCAAGGGCGAGGACGTGATCGTCTTCCTGCATATCCAGAAGACCGGAGGCACCACGTTTGGACGGCACCTGGTGCAGAACGTGCGTCTGGAGGTGCCGTGCGACTGTAGACCCGGACAAAAGAAGTGTACCTGCTACCGGCCCAACCGCAAGGAGACCTGGCTCTTCTCTCGCTTCTCCACGGGCTGGAGCTGTGGCTTGCACGCAGACTGGACCGAGCTCACCAACTGCGTGCCCGGAGTCCTCAACAAGAAGGAGAGCAAGAGCAAGAAGCTCAGGTAGGACTCCCGCGCCTCGTTCATCTTATCCTTCTGCCTCTGGTTCTTCTTGCAGTTTAGGCTCCATTGCAAGAGCAAGAAGCTCAGGTTGGGCTTCTGCTTCTCGTTCCTCTCCTCATTCTCCTTGTTCTTCTCCTCCTAGTTCTGCCTCTCCTTCTCCTTGTTCTTCTGCTTCTCCTCCTTCTCCCCTTTAGACTCCATAACAAACAAGGCTGCGTTGCTCTTCCAACACAAAAAGTAGATCTCTAGATCTTGGGATACAGTAGTAGTCCACCGCTGTACAATAACAGCAACAAGTGGTGTTTTACTAACAAGAAGTCGTTTCCTGTTTATACTCCCTTAAAGAGACAATTCGGCCCGAACTAGACTCTAGCAGCATTTAAGGTGGAACAGAAAAGCTGTCGAGATACACACTTCAGCTTCGTGATACAAAAAAAGACACGTTTATGGCCGGTTTCGTGCTTTTAAGAAGTGTTGGCTGGTTTGTTTTGGTAGCCCTGGGTCGTGTTACTCCATTTTAAATGAAAAACAAATAACTGCAGTGCTACAAATGATACCGAGAAGCAGTCACTGCTAGCTCAAACGGCAAATAAGGGTTTTTTAAATCAGTAATACTGAAGTTTATCAAGGGTTTCCTTACTGAATATCTGAGGCGAGCCGTGAGAAATTGGAGATAAGAGTCGTGTTTCTGCTCATTGCCCTGTTTTTCGAAGTGAAAGAGGGAAAGTCCGGGCTGTCAACACTCTCAACAACACTCAGCCACTTTCACCACAGGAGCTGCAACTCAAGTCTCCTGCCCTGAAAAAAAGACTTTTAAAGCTTAAATTAGCACCTCTTCAGCTGTTGCCACTTATTGAGGTCCATTAAAAAGCTCTGTAAATAGTCCTTAGTTCGCTACTGTTGCTAACAATTAGAACAACAATTAGTATTGTTCGAAGCTACAAACATCTATCTAGTTTAAGCCTGTCTGCTGCTCTGTATTTTATACTTCCCCACGAGGTCCTGTTTTAACGTGTAGTATTAAAACAGTAGTAATCACTTTATAATATGTCTGTAGGCTGTAGTATTACCTAGGTGTTACCGTCCCTTATAAAGACTAGAATATGTAAATGGCTCTACGTGTATGTACATGTTCTGATTGGCTACACTTTGTTGCAGTTCATTCCAAAACCTTGCTTATAACTTGAGTATGTTTAACCTGAGAGGTAAATGTGTTGGTTTTTGTGACATCACAAACGCAATACATGTCCGGACGGGCTGTTTTGCGGCTTGGTTTCCACACACGGACCAGGGAGTAAGACATCCCTTATAGTCACGCGTGAACACAACACAGCGTGAAATTCTGCCTCTGTGTTCAACCCATTCACCAAGTGAAACAGTGGGCAGCCAGCGAGGCAGCGCCCGGGGAGCAGAGTGTGGGGACGGTACCTTGCTCAAAGGTACGTCAGTGTTGCCCCTAGCAGCCCTGGAATTCGAACCCATGACCTAACCACTAGACCACCATCTGCCCCATATTTGAGACGTTAACAGCGTTTGCACCACAATTAAAAGCATAGTTTCATATAACATGGGCCCTTTAAGCTGTTTCTTTCCATATGTCTGCAGTATAGGCGATGATTAATATATGACAGGCCTGGCCGTCATGGAAAACCATACAGTACCGAAGCAATGCATGACACCTGATGCAGTAAGTGCTGTTCTAGGCTGGTCACGTTTCTGTATCCTGCTTTCTTCTCCATAATCTGAACAGTCAGCTTTCCTTAATCTGCCGATGGCTTGAAGGATCAAAAGGAAAAGGGATGCTCTTTTTTTTTTTGCAGGAGCAGTTAATTCCTTGAGCGCTTAATGAAACTGTGGCATGTGCCAGTTTATCGTTTATTAACGCCATAGTATTTACGGCGCACCGTTCATATATGTGATCCACACGGTGACTCATGTTTCAGACAGCTGGCGCGATAGTTCAGGGAAATGAGGCATGCAGGAACACATCCAGGCCTCCTTTCTCGTATTCCTGTGCCGGAACCTGGTTGCTCCGTGGTATATCTGATGAACGCTGTGTCTCGAACCCCCCCTGCTGCACTCGGCGTATTAAAGGGAGCAGGAAAAAAACTGCAGAACTGCAGGAAGGTGCCATTTAGGGCTGAATGGAACGGGCAGACTTTCAGGGCCATTCGGCTGCAGGGCTCGGCTGATGGAAATTGGGCATTTCATGGATGGTTATGTCCAATCGGGGGGTGGGTTGGAGAGGGGGTATAAAAACCAGCTCAAGTGGCCTAATGCCTTACACTGTCGGCTGAGCACATCAATTAGGTCTTGAAGCATGGACCCAATCTGGGCTGCTCTGCCAGAAGAGCCGGCAGTTATTGCCCGCGTACATCATGAGGTCGGGCTTCCAGCGACACCTGCACACCAGCTAGTAAAGCCTGGACCCCAAGAACGCTAACCCACCTGATGGAACCATAAGATCATGTTCTGATGCTACTGCAGTGAAACAGCTGGTGGCCTAGTCGTTCGCCCTGCGATCAGAAGGTTGTGGGTTCGAATCCCAAGACTACTAAGCAGAATAAGGTACCATCCTGCTCCTGGGCTCCTGCTCCTGGGTCCGTTTAGACGTATGGTTTCCATTTAATAGTATGGTCAGGATGTCTACAACTGCATGCCATTATGAAGATGCCAAACACACAGAACCTGCAAACCCATCCAGAAACATGTTGAGATGTGCCAGTTTTTGGACAACCCTAGATAAGTTACATCAGAATATACATTTTCTGCAGAAAACACACTTCTTGGCATTTTAATACTCAACTACATGATAAACAATGTAACATTTGTGGAAATAATAAAAGATAAAAATAAATGTGGCTTTATATTTACTATTTTTGCGCCATGCCAGTCACTATTAAACAACACAAGAAGAAGAATAACAAGGTGCTGGGAAAAAATCCATCATCCGTCGGTCCAGCCCTAATAAAAACACTTTTACTGCTGGTTTTAGAAGCCGTCATTCATTTATTTATTTATTTTAAACAAACCACAGCAAGATCCCAGTGATGTGATGGCCTGCGTAAATACCCATTTCCTGTACCCAGCATAGATGCAATTGTTCTAAAAATGTACCTATTGAACTGCGCTGTTAAAATGCTCAGGGAAGGCTTGGGGGGCTGTCCCCAGCACTGGCCTGTGCCAAGGCATTATTCTATTGTCTTATTTCTTTTTTTACATTTTTTTTCTCTTCAAATCCTTCTTAAATGGTTTGTAAAACAAATACTGAAAAAAATAGCCTTTCTAAAATATGGTGAATCAGTTTTGTTTGTACCTTTTTTTGTGCAAACCAAATATTTTATAGCAGGAGTATGGACGTATTGGACGTTTTGGGTTACAGTGGCTATTTGTTACAGTACTTCATGAAAAGTCAAGGAGAAAATATTCAGGCCAACAGTTTCACAAATACTCATGTTGGATGAGGCGCTTGAGAACTCAATGGGGTCTTTTTGAACCATCATCCACGCGAGCACCATTTTCTTCCAGATAATTTAGGAACGAGAGAGAGAGAAGAGTCTTTTTGATATTCCATTTTTCCACTTCCATTGGTGCTATTTTTAAAAATACTATCAAGGATTGTGAATACAGTTTTGTTTCTTCAGTGACATACTGAACACATTTTTTGAGGGTTCAGATCTTCACTCGTGAATTCCCTCGGCACTGTGTACACGCCAACCTTGACTACCCAGCTGTATTGTAATGGTTGTCGATAGGGCTGCACAATATATCGCAAATTTATCGTCATCACGATATCAACATGCACGATATACATATGGCGAAAGACTGATATCGTGAAAGAACTGCGATAAATAGTGTTTTTCCAAAGCGCTTCATATAAACATATTTAGCCAATCAGATATAGTCCTACTGCCATATGCCCGCCCCCTAGTCGAGAACTTATTGTAATTTAAATGATGTTTACATTTATTAAACATATAAAATCATTAAAAAAAAATTTCAGATTTTTTTCCAACAATGTTCAATGGTTCAACTGTTTTATGGGAGTTATTAAAATGCGACCTTGGAAAATGTGGCAGCCGTGGTTGATACTGTGGCGGCATGCCACAAATAAACCGACTGTATAGGAAACACTGCTGCTCAAACACACCTGTTTCAACTCACCTGTTAATTGCCAGCTTTGGTGAGTGTGTTTGAGGAAAGGAGCTACCAAACTGTGCTGGACACCTTCCCTCCAGCACTCTAGCGCTTGAGTAAATTCATAGCGTTACTTTTTTTTTTTTACAGCGCATTAGTTATAACTGAATTGGGAGAAGTCAAGCATAGCTTAATTGGAAAAACACTTTCTGACGGTGCACTCCCATAAACATCTGCACCGCACCAAACCGGCACTGGCACAGTGAAGGAATACACACACAGCTGCTCAACCCCAAATTTCAGATGCCATTACAACTTCCATCTGTCTGCTGCCACCTCAGTCCGTCCCAGCCTGCACTGCGGGAGGATGGGATACTAACCGCCAGTGACACTTTCTATGAGAGCTACGGTTGATCTGTTTCTGCTTGAGCTATGCAGCGTGTGTGTGTGTGTGTGTGTGTGTGTGTGTGTGTGTGTGTGTATGTGGAAGGGTGTGGG
>JBBPCY010000001.1:8273445-8283795 GCA_037974405.1 Brachyalestes nurse
ATAAATATATTTTTTCTGGATGTTTTCACACAAGGGGACCTGTTCACCTCGCCACGGTGTCCCAATACTTTTGTCTCACAACCTTCCGAGTTGCATATCTCGGCGGGGAAAGCACTCAGACACTTCAGACTCCGCAGTTCAGTAGATCTCCAGGAGACCTTTCCAACGAGCCCTCATTTGTGTTTTTAGCCCGAGTAGGTCAGGTTTTATTCTCCGAAAACCGGGTGTCTCAATACTTTTGCCACGCAACCTTCCGAGTTGCATTAAAAGACGTGTTTACCTTGAAAAAAGGCGAATACGGGTTTACCATTACATTTTCTTTAAGGGTTATGCATTAAACTGAGTTCAAAATGAAATTAAAGTGTTCTGGGAGCATGTTTTAGGGTTTACACTATAAAAAATAGGCATTTTTAGGCATTTTTTTCCAGAACACAACAACGCGTTTTTTCCACTATACGCAGGTGATCTTGGAACCTAACTCCCACGAAAAGCAAGGGACTACTGTACTAGAATTAGTAGGTCTTCTCCAAGTGTGTTGGACTGTCCTGTGGGGAACATTTGCACATTTGACAAGCATTTTAGTACAGCCATGTATTTAAAGAAATAAAAGGATTGATTAGTCCAACCTCAACATTCTCTTTAAAAGTGACAGGTTTTCATGTGTAGTATGTTTGAGCGATAGAGAATGTGCCTTCAGATGAACTTCATTAACACTACACTGAGCTAGTTGGTGTAAAATAACTTCCCTCTTTCACTCAAGGTTGGCAGAGCTCAACAATAGAGACACAAAGGAGGAGAAGGACATTTTGTGTGATGTTTGTACTATCTAAATTTTTGTCAGACGTTACAAGAGATTTTCGTTTTCGGTTAACAGCGTATTGTTAGTGAATGTATTTATATGTATCTTTGTGAAGGATGGTTTAATTGGCAGGTAAGAACTGTATAGTTTTACCTGTTTAACCTGAAAATGTCATGCTAGCATCATTCTCACACTGTTTCCTTTACTTCCCCGTCATCCCCCCCTAGCCCACAAATTTAATTCTTTTCTACAAGTTGTTCTCCAGCCATGTTTTACATCATTAGCAAAAAACCGCATCAACATTAAGAGAGAAATCATAGCAAACAGCTCTACATCTAAAACATCCAAAACGTCCAAACTACATCCATTCAGAGCATGTTATTCATTTCTTATCAAGTAGTGTTTCATTTGTATTCATAGAAAAGGCCACAAGGTTAAGACTGGTTTTTGTTGGGTGCTGTTTTTCGACCTTGTAGATGAATTAATGAAAGAAAAACATTGTATCTTCCAGATTAGTTAACAGAAACGCAGTCCAGCTCACTAGTAATGCTAGAAACTCAGCATCAAGTCAAGGAGGTTTTATTTGTCATTTCTGCCATAGAAACACAGTACATAGTAAAAACAAAACACTGTTCCTCCAGGACACAACAGAACAGAACGCAGCAACAATACAGACAAGACGACGTTACAACTGACAACAGAGTGCAAAGATGCAGAACAGAAGTTACATGTGCAAGAAGTGCAGAGCGGCAATAAATATAATTGTGCAATTGTAGCATCAATACAGAACAGCAATGAATGTAATTGTGCAAATTGTAGCATCAACATGACGGAGAATGTCAGGTTTTATACAGAGTATAAACATTACGTGGCAGCTGTATGAGCAAGGTCTGAATGTAAAGGACAGCTTGGTTGAGGAGAGAACATGCTTTCATTGGGGCAGATTGGTTTCACTGCTGGGTGTCGCAGACTCCTGACTTCACTGATGGGGAGCAGGGAAATTAGCATGAGCTGCAGGGGGCTGGAGCAGCAGGTGACTCAACCTGGCCTCCTCGCTCAGAAGCAGATCTGACGCTCACGAGCCATGAGTACCCGAAGTTTCTAGAGTTACTGCTGGTATTTTACTATATCCTTCAATTACCCTTATAGAATGACTTGGTTAGATACACAATAGATTATATTCATATTCAGTGTTCTTTCTATGGAGATTAGAGTCAGCACTTCCATTTTTTCTTTCGTTTCAGTGTCAATAAATGAGAAAAATCTGCAGAACTGCATGCACAACAATAACCTTTAATCCAAATCAAATTACAATAAAACATCTACATACGAACAAAATGTGGGATAGACAGCAGGTTTGGAATCTGCACATTGGAGAGAATTATTTATATTATTTATATTTCTTTTTATCATTGAATTCTGCAGAATGCTTTACTGCTATAAGCATTGCTTGTCAATTTAGCCCTTTCTGTACGTGCACAATATGAAGGTGAGTAATAAAATATCCAAAATATTGGATCCAATCAGGTGGGCAGTGAGGAATAGTGACAGAAAGTAAGTTGGAATTATGGGTTTGTAGCACAGGAACTGTTATGATTATGCATTTTTACATTCTTACATTAATTATTATTCATGTATGATAAGCACTTTCTCCAGTTCTCATAATCAGTACCTGCCCAGCTTGGTTTCCTTTTACAAAGAATATGCAATAGATAAATTAACGAATATCTTGACTATGAATAAACAGTTGCAAATGATGAACCTGTAAATCTACGAAAGAGCTTTAAGTTAGCTAGCCTTTCTCTAATAATTTAGCTTATAGAACAGTAAAGCAAAGCTTATCATGATATATATCTTCTTTTCTATTTCTGTTTTGAAAGAAGGTAATGTCGTGTGTATAGCGGAGAACATACAGTTAGAGTGTTTTCACACACCGTTTCAGCCCTTAAAGCGAACTCAGATCATTATGAACACACAGTGCTCCAGGTTCACTTCGACGGTTTCCGCCCTCTAGGCTCGCCGTAGGTAGATCACGTGGTACAGCCCTGGGAAACAGACAAGATAATAAAGAAATAAACTGAGAAGTACAAATAAACAATATTAAAAATTAACAGCCCAATATATAAATAAATAATAAATACAAGGGACCCAGAGATTCTTGTCAAGATCACGTTTCTCTACCAAGCTGCTCAGCCTCAAAGTATTCTTGTCCCCATCAGTTTCAGTGAAAAAAAATAGTGTCAAAGATATTTGTGGAAAATGTAGACGTTTAATAGAGCTTTTAACCATCTACTGTCATGGAGAAAAAAATACTCAAGAATGGGGAACGTGAAGAGACAGCAGCGGCAGGTTGGATGAGGAACTTAAAGTGTGAACAGAAAAAGAAGAGTTCCCTTTCTGTTGGTCCACTTTTTGGACCACTTCTAGAGGACTGAGTTCGGGCCCTTTAAAGAGGACTATATGTGAAAACACCCTTAGAATCTGCATGGGTCTGCATCATGTGACCCTGGTCTGAAAGGGAGCTGTCTTGTTCATCAAAATGTTAACTGTTACTGAAAAAACATGATAACACAATCATGTAAAAACGTAGCACAAATGATCCGATTCAGAGAATAAGAACAATAACAAATGACACATTCTTGTCTTATTGTCGGCGGTCGCTGTGACTTTTAGTAGTTAAAAGTGCACAAAGGAAAAAAAAGTTTTTGCACAAATCTCCTAGCGAAGTCCTCCCTGCCCCAGAGAACCACTCGCCTGGAACGAACTCTCCTCGGACGTCCCGCGCTCTACGACTCCTCTGAGACTGCTCCGCTCCGTCCTGCCCTAAATCGCATCTCCCCTCCAGCTAGGCTGCTCTAAAGCAGCGGGGAAGCTTATCTTTAAAAATAGAAAAACTATTCACAAGCTCCACAAGGGCGCAGACCTGCGTCGCCCCACAGCTCCGCACGCAGTCAATCACCGGCAGCGCGGTGAAGGCTCTCTTTATTATGTGCATATCTTTCATATCCCGGGGAGCTTGTTATAGGCCCAGCCCGACCCCATGTAATGGCATGCATGACAAGCACCTCCATGACAGCTTAAAGAGCCCATATGAAGCGTCCCATTTTCATACACTCCTCCTTGTGCCACCCCAAGACTGACAGTTGACCTTATCAGCGCCCGGCAGAGGAAATTTACAGTGCTGTCCTTTTGAAGCCTGCATTTAAATGCCCCTTCTGTGCTCCGCCGGGGTAGGATCAGGTTTCTGCGCCAGAGATACGGCGGAGCCCGTCCCGCTGGTGGGCTGAGGACATATCAAACCGGACAGCAGGCTCATAGCAAATAGGAACGATGTTTTCATGAAATGTGACAAGGAGATCATGAAAATATCAAACCTGTTTACGTCTCTTTCCAGCATGCATTCAACAGGTAACGACTGAGGCATGCACTGGCAGAGGACATCCATGCTTCAAATGTACACATGTGCCTATGGAATACAGTCTAATAGCACAGCATTGAGTTCATTTCACACTAAATAAAGCAGAAAAACACTACGAAAACGATGCTATGATACAGTAATGTTTGTATATTTGATGTCTGTTAACGCTTTTAGAGAGTAATATTTGTTATTTACTATTAGATAACACATTCTGAGTGGATGGCGAGTAGTTTGTTTACCTGATGTTTGTTTTACGAGGAAGCTATGAGTAATGTTTGTTTATTAGGTATTCGATAAAACCTTTAGAAGGTGGTGCTGAGTAATGTCTCGCGGAACAAACATCATAAACCGGTGTGAAGAAATTCTCGATAGGCTCAGACGAATGTAATGAGAGAGATAGTGAACGGACAGCAGGCTTGCGATAATATATCAAAACACACAGACATGCACACTGGCAGATGATGGATAGACAAAAAGTAAGCACCGCTGTCTTATGTGGGCCATAGCTCATAAAACTGCGTAAATGATGGATAAGGAAGAAGATCCGATTTTAGTACAATAAACAATTGGTACAATAGAATAGGTGAAAACCAATCAAACCATCTCGATTTAATTAAAACGTCATTATGAGCCTTATGTTTTGAGATTTCGCCTGCAAAACCTTGTCTGTGTGACCTGAGAAAGCTCCTGTAATGAGTTTGAAAGGTTTTATGCAAAAGATCTAGCCATGGAATGAGCAAAGTGTCCATCGTGACTAAATTCTATTTCACACTAGACCTGGACGAAACCAATAAGATTCATTCATTCTATTTCTGTAACTCCTTACTCCTTACTAGGGTGTGCCTGGAGCCTATCCCGGGGTCTACAGCCCACCGCAGGCCCACACACACACACACACACACACACACACACACACACACACACACACACACACACACCATCCGCTCACACACTACAGCCAGTGTGGAATCCCCAGTTCACCTGACTGTGTGAGAAACCAGAGACCCTAGAGGAAACCCACACCACCATGAGGAGAACATGCAAACTCCACACACACACACACACACACACACGGCCAGGGCCCAGATTCGGACCCCCAACCCTGGAGGTGTGAGGCAACATTGCTACCCGCTACACCACCGTGGGATGAAACCAACAAGATTTTCTAACAATATTTTACTGGACAATAACTTCATTCTGCAGTCAAACACACTTGGTTCTCCTTGGTCCTACTTTTTTACCTGATTTTTTTCCCATTGTATTGAATTTCTCATTTTATTTCGGTTTATTTTCACAGGTAGGATTCCTCATTTGATTAGCTTGCGGAAATTTTAGCTGCAGCAGACAGCACACTGCTACCTTGGGCTACGGTCCAGAGCGGAGCGAAGGGTCCGCTGGGGGAAGATGGAAGCGCGTGAAAAGCCTCTGATTGACAGCTCATGTGAAAAGCCATTATCTGTCCCAGTTGGAGGGTGGTGAGATCTTTCCCAGTCCTGCCTGTGGCTCCTGCTTCCCCTACAAAGGCAAGGAAAAGACAAACCCCCCTGTGAATTCAAAAAGGAGACGAGGAGGAACTTTACCTTCTTTTTTCCACGTTTTCCAAGCAGGGTGCTCTCCTGCGAGATTCTGCAGTGGGTAGAATCAGGAGGAACCAAAGAACCTCAGCATATATTATTGGGAAATCCTGTATTCATACATTTCCAATGAGGAACGCTGCTCTTTATCAACCAAACTTCAGAATACCTGTTTGGGGAGTCGTGTCGGGTGGGCAACCGGTAGATTATATTATGTATTATATGGTGTTATTCAATTGAAATGTGGCTAGAACAAAACAACATGCTAATAATTACATTAAGATCTTCAGTAGTACCCAGTTTCCAAATCCAAATGTTCAACATTCACCTTCAACTTCAGGATGCTGGCATATTCCCTAGCAGTACACATAATGAGCTCATCTAAATTCCAAGAACTGCCACCGCTCCATAGGTTGGCATTCATTCTCAGTTCATTCTGAAACAGCACTCTGGGTAAAATATTATTTTTTGTAGTTTGGGTTTGTGCAGCCACGGCTGAGAAGGCAATGTGTGTAAGGAAATTATCATAAGATTATTTGGTCTTTAATATCAACGTCCACAACAGGCCTAATAAGACTGTATTGTGAATGGCCGTTTTATCACAATACACATACGTAAATTGTGTGGGTGGTAGAATAGAGAAAAAGAAAAGAAAGAAAAGAAAAAGTCACCTTGCAAGTAACAAGTACATTTTCAAACTCCTCAGTCCTGAACCAAGTTGGTACAAACAAGTCTTAAACTACTTGCCAATTAAATGCTGTTTTAGCATCGAACACCAACAATGACGGCATCACCTTGGGATTGGTGTTAAATTGTGCAGCAACAGTCAGAAACTTATCAGACGCTTTTATCCAAAGCGACTTCCATTCCCTAACTACAGGGGGCAGTCTCCCTGAAGCAACTCTGGGTTAAGGGTCTTGCTCAGGGACCCAGTGGTGGTGTGCTGAAGGTAGGATTCGAACCCATGACCTCTTGGTCTAGAGGTAAGTATCCTACCCACTAGACCACCACCCATGTATAAGTTTAGTTCCAAAATCCAACTTTTTTTTTTTTCGGAACTACTGCCATTTTGGTCTACCACACAGCATCCTTCCAGAAATATTTGCGAAAATATTAAACCAGTATCACCTGGTGGTTAGATCGACAAACGATAACAAAGAGTGCAATATCTGAGTCATCTCGTCTCTTACAACAGCAGTGTTGAAATTTCATAACCTTGTCAAACACGATGGGGACTTGCAAAATCTGTCTGGTGATCCGATTTTAGATTTGCATTTGTAGGTGTTTGTGGTTGTATTAAATTTTTTTATTGCATTCATTGCGCCAAGCTAAAGCTTTTTTCTAATAAAAGTCTAATCTCACTCTGGGCTTCGCTCTGACAGGCGTCTCATGAGAAGATAAAGTAATAATATGTGGGCTGTAATAGAATGGAGCTGTCCGTATCAAAGGATAGACTCCAGCGGACTCGGCACCATCAACACATGAATCCCTTCGGCTAGTGATTGGATTGTGACTTAACGGAAAACCGCTGATAAGTGAGATACGTCCGTAATGTAATCTGGTCTTATTTGTGTAGTAATACTCTGGCAGTAGTGCATATTCAATTCTCTAATGTCTAAAAACAAAAGCTTTTGATGAAAGATCTGAAGGAAGAACTCAGCAAAGCAAAGAACAGCATGGAATACAAATTATATCAGAAACATTAGGAGCGCTGCTCTGATACGCCTGCCGTTTGTTTTTTTTTTATTCAGATGAAACAAGAAAGAAAACATTTTCATCCTCTGGGATCTTTGCGGGATCTCAGTTTTGCCTTTCTGGGGTGCATGGCAGGGAAATGTGCCTTTCGTTCCTGCCTGAATAAGTTATTTGTGTGGATGGCAGGGTTAGGTTTTGCTGGGGAAATTTCTAAGTTTGACTATTAATTACAGACTGTTGCTTAATTACAGACTGTTGCTGTTTTCAGTTAGGCTTATACTCAACACTAATCTTAGCTTAAAATTGGTTTTATATAGCTGATAAGCATTAGTAACTAGGCAATACCTGTCAGACACCTAACTCTAGCATGTACTCACATTAGGCCTGGTTGCCAGCAATCATGCCCCTTCCCAACTGGCCTGCACTCACATTGGAGTGTGTCCTGGACCTTCAGATCCTGGTCTTGCCCTTTTTTCAGTATATCATGACATTTTTTGATGGTTCTATGGCATTTATTAATATTGAGAGTCACCAATTTCACCAAAATGATTGTGTATTGTGTCCAGTTGTCTGTTAAATGTGACAGTTGAGTTGCGTTTGACTTCCATGGTTGGACATGGTGAGCGATCACAAGGTCTGTTGGTCAAACGTACTTGGGCATTCTTACTTGATACACTCTTAGATTACTTAAAGTTAACAAGTATTAGCAAACAGTTAACGCTTATTAGACAAATAACCTTGGCCGAGAAAGTTTTTAGCAAGAATTAGCAACTAGCTATACAATTTGTTAGCAAGTGTTAGCAAGTAGTTAATGCTATTTAAACATCTAACATTAGGTAGAATAATAGTAGATAAGCATTACTGACTAGTTAACATTACTTAGGTGCCCAAACTCTGCGGTGGGCTGGTGACCCGCCTAGGATGAGTCCCTACCTCTCGCCCAGGATAGGCTCCAGGTACGTGCGACCCTGGGGAGGATTTAGCGGTTACACAAAGTGAGTGAGTGAGTAGATGCCTAAACTTAAAACTAGCTCGCTAGCTGGCAAGTGTAACTAGCCAACTCATTTCTTACATTAGAAAGTAATTGACTCTGCTGCAGGATACAGAATATGTTGGCCAAAACTGCCCTACTGATTAGAATACTTAAGATTCAGAACACACACACAATTTAGTTTATATATTGCACACACTGCATGTCTCAAAGGAATAAAAATTGAAGTCCTGCAAGCTGTGGTATAACACCTACTCAGAAAACCATTTTAAGTGTAAAGTTCAGAAAAAAGTAATGATGATTCTTCTACCTGGTAGGATTGGGCCTTCATACAAAATTATATTTTTACTCCCCCTTGTTTTCCAACTGATCCAAACTCATGTTCGAACCACATACCTGATTTCCTGGTAACAATAAAGATGCGCTTAATTATATGATTGAAAAGCACATTAACAAAATCTATGACATCAACACAGTTGCTGCGATAAGTAAAGCGAAAAAACATGAAATAATGCACAAATGTGAACCAAGTATATTCAGAGCATAACTTTTTGGAAAGCATACACTCACTTGGCCAGGCCAAAGAATTAAGAAAAGCCTTCTCTCTCCCTGTTGCTCTAGGAATGGATTCACTCCCAAGGGCACTCATTTCCAAGGCCACTACAACTGCAAGAAGACCTGATAAATATCTTTCAGAAATGTGATAATAAATATCTTTCAGTGTAATAATTTCTAAAAGACATTTGGGCTGATTAATGCCAAACATCTATGAGGAGTTGCGATTGTAATCAAAGATCAAGGCCTGATGTCTCCTACCAAAGCCTGGCAGAAGCTCTTATTCAGATGGTCTTATTTATTTCTTAAAAATGAATAAGCGCCTTGTGTGAGGAGAAATATCCTGAAAAATGCATTGGATATCTGTTAAGCTCACCCTAGCTGGTGCTTTCCCTTTAACCTGGGAGTTCAGTCATCAAAAAACAATGATCCTGTCAAAAGGTGTCCTGTAAGGAATAATGATCCCTCACAATCCATCCTGGAATGATTAAATGACTCCTACAGTCGCACCATAGATTATCTGAGACCGAACCTCATTCGCTAGCATGCTAGTTTGGGGCCTTGCTTGTTCAAGGTGACCCATTCTTTGTAGGGCAGATGAAATTGAGGCTAAACTTAATTTCTGTTCCAACGTTGCTCCTCGGAGACTGAAATGACCTCCGAGCACTGAGGGGGAAAACAGATTGTGTATGATACACTCTTTCCTCTTGTAACGCTCGCGTACGTTGGAGAAAAGGCTCAGAGGGTGGACCTGCGAGAAATAATCAACAGTCACCTTGAAGCCATGCTCCTTCAAACGCAGGATGTGGCCGAGTGTATAATTGTGTGGATTCCATTAGGGGCTAGAGGCAGCGACGTTAACCCCTCAAGAGCTGGAGGAAATTGCACAGTGGAGATGGGGTAGATGGCGAGATGCACTGTGTGCGATTGCGAGCCAATTGAGAACATGCAGGCATTTAACGACGGGCCCACAGGCTTATCTGAGAGTGATTATAGAAAGAAAACCACCCAACCGACGCATAATCAGTCTCTAAAATCAGGTTTGACTGCTGGCTATTAAATCAGAGAGGCAGTAAATATTTACATTTACAGCATTTAGCAGATGCTTTTATCCAAAGCAACTTCCATTCCATAACTACAGGGGGCAGTCTACCTGGAGCAACTTGGGGTTAAGGGTCTTGATCAGGAACCCAGTGGTGGTTCTGCTGAAGGTAGGATTCGAACCCATGACCTCTTGGTCCAGAGGCAAGTCTCTTACCCACTAGACATCCGAAAAGAAAGAAGAAAAAAAAAAAAAAAAAACACAAACACAAAAACC
>JBBPCY010000001.1:8299034-8315547 GCA_037974405.1 Brachyalestes nurse
TACTGAAGTTGTATCAGGTTCTAAACTGTACTGTGATGGTACTGAAGTTGTATGGTTCTGGTGTTCCAGTGTATCTCGGTCCGGTGATGGAGTTTCTGACACAATTCTCTCCACAGTTTATTGCCGGTCGTCCCAAAACCGCGTCCATGGAGTCGAACCGGCGGAGAGTTTTTCTGTTCAGAGCTGCTTTAGTTATTGTGGTCTTTTATTATTTATAGTCTTGTTTGAGTGTTTAATGTCTTCTCTGTTCTTTATCTGTGTGATGAGAACCGAACCCAGAGAACTCGTTAGTGACGTCCTGGATCACCTTCACATTTCTCACACAGAGTTAAAGATAAATTTGTTAGTGTGTTGGAAAATTTACACTGAAATGTATCTTAAGCCCAAACGGACAGTTGTGCTTGTACTTCATTGACATCCCAGTTGTTAGTTTGTGTCCGTTGTCGGACAGTAAATAAACAATGTACCAGATATTAATGGACATTTTGGTAGCAGAACCATGCCAGTATTTCAAAAACCATAGGAGGCGAAGAGGTGCCAAATTCCAACTATAAAACAGAATAATAACAATAAATTTTTCACACTAATAATCACACTAATAGTGACAAATAGAACCGGCCCAATCATTACCACTACTGTTTGTTTTATTTGGTCAAAAATAAACTCTTTAAAGGTTCAATTAGTAATGGCCTAGAGTGCCACTTGAAAATGAGGAATGTGTCAGTCATTGCATTTGCACAGGTCCTACAAACTGGTCTTTATAACCAAAAGAATTATAAGCTGAAGAATTATAAGTGATTCCCCTCACAGTGGTTTGAAATGCTGGACCATTGTCATTCACATTCAAGTCAGTGCAACTGATCTGCACCCTTAGAATAAACAACGTCATTCTCTACACTCCTGAGAGGCAAGAGGGTGCAGAACCCAGCCCAACATCATGCGGTCTCCACAGATACCTCCTCCAGTTGTGGGGACCTAGCAGAATCAGACACATTAAAGAGACTCCCCCAATAATTTCTTTCAACGTTTTTGTGTTTACATGTGCTAATGAATGTTTAGAATAGAAGATATTTGAATTGTTCTGTAAACTGTTGGACCGGTGTTTAGGTGTACCGAGCATGCAGCATCACGGTTGAATAGTAGACAATGATTTTGAGTTTAGCCTACGAGTGTAAGAAACAGATGTAGACTACATGAGCACTGACGTACGTCGCTCTGGATAAGGTCTAAATGCCGTAAAAGTAAATGTAAACTCTTGCCAGTCTAATACTTATTGGAAAGGGGCAGGCTCCCGCCACTGGGTGGTGCTCCGCGAGCATTCCCTGCTACGTCAGTTAGTATTCACGGAAAGTAACGCACTTTACGCAATTTGCCCGTGCCCGTGTCTGCCCTGTTTGTGTGCGTGTGTGTGAGAGAACAGGCTCCTGTGATTTTCCAATGTGTAAAGCAAGGATGAACACGGAGCAGGTCAAATATGTCCATAGTTGCGCGAAGTGAAGAAAGGTGCGAAGGTTCGTGGGAGAGCAATGGAATTAGGCTAATGGCTAGTGGACCCTACTGTTTGGGTGTGTGTAAGGTAAACTAGTTTGACTGAGTTCTTAGTAAATTACTTAAACAGCAGTGAGTATATTGTTCACGGATTAATTCTATACGGTTAAGCTGAATATGTGTTGTCCTGTATGTTTCAGTTAATGCCAGTTTAGTGGCGTTTGATAGTATTCACGTATATTGGCGCAGCTTTCCCAAGCGGATGTCTAAAACTAACGTTCCAAAACTAACAAAAACTCTACACCTCAACGGTGCTACACAGTAAAAAGAAGAGGAGGACTTGGTTTACAGCTGCCATGGGCAAGGGAGCAGCCATGAAAAGCAGATCTACTTTCCTTTTCTTCTTTCAACTTCTTTATCAAATACACAGCGAGCCCCGCCTAGGTAAGTTATGCGCTTACTTTTCATTTTCATTTCTGAGTCTTACAGAAGGGGCCTTCTGAATAATACAAAGTTAGAATGGAAGGTGAAGATTGAGGTAACTTAGACTAAAGATATTGTCTCTATTTATTCAGTTAAATTAAAAAAAAACTGGACTAAACATATGCCAACACTAGCCTTTTTTAAAATATAACCACTCAATTGTTTAGGCAATAAAATGAAACGTATTTTGTCTATACTGGTAAAACTATAACGTTTCAATCATGTAAGGACTTTTATTAAGTGAAAATATTTAAATTTTTTAGTTGCACTTCAGATTTCTGTGCAGTTTTGTTTTGTCTGCAGATCCTGAGTATGTAAACATCTGCGTCCATGGGATTTTCTCAGATGGTTTTAACCTCCCTGAGTATATACAAAGGTACACTGTGAATGACAAGACCATCTTCTACTACGACAGTGGTTTGGAGTCTAAAATGCCCAGGCCAGACTGGCTTAACAGCACAGCAGGACAGCAGCACTGGAGTCATATTGTTCTCTGGACAGAACGAAACAAACATTTTCTTAAACTGGGGTTTGAGTCAGCTGTGAGCCAGTTTAACAAGACAGGTACCGCCTTCTTTACCTCTATGGACACGTTGTGGTTATAACTCTGTTAGCTGTAGACTGCCTAACTGTCAGTCTTGTTCATGATGGCCTTCTCTTTTTCTATCTCTCCCTGTCGGCCTAAGGATTGAGTCCAAATATGCCCCCAAACATGCTCCCATAACACTTTACTTTATATTTAAGAAAATGTAATGGTAAACCCGTATTCGCCTCTTTTCAAGGTAAACCCGCCTTTTAATTTAAATTCCCCACCGAAAGGTTGCGTGACAAAAGTATTGGGACACCCGGTTTTCGGAGAATAAAACCTGATCTACTCGGGCTAAAAATACAAATGAGGGCTCGTTGGAAAGGTCTCCTGGAGATCTACTGAACTGTGGAGTCTGAAGTGTCTGAGTGCCTTCCCCGCCGAGATATGCAACTCGGAAGTTCATGGGACAAAAGTATTGGGGGGTATCGTGGTGAAGTTCCCCTTGTGGGAAAACATCCAGAAAAAATATATATTTATTGCCACAAAAAAGCAGTTTCTACTTTATTGTGGGGATTTCCGCATAAAACTGAGTTCGGTTCTCAAAAAAAAATCTGCGTGTGACTGAATCCGCGACTCCTGATCCGCGTAAAACTGGGGGATTACTGTATATCATCAAATGTAACATCATAAGATACATAATATATTGATAATATGCTTATTTTGCAGTGCAGCTTGTTTTAGTAATGTGACCTGTGACCCAAATATCACTTGCTATGCAAAGAAAATCTGTGCTATAATCTTTTTTGCCGAATATTCTGAAAGGTCTCGCAACACTACTACTAACGAAGGAGTGCATTTGTGGGCGGAGCATGGACAGGAGGTGTGAACACTGTACGACAAACTGTGTTTATCGTCTTAATCTCTGGACTGAAGCCCCATAAGAACAAAAGAACAAAAAGAAACAATGATCATAAACATGTAGTAAATGTTATAGTTACTATTATACCCACAGGTTAATTTCAGGAATGTGTCTTTGCGTGTCGGTGGCAGCCTGCTGAATCTCAAACGGGTTTCCGGAATAAATTCCTCATCAATGTGTTTTTGAATTCAACTCTTCGTGACTTTCCTCGCCGTCTTTTGGGGCGAATGCCGAACAGCGAAATGCTTCTCGCATCTCCCTGTTGAATAATTCCCTGTTGCTGTTTCTGCTTGAGAAGTGATGAATGTGAATAGGCACATATGCTCCAGTAATTTGGCAATTAAGGAAAGCTCACATTATATTAGCAGACGATGGGCACGGACGTGCCAGGTATTCAGATGGCAACTCTTTATTCAATAAATATTTTGGGGGGTGGAGAAAAAAAACAAAAAAACCCACACACATTACCGAAGCGCCGAAGCTTTTTTTCTGCCTCGCTTAAATACATGAATAAATAAATAATAATGTCTGCCATTCAATTACCGCTATCTCGACACCAAATTAATATTTTCCCAAGGTATCATGGAAGGACCAGATGAGCAGGAAATTAATTTGCAGCCTGCCTTTTTCCGAACAAGCCCTATTATTGTACTTCTTTCTTACTGTATTTATCTTCAGTAAACACGTTGGTAGCCTCGGTGGGACACTTTTGGTTATCAATACTGCCTTCATTTTTATACTACCGACAGCGAACATGAAGGAAACTTGGTGGAAATGCTCAAAAGAAAAGAAGGTAATGGAAAAAGGCATGTTTGAATGTAGACTTGTGCTGACCAAAGGAGCGGCCATTACTAGGAAGAGGACGAGGAGCTGTGTCCAGATGGTCTGCTCGGCTGACGCGTTGAAAAGAGAAAATGAGGGGGAAAAAAAACGTCCTGAGAGAAATTTGTAGCTTTCCAGACCCGTCATAAAGCTAATACATCCATTACATTCCATCACTTCACAATCCTCTTCTGTCCAAAGCTAGCATCAAAGTTTAAAACAAGCAGTTCTGCCGCTTTGCCTGAATGTACAGTAGGGCTACATGATGTGTGCTGGACTCGGCAGCAATCGTTCTTACAGGCCAGCGGTCGTCGGCCATCTTTGAGCTTTTTCACTTCCATTCGCCAGCCTTTTAAAGTCATAAAGTCTCGAGGCGTTCACACATACAGTCATACGCCTGTATTTAGTTCTAAGTGAAAATAAGTAGGTCCTCTACAGAGAACAAATCTGAATACGGCATTCTCCCGCACGCGACTGTGCTCTGTGTGTTTATTGAGTTTCAATATACTGTAAAGCATAAAATCTGAAATGTGCCTTTGCGCAGGTGTGAAGTGGTATGATGTTCACTACAAATGAAACGCTCACATTCCTCCAAATGAGGCCTACACTTCTTCACACACACACACACACACACACACACACACACACACACACTATTTACAGTCTAGAGACGAAAGAGGAAAATATTTGTTTTAATACGGGCCTTAAGTGACTCTATGCACTATAGCTGTTAGGTCCAAGCTCTCATGGCAGCAATGGAAGACAAGGATAGGACCTGAATGGTTCCTTCAGCTAGATTTAACTAAAACTAACATTGTTTTTACAGTTTCACTGGGACGTGTGCGGGTTCTGCTAGGCTCTGGATTAGACTGCACACAACACCACCCCCACCCTCGTAGGAGTCCAGGTAAGTGGCCAGATCTCTCAATTAAAATGTCTCTGGCATTTGAATTCAGCTTTTGTACAAACGTGAAAAATCAAATCCTCAAGTGTGGTGCTTTAAAACAGTCCTGGTAATGAGGCAGAGCTCTACTAAATGTTACGCTTTATCTGCTGAATTTAGTAAATAAGCAGTAATTGTGTACTGAAACGCGCAGATAAGTGTTCTCTATAGAGGATGTGTTCAACTGTGAAACAGTTGAACAATATTTAGAATACAATGATTTCATTATTCGGAGGCTAGTCATATGTCATCCTTTGATATGTGAATTATAAGAGATTTGATAAGATTAATTAGCCTTTTTTTTAAAAGCTTGCCAAAATGACCATTTTGGAGATGATTCTTTTTAGACTGTCATGAGTCCTGACAATCTGCTGTTAATAATACTTGAAATTATTTGGAAGAATAGCTGCAACAGAGCCCAGTGTTCCAGCTGAATTCCAACCATAGCCTTGCAACTGATATTGTGTTGGCAATAAGAGAACGGCACGTTGTGTAGCCCTAATGCACAAGAGACAAAGAGCTGGAAAACACCTCATGACTGTACAAACACCCACTGATCCACTCTGTACAACTGATACCATACTACAATCTCTTTGCTTTCTTTTTTTCCTTCATAAAACTGTATTTTTTTTTATATTTCTGGATGCAAAAGCTGAAGTTGTGTTTAAAGTTGAACCGGACTTGCTTGAAATGCGTCTGCTTTAAAATGCCAATATCACCGACCTTATTTATCTCTGATAAACTCCATAACTCCATAAACTGTACACTGGAATATGTACATGATACTTTGAAAAATATAACTGGACTGGGGAAAAAAAAAGAGATTCTACTCTTTAAACTGTCTGTGGTCTTCAAACAATGGCTGAAGTGTTACATGACCTCTACAAAACCTGCTGTGGTTTAAGGGCGGGGGAAAAATCGTCCGCCTCGGTCAGCTGGGACATTATTACAGACGCCTACACTCAGAGAAACCATGTTTTCCCACGGCAATCAACCCTAGCCACCACCATGAGGTTATATAGAACAGATGAACTGGTACCAACCACTTTGAAAGTAACCCGCGTAGCGCTACTCTAGGCTCAAAACACTGATACATTCTACATAGTGAGGCTCCGGCACATCCAAAAGCCAATGAGGGAATGTTTACTCCATACCCAAGAGCGTTCGCATACATACCGACACATCCTGTGCTTCAGCAGCTAAAGTACTGCACATGGTCATCACACTTGTTCAAATATGCAAAAGAGTGATAGGGGGAGGACGCAGCCCCCCTGCTGATATGGATATTCCACAAAATAGTGAGAAAAGGCGGCCTCATGAATAAGTATTTAAGCAATATCGGTTCATAAAAAAGAGGGGCACACAAAATAATTGCCAATGTGAAGGTCAGTATATTTCCCGCCATGACCACATTGGTCCTGTCCTTGAAGTAGCTGGTTGTCCGTGGCCCCCGATTGGCCAGCCGAAGCAGAGAAGCACTGCTGAGAGAACTGGTAGGCCGCAGGGTGCTCCGCGTCCAGCACAGCAAGCAAACACTCCACATTCTGGGCCACGCACACCGCCCGGAGGTCACTTCCCTGTAGACAGCAGGCCTACAGTGGCCATCAGTATGTTGCCGTGTGTTTGTGGGTAGTGCTTCGATCTCGGAGTGAGTAGTCCGTCGCCGGCTGCAAAATACTAAATTACTACCATGAAGCTCACAATCGACCTCGTAGTGGGTCAACTGTGCAGCCATTTCTGGTCCTTACACAAACACCACCTACGCCAAAACTAACAGTCAAACGGGTCACGACACCACTACTATGAAATGCGTGTTGAGTTTTTCACAAGACATGCTCATATTTTCATCCACCTTGGCTGTCTATACTGAGTAGAAGAATACAGTGAGGTTTCCCAGTGCCCGGTAAGTTCAGTGGTGCTTCTCCTCACGCCTGCACGGAGCCATTTCCATACGGAGTTGCTTCGAGAGCCTCGGTATGGGAGCACCACCGAGTGATTTGGTGTCTTGGCTGGCCCCTGGCAGTGGATCCTGGGGAGGCTGTGTTCTTCAGTGCTGGAAGAGGGGGTGGGCTTCTGGAGTGGTGGGCAGTCTGACCCGTCCGTATTCGTAGCTGGGGGTTATACCTGCACGTGCGTCCCTTGCTGGGTCTGCAGGCTCTGTATGCTGGAGAGGATCTTCTTCTGATGGCCCGTCAACGCCACTCCCATCTTCCCCAGGTCACTGGCAACACAAGCAAGAGAAGTGTGACGCAATGAGATGGCAAAGAAACAAAAAAGTGTTCCAAGAAAAAGTGTTTTCTATTGAAAAAGAAACCTCGTTTGAAACTGTAGATTAAAGCGATTTTTCATAATTACTCCCAAATTGTCTGTTTGAAAGTGCTTAACAATACAATTTGCTACAAGCTGCTCAGCCATTCTTACAGGCATTTTATATAAACTGTTCTAATTTGTTTTCAGCTTTTTCAGTTTTCGGCCCAGTGAGTCGCGAGTTTCGAGTTTCGTCTTCTTGTTTTGGTGCGTCGGCTAATTTCCATTCCTGAATATTCACTAATGGTGTTCGGTGCACTGCGATTCACAATAAAGGCAACTATTCAGGCGCTCAGGCAAAAGTGTGACTAACCCGACGCTGACATAGAGGACGGAGTCCAGGGTGACGTATCCAGCGTTGGAGAAGTGCTCTTTGTACTGGCCCATCTTAATGGAGTCCAGCCAGTCCTCCACTGTGCTGACTGTTGGCTCGGGGGTCACTGGGTCTTCCCTGGACATGAAAAGGAAAGACATTATTAACCAGCGTTTTTTATATGTGTGGAGTACAGCCAAAAGAAATGATCTGCTCATCTGCAGTCACCTCTGGGCGAATGTTTAAAGCACACAGTAACTGAGCCTGAATATGACAACACTGGGGCAAAAAAGCAGACATTTTAATGTGTTTTTCTGTATTAATAATGTTCATTACAACTTTTATTTTGAAATGTAAGAAAGCCAAAATATAACAAAGCCAAAAATTCAAAGATTTTGATTTTGCTTGTATTAGTCAACCCTTTATGTGCAAGTAAATGTGGCTGTTGTCTTTACTCCGATGAAACAAACCAGTCAGAAGCCCTTTCCCCTGCTCTAATGCTATGCAGCCTCATGTGCAATTTTCAAGAGGAAACCAACAAAGGCTTCAAATGAATGGGGGGTTTAGATGGAGCTTCCTCTGGGGTGAGGGAACAAATGTACGCAGCACGCGCGCGCGAGTGTGTGTGTGTGCACGCGGCTGTCAGGGGCAGCTCTCACCAAGAGCACTGAAAGGCCTTGTCAAAGCTAATCAGCAGCCAGAAGCGGGACAGCTGACATCAGGCTTGCCAGATCCACCAGGATCCCTGATTACAACACAATCCCTGTCCTTAACGCTCACACACACACACACACACACACACTCACACACGTACACACAATCACGCTGACGCTATTTCAGACCTTGACCTGCACTCTGCCAGGCCGAATGGTAGTCTGAGAGAAAAAGCAGACGTGTTTCGCTTTGCTGGTGGCTAGCGCCCGGCTAAACAAACTCGGCCCTCATCTACTTCCCTTCCTGGAGATCACTCGTTTTCATTTAGTCATCCGTCTGGTTCCAATCTACAACACGGTGGTATCTGCACAATCTCTTCTGGAAATGGCTGCTTCTATAATAAACACAGCCGCTTCATTTTATCATCTGACTGACAAGCATTGGGCAGGTCATTCCAATCTCACAAACAATGCCCGGTAGACGTCTGGACACAGCTCAAAATGCAGTTTTTTAAAAAGTAAATGAGCAGGTTTTGAGCAGTACTGATGATTTGCAATAACTTAACCAAGTTTATCTTGACGTCAAGTTGAAAATTTCATTATTTTAGTTGAAAAATAAATAAATAAATACTAATTACATTTTTCCAAAACACAATCTTAGCAGCTTTAATTGGTGCAAGCTCTTTCTTCACAGCTAGAAATGCCTGGAAAAGCAGTTCATCTGAAGAAAGTAATGTAGTTCCAAACCCTGGGTCAACTGGCATGTTTCATGTATTACAGAAACATATAAATTGTGGATCTACTCAAAAAAAATAAAAATAAATAAAAAAAAAATTTATATATATATATATATATTTTTTTTGTTTTGTTTTTTTTTTTTTAGGGCTGTAACGATATACGATACAAAACCGGGAGACGAGTCGACTCGACTCCTCCTGCAGTATGAATGGAAAAGAAGCGGTATTTAAGTGTTTATTGGTTTATAATTTCGTAAAGATAAGGTGTCTCCAAACAAAATGGCGCCTCAGAATTTCTCCTCTCCTTCACCGCAAAAGAATCACGATACGAACCGAATCGTGGGTTTGGTGTGTCGTTACAGCCCTAGTATATATATAAGGTGTGTGTGCGCTTTAAAATTCATCAATTCATCTGTTCTCTGTAGAGGATGTTTTCTTACTTTTGTTTAGAAAATCCAAACCCCATGAGAATTCACAATAGTCTTGATAGTTATTGTTAAACGTGTTCATGAAAATGTATCTGAACAGCTATGAATCCCAAAACTGTTGAAGGGTTAACATATGTTCCATATTACAAATGTTCTTGTATGAGCTTGATTGAAGGGTAGAGACGCTTTAACTTGCTCCTGTCATGCTGAGTTTTTGTGGTGCAGCATGTTAAATAAACACTATTCCACCACACACACACACACACACACACAGACTGAGAGCTGAACTGAATTGTAAAGGAATCCAGCCGGAGCAGCATCTCACCAGATCGTGCTGTTGGCCAGCTGTTTGAGAGTGCTGGGGTTGCGGATGAGCCGGTCCAGATTACTGACTATCTGTCCAAACTTGGGCCTCTCGCTGCGGGTCTTCTCCCAGCAGTCCAGCATCAGCTGGTGCAGCACAACAGGGCAGTCCATCGGCGCCGGCAGTCTGTAGCCCTCATCTATGGCTTTTATCACCTGAGGACGAGAGCCAGAATCACTCCAGGTCATTTACAGTACAGTACACATATAGACGGTGTATCATTAAAATGTGGACCTTATTCATTATTCATTGAATAATCGGCGAAATAGTCATTTTAAATACACACAATAACACCTTAGACCAGGAGTGTGGAACTCCGGTCCTGGAGGGCCGTGGTCCGGCGCGTTTTGGTGAATTCCCTGCTCAGAAACACCTGGTTCATTTCACCAGTTAATTGTCAGGTTTAGTGAATGTGTTTGAGGAGGAGAACCATCAAACTGTGCTGGACACCGACCCTCCAGGACTGAGTTTGACACCCATGCCATAAACTATAAGGAAGCAAAGGGGGGTCCACTCTAAATAACTCACCCACTGTTTTATAGGAGTTACTGAATAATTTGTTACAATAGGCTTTAATCCACTGCAAAAATGTTGATGACTTTTTTACCTCAACAGATCAACAAACTTGGTTTCAATTTGTATCTACGTAATTTTCCAATATTTATTTATTTATTTTTTTTGGTCCGTTGAAAATCATTCAGTGATTTCTGCATAATTACTGCAAAAGAACACATTTCCTTCACAATATTAACCAAGGGTTGCAATGTCTATATGCCTCTTCATGTACCTTATTACAAAGACCTTATAACTGTCAAGAAATAATGTCTCAGACGACCTGCAGAGTATTCACAACTGTTTCACCTAAAAACTTTTTGTTATTAAGCTTATAGAGGCATTAAATGCTGGCTCTTCTCAGACAGAATTGTAAATCAATACATTTCTCTATTATGGATGATTTCACGTAACTTCTACTTCTAGTATTTGTCTTACTGATCATCTCACAAACACTGAGCCGGGTTTGCATTTGCTTTGTGCAGACAGTAGCGAATTCATATCGGTTTTGTCTCTATGTGTGTATAAGAGTGTGATTCCTTTGTCATCTGTAAATCGGGCCCAAAGGAACTCTGGCTAATTTCTTTCTTTTTAAGAAACACAACACTGCAAAAACTCCTGATCTAACCAAGACTTGGAATCTTATTTCTAGCCTAAAAAGTCTTGACCTTGTTTTGAGAATAATATACTATATAAGAGCAGATTTGTAAGATTATTTAGTTTGTTTTAAGATATTTCCAGAAATCTTACCAAGTAAAAAATATCTTCCTGCACTGGCAGATAATTTCACTGGTTTCTAGTCTGAGATTTCTTGAAATAGGAAAAAAATTCTTAAAACAATCTTAATAATCTTACAAATCTGCTCTTATATTGTATATTATTCTCAAAATAAGATAAAAAAGTAATAAGATTGCAAGTCTTGGTTAGATCAGGAGTTTTTGCAGTGTTCATAGCATGGAGCTGCTGAGGTGGTCGGTCTGGGAAGCCTTATTTCAAAAATATACAGTCACTCAGACAAGCCACTGAGCTTTTCTCCTTTTGCTAAACTCTGGTCTTCTGCCTGATCTTGCATTTTTCACACATGAAGATGTTTCTTTAGTCATTTGTTGCTGGTTGATCTTTTCGCCCCTCATTTACCTGTTGATACATTTAATTACCGTCTGGGACAGTGTTTTCATCCCTCATACCTCTTTCTTGCTAATAGCTTTGTGGGTTTTCCACATTAAACAGGTTCACTGTTGGTGCTGTTTCTCCAGCCCACTTGTGAGAGTCAGTAGTTCAGCAGTGAACACTCATTGGAGAGAAGATGGGTGAAATGCTGCCGGCACTGATCTTGGCATGAGCTGGATGGACGCACAGATGGAGGCTCTTTTCTGACCTACCAGCAACAGATCCAACATCCTTTTGCCTCACTGTCTGATTCAAGTGTCCATCACCTATCCTTGCTTTTTTCGCTCTTTGCCACCAGCTCATCACTGCTCACTGCAAGTCATCCAAACGGGCTCCCGGTGAGAATTTAAGAGAATTCAAAGCTGGAGTTTCCTGAGATTGGAGTGAGAGCAGTTTAAAACAGTGGTGGAAATTCCTCGTAGGTTTTTATTCTCAGTGTCTCTGAAGTGTTGCTGTTCACAAGACACGGTTCAATCTTGTCAGTTTTCTTTTTTTTTTAAAGTAAAATCGCAATGTTCCAGACAGGTTTTTACAAATGAAGGATGATGAGATAAGACCTAGAGGGAAGCAATATCTAGCATTCATCTGTCGGTGAAGAGAGAACTGGAGGCAGAGAAGGAACACTGCATCTGAAGGGAAGGTCAGGTGTGCAGTATGACTGTTGCTTAATTATACTCCAAAAAAAGTCCAAAATGCTAGCTGACGCTCACTTTAGAGGTTGGAGTGGTTTGCTGTCTTACAGGTATATTATATAATATAGTATGAGTTACATTTGTTTATTATGAATAAATTAATGTAATGCATTGTCTTTAATGTTAATGTTGTTTGTAGTACTTTAAGTAACGCTGCAGTGATTAGTCAAAAAAGCTGAAGATGTTGATTATGAACTTTGACAGTTGTTCTGACACACTGTAGTACTGTACACTATAGAAAGAGTGGGGGACTATATGGCTTTAATGACCTCCTTTAAAAAGTACCTTGTAAAGCTCGATGATGTTCATGTGATACAAATGGTCTTTTCGACAGATTGTGATACACTATAGTAAGTGTATGAGCGGTATGGCATCTATTATTTCGTTAAAAAAGTGCTGTACAATGCTCTATAATGTTCTTATGATCACCACATTCATTATGTATTTTGCAGCTGAAGTTCAGGAGATTCACCTCATTATATGTACTGTAAAAATTGTTTACACATATACACTTCTGCACATTTAATGCACAATTGCTATTTTCTCAATTAATGTGACATATTGGGGCAATTAACTAAAAGTGGCCACAGTGTGCAAAACATTTACACTTAATGCTTTATTTTAAGTATGCTAAACAACAATGCTCAACAAAAAAAAAAAGAAATCGGGAACTAAACATCGTAGAAGAATGCTGCATTGAGGATGTGTTCATATCTATTTGACAGGCAGAGACCAACGTTTGGCATTCGACTACAATTTATGAAGATACCAAGATAATAAGTTAATACAGAAACGTAGTAGAGTCAGATTTACTTAACAGTTTATAAAGTAGCTGGACTCAAAGTCTATGAAAGTGTAAAGAGTCAAACCAGGGTAAATACATAAAATAGCAGGCCTACATATGGGGAGTTGGCATGGGGGGGGTGGCAGGTTCTTCAAAGGGGATTTGGGGAAAGCAATGGTCTATATAGAACCATGCCAAATAACTCCCAGTGAAAATGGAAAATGAAGACATTTACTCTTTAAACACCCATCTCTAGCTATAGGTTTGTTCCAGGCCAAATCAGTTCCAAATCACCTGGCACTGTTCCTTTCCTCTAGGAACTAAATCCTCAAAAGAAAATGCCAAATTCGTTTTTCTAAAGAACCATGTTTGAAAAAGAACGTGAACAATCTTATGAAAGTACAATGAACCTTCACATAATTTTGAGGTCCTACAGGAATTAATGGGTTTCTTCTAGAACCTAGATTTTCTCTACTTTTGAAAAAGAGACATCTGAAGAATCTTTTAAAGGTACAAAGAACCTTTTCATAATGTTGAGGTCCTATATGTATCAGTCCCTTCTAAGAGCTTGTGGAGGTTCGTTCTAGAAAGAGCTCACTGTTCCTATTTACCCGCTTCTCTGATTAAATAGTAGAACAGACTGCAATTTGGACACAGCCCATAATTTATGGAACAGATCTGAGACTGATTCGTAGAATCAGGTGAATATGTTCCCGAATACATCCCGCATGGATGCCCATCAACAGAGTGAAGACATGAACTGCAAATGTCTTAAGATTGCGGTCTGTTCAAGTGCTATTGATTCTTGTTTTCAGTGGCCGACTTTGGAAAATAGGAGTAGCTCTAAATGGGCTGATGAAAGCAGAAAGCTTACAGGAATGGAATCCTGAGGCTAAATCATTTTGTCTTGAAGATTTATGCTCCTCTGTCACTGTCTTCGATATGGACATTGGAGATGCAGAAATTGAGTAAAGGCAAACTGTTCAACCCTGTACTGTTTAATTCGTCTAATTCTCTTCTCCCTCTTTTTTTTCTACAGGTAAGTGTGCAGAACGTTACCTGAATGTGTAAGGGAGGTGCGGCTCATGGGGAAACAGAAGATCTTCACCTTCAAGTGTCACGTGTGTTTTTCGTTTCCTTCTGTTTCTCTTCATAGAATGGTCTAGCTTACTAGATCAAAATTGATTACTAAATTCTATATATTACTAAATTAATATATAGTGTGAATGATAATCAGGACATACACAGATCATTATAAACAGACAGAAAACTTTAAGAGGAAGCAATTAGTGCTCAGATTGCTTTTGAGTCTATTTGCAAAGGAGGAAAGCCACACCACCTGGATCTTTCTACTACATGTTTGTAGCTATGAATATGAATTAAAATTAAATGTAATTTGCAGTTATAGTCTATATGGTCATTCGATTAACCCTTAGACCCTTAGGATATCTTTCCAGTTTATACGTTACTTTTCTTTTCTGATATTTAAAGCCATAAACAATGTGTAATGTACACATGTCCCATATCCTTTTTTCAGCACAACCCAGCCAATATGATAAAAAAAAGATATAAATGTTCTCTTTTACTTTTTTTTTTTTAATCAATGCCCAAAGCTGTACATTTCATGTTTTTTTGTTTAATTTTGAGCTCTCTAGCTCTACAGGACTTATCACAAAACAGGTTCCTTTGATGTGTGAAGCCTCCACTGTCAACCCAAAACACAGACACTGTTTTAGCAGTGGTGTGCGTTTAATGCTCTGGCGCATCAGTCCTTTTCTGGGTGTTTCAAAATGAGCAATAGATTTTTTTGATTATTAATACACTAGTTAGCATACTAGATTTTTTTTATTATTAATATACTAGTTGGAATTGGCCTCCTTTTACTAGCCTCCTTTTGTGTGTTATTGTAAAGGTAAAGTGGCATTTGGCAGATACACTTATCCAGAGTTACAGGGACAGTCCCCCTGGAGCAACTGAGGGTGTGTCTTGCTCAGTGGTAGAAACCTGCAACTTTGTGTTAATCGGGTTCAAGTGTTTTACGCACCAGGCTACTACCACCCCTGTTGTAGTATATAATAACTCACTCCTTATTGTTTTATTTTATTGAGACTGAAACTGAGAGTTTCCCAGTTTACATTTTTTGGTGCCTTCGAACAATAGTGAAAAATCTTTAGAGCTACAAGGCCAGTGTATCTAACAAATAATAGAAGCTTATATACATTCATGTGCATCATAACCATTTGTTAAGTAAGTGAGCACACTTTGGACACCCAACAAGTCTTGGCTCATTTAGGTATGTAAAAAAATTGCTTTAATATTGCTTTAAAGCAGTTTTCTGATAAAATACAGGTTTGATTTCCACACCATGTCTCAGAAACTGTCCCTGACTTAAAATGGGTTTTAAAAACAACCACATAAACAAACAAAAGCCATCTGGCCCCGCATCTAACAGAAAATTACACTTGGAAGCCCACACAGAAAGCGGTCGTTGTCTCTGCTGGACTTTTGACAATCCAGTAACAGCCAGTATTTCTTGTAGTGTCGCTGTAATTCTGGTCCTCAGAGGCTGAAGCTGCTGCCCAGACCCATGATGAATATTAATATGGTGTCTCACTGGGTAGTCTCAGCCTCTGCCAGTGAATCCCCGGAGTCATCACGGGTGGCTTGGTTGGAAATCTGCAGAAATATTTTTATTTCAGCAGAACTGTCTGTCCTTGTGCAAACGTACAAGCAGTGACTGTTTTGTCTCATATCCAGTTGCTTTAGGTGGCTTCAAATAAATTAGAGTTTTTTGCACAAATACACAGACCAGAGGGAATGGGTTCATTTGGCTCATGATGGAGGCCAACCGCTCTGATCATAATGAGACATTATGCTAGGCATTACCAAATGCTTACACACTGTTTTGAGCAGACATTGTTGTAAGAACAATAGTATGAACGCCAACATTATGAGGACATTTCATAATATTAGGACCCATTCAGTGGCGATTAGGGTTGTTTTGATGTCACACAGTGATTAGACGTTTACCACATTGTTGATTGTAAAAACATGGCTTAAATGCACACATATAATCTATAAATTACAGTTGTTTAAAACAGTGGTTCTCCACATTTTTAGAAGTGTGAACAGGGAACATGGATTTTATAGTGGCTATGCAGTCCTTTTTTACATACAGAAACCACACAACAATTATTCTCACAACAATTATTAACTATATATATATAAAACGGTGTAATGGTACCGAAAGGTCATGGTTTGGTTCACACCATAATTCTGACATCCCGGTTCGGTACGGTTCACGATACAGCGAAGTTAAGTAACAAAAA
>JBBPCY010000001.1:8323298-8333922 GCA_037974405.1 Brachyalestes nurse
GGGGGGGGTGGGGTGGGGGGAGAGAGAGAGAGAGAGAGAGAGAGAGAGAGAGATGCATAGTTTCCTAGGGGGGATGTGGTGATGAATTGGGCGAGGAAGGAGAGGAGGGGTGCAAAAATCTGCTAATGGGAAAAGTGTTCACCTCGCTGGCGTTCGGCACAGGCAGCTGCCAGCGCCACATATGGGGCCAGAGTGGGGGCGGAGGGAGGAAAAAAAAAAAGAGAGAGAGGTTCACACCTGTGTGTCATAAAGTGATTAAAAATGCTCCCCTGATTCTGCCTCAATAACAGAACGTCAATCAGAGCAGCAACAGACTGTACACCCCCCCCCACCCTGACAGGACCGACCGCGGGGACTAATCCGCCCAGATTATCAGTGAAGGCTGATGGGGAAAACGCTCACTGTGCATGGCCTTTAAAACCCAAGCACACCTCCTTCCATTATCACTCATCAGCACCGGACCTGGTCTCCACCCACAAGCCACCCCATTATCAGTCTAAGGACAGGAATTTCGAACCCCTCTCCATCAGTCAGCTATTATCATGTTAATATGCTTTGTTCGGTAACTGCTGTGACTTACTAAGTAAACACTATAATAATGTGATGTACGCAGTTACGTGAGAAACAGGAGCAGGCCAACAAACACGACAAAATACGGGAAAACAACGTTACATCTGTTACTGAGTTGTAGAACTCAGGGGGTAAACGTTAAAGGATTAAATCTGTGGCCCAGGCCTGGCTGCCAGCTCCCAAGTCACTCAGGGGAAGGCCGAGCGTGAGACACGGTCTGTGCCTAAAGAGAAGGTTATGGCTGAAGTTAAAGTTAAAGCTGCATTAACCGCCTCTCGGCGTTTTTGTCACCTTTTCTTGCCCGAGGACAAAGAAACGCGAACTAGTTTAACCCGATACAGCCCTACTCAAATCTATTTATAAGGTTCTGATGCTTTATTGTGTGTGTGTGGGGTGGGGGTGCGGGGGGACTGGGCTTGGCCTGCATCCGTCCAAGCTGTCACTTTCAGAAAATCACCACTGGGCCCGTCACGCTCATCAGACAGAAAATGGCACGGCGAGTGTGGCGAGGTCAGAGAGTCATCAAAACAAATTGGGTGTTAACGAAGTGACGTGGGACGAATGGCTCTGACAGTAAGTCAGGCCCGTATCCACATCCTGACCTGCCCTCTCCCACTCACACCGCTCCAGACGGCCAACAGAACAAGGCGGACACACACACACACACACACACACGTCTCCCCTCACACCTCCTTTAGCACCTTCAGATGGAGAAGCCGAGAGCATTTTTCTATTTTAGCGCTACAAAGAGAGAGCTCATTTCTTAAGAAGTGGCAGAAGGCCCTGTGATCAGTTCATTATGGAAATTAGTCATGAGCTTTTCATCCATGTCCGCTGGTTACGGCGCGTGACTGATGTTGCACAATGAAGCGGGCAGCACTTTTAGGTGTGCTGTATAATTATACTGTCTCGCCTAACGCTAAAAGGAATATGATTAAAACAGAGCAGTGACCAAGTTGGGCGCCATCATATATCTGCCTGAAATTACTTCATCTGACGCTTTTCATTAGATGAGCAGGGAGGCATAAAACGATTCGCTGAATATGTATCAGGGTTTTACATTGCAGGCACATATTGATTTATACAGCAGAACTGCTACGGCTCTGTCAAAGCACACTACGTGAGCGAAGCCGGCTCTTTCACTCCATGATTCGAATAAATGCCTCCGTTATGAATCTCATCACAAATCTCAATTTGAAGGCTATGCTTTGTTTCAATGAAACATACATTTGCGCTGCCCTTCTGGACCCAGATTAAGCCTCATGCCAGACTACAGAGGATTTTCTATAACGAATCCCTTCTGACAGTGTAATTCACTCTAAGACTCGGCTCAGCACGTGTCCGGGTGAGCGGCCAAAAGTGATGCTCGGGGTCAAAAATAAACCCATTATGTTTCCTCTTCTCCCTTTCCACTGCCCACACTGCAATCAGCCAAGCCTGGGCCCATCAGTAAAAACACCTCGAACCTCGTTTTAGCTACAAATTCAGCAGAAAGCGGGCAGCAGACGCGTGTTATCAGATTGGAGATATTATTCTGATGGTTAACTGCACAATGGGTTTATAATGGAGACGATGACAGCTCAGTGTTTTTGTTAAGATGAGCTGGAGGATAAAGGTCTATTCTGGTTCCATTCTTTCAGCTGCTGCCCCATTTGCATTACAATAAGCTCAATCACGGTCTAATTTTTCTGTCGGAGGCGATAATGATACACAGGCTCTTTAAGCCCCTGTGTAATGTGACAGGCGCATTTCATATTCCAACACAATTACACTTGCACTCCCCGTCTTTCTCCTGCTGTCAGCAAGTATAAACACAAACCGGTCTTGTCTTTCTTCAAACTTCCCTCTCCGCTTTAATGCATCTCCGACCGGCGGCGGAGTCGTTACGCTGTGGAGAGGCGCTGGATTGGCAGCTGGCTCTATAACGAGGCGTGGTGGGGTCACTGACCTCTGGACCCCTTCTAGCCCTTCATCAGGCGACTCCATGACCTGTGAAATCACTCTGACACCCAGCATAAGATTCTATCTATCAGATCACACCCAATCAACACACGCACTTTAACCCTCCATGCTATTAATGCCTTGAAACGGCTTCCGTTCGAACTATTTATCTTTCATAGCTTGAAACAAATAACTTCTACTCTGCGAATTCTACACTGAATATTCTTGTAAGCAGAAGAGCAGAGATTTTATTATATGTGGCCAAAAATGATGCATTCTTGGCACAAAACAACCAACAGAAAAGGTTTCCACTTTGATACAGAATGCAAATCAAATGTTAACTGTTTATTATGTAATTAATTTATGATGTTATCATTTTAAAATCATTATGCAATGCTATTGTAGTTCCTTAATGCGAAATTATACCTATTTGGTAGATTAAGAAGTGCTCACTGATTTAAACAGAGTACAAACATAATCAGTTAGAGGGATGGTTAGGACACAACACAAGACCAGATCCAAGTGTATTTGAATGATTCTGGTATATATTGGGAATATTAAGGGGTACAGCGTTGTACAGGGTACACAAATGGGCTTCATCTACCCGCAGAAGTGAGTGAGCGACACAGTAAACGTCCTCAGTGTGGAATTATTTTACAGCGGATTCTGAAAACTAGTAATATCTTCCGTGCCAGTGTCTTGTCTGAGTTTCATGGCTGTACTTCAAGTCTATTTTCTGCCATTTACACGCACCAGAAGCTTGTATAAAGTACACCCCGACTTTAAAATACTCTCCTAAATACAAAATACTACGTTTTTTTATTTACGAGTCAAAAACTAAAACTACTGTGAAAGCGTTCTGCTTTACTGACTGTGCCATGCCATGTCTTTCTTTGAACTGCCATTCATTAAAAACCTTTTTTCAAATTAAGGAGAAAGGAGCAGCTACTGTGTGCACATTAGCGCCAAATGAAATTACAGTGTATTCATGGGACTATAAAATGGTTCTTTCATGTAAGAAAACCCCAAAAAACAAAAGATAAGCTCAAAGTCCTTTATATGTATACATACACATTCTGCTGCAGAGTATAAAAGTAGTGAATAGGTCAGTTAGATTCAGTCATAAGTCAATATAATATAAACTCCGTCCACTTTACACAAAAAAGTGATTTTAGTTTAGCATTAACTGGAAGATTAGCATGTTTGACCTAAATTATGCTGCATTCTCTCTTCAAACGTGAGAATACTGGGAACAGTATTGGATCAGGTCATCCAGTGCAAAATAATTAATACTAATACTAGCCTTTAAGGTTAAAATTCACACATGTGGCCAAACCGTCAAGGACATGGACTCTTGCGCACTGTGAGACAGTTTCACCGTCACTGCGATTAACACTAATGCTGCTGAGGGAGCCGAGAGGTGTGCTGGATAATATAATTGACATGATGAGCTTCTGGATGAGGTGCATTAACAGAGATGCACCCCTGTATGCTGATGCTCAAGATCTCATTCAATGAAGGCTAATAGTCCTCACACTCACTAAATGAGCAAATGTACCTCTTTGTGATGTGCTTTACTGTGGCACTGCGAAACGGAATGGGGAAAGTGACATCCCTTGACTTTCTTGGGCGGTAAAAGATCTGATTTGCAAACTAAAAGTCAATGATTTGCATTAGTCACGTTAGTCAGAGCAGGAAAACGCTGGACGGATGAATGCTTTGTTAATATGTGTGGCTCTAAAATCCACATCCAATTATTTGTCTATACTATCAGTATTTATCGAGCGGGCATGGAAATGGATGGTTTCGTTTATTTCTAATCTTAAAACATGAGAATAAAAAAAAAAACCCAGAATATCAAAGGACATCGGCTAGAATAGCTGAGGAGTGACCTCCAAATTTATTGCGCAACACACCTATTTCTGCTAGAGCCTTGAAGAACGTAACATGGCAACATCACTCTGAGGCCTCGTTCACACGGGCGTCTGAATCAGGCGTTTTTCTGGCGTTCGTGGCTCCAGGTGAGTGCGGACTGAGCGGCGACCGTTTTTCTGCTCATTGGAGTAAATCACAGCGTCCACACAGGCATTCAGCCCCGGCGCTCGGTCGGCTGCGCGTTCAGGTGGCGGCAAAAAACGCTGCATGCAACGTCTTCTTGGCATCAAGTTCTGCCGAAATCCTGACGAACGCAAAGAAAACGCAGATACTGCGTTTACACGGCGTTCGGTTGCCGTTCTGGAGGGCCAAATATGTCCCATGATTCAATAGACCTTTTTCACGAAAATCGGAAATATGTTATCGTAGGGTAAACTTAGTTCCGGTCAAGCCTCAATGCATTACAAAACGGAGAAAATGGAATGGTCCCTATCTGACTGTGAAGTTTAACGGGGGTTGGTGTTTGCCCCGCGGAGCTATGCCGCTCGGAAAGCCCGTGCACACGGGACCGTAGCACCAGTTCTTTGCTGAGGAGAGCTTCGCCGGTCACGTTTGATTGGTCTTGGGGAGCTGAGGGTCCGTTACGCTTTTCCGCGGTCGAGCTACAGGGAGAAATGCACCCTTAGACCCGGAGCACATTTAAAGAGAGATGCGCCAAACGGTTTACGGCTAATAACTCCCGTTCATATTATGCAACTTAGCCTGTGATTGTTATTTATTGCTGCTGCATCACTCTGTCTTCCATGTCTTTTATGTATCATGTTCTGTCTGCGAGGGAGGGGTTTTCAAGTAAGAATTATTGTGCTCTGTACTGTGTACTTCATACATATGACAATAAACTTCAACTCCACTTCAACTCCGGATCTCCGGGGGCTAGAATGGCAAACGAGGGGTCGGTGGAAAGGTCTCCTGGGGGCATATATATATCTACCTGTGAGGTTTGATGCTGATTGCCACTTGCTTCGCAGAGCTATGCCGCTCTGATGTTCTGTAGGTCAAAAGTAATGGGACAGCTTGGTGAGGTTTAACATGTGAGTTTCTCCAGTTCTGGTTGGAGTAGAGCTTCATGCTTAGGCTCGTTGGAAAGTTCTCATGGAGCTCTATCTAACTGTGAAGTTTGACGGGGATTGGTGCTTTTCCTGCGGAGCTATTCCGTGTGCAATCTCCGCGCACACGGGACCGGCGCGCCGGTTTTACGCGGAGGAGAGCTTTGCCACCGGTCTCGTTCCATAGGTCTGGGGGGCTGAGGGTCCCTGTAAAATTCCGGTACGCTACAAGAACAAGGGATCGCTGTTTGGGCCGTTTTTGTATATCGGCAGAAGTAAAGATACCCTATGATTACGTATTTCTGGTAGAAAAAAAAACCTAAAAATTGCATCAGAATATTGCACACACAGAAAACTATTGCACGTAAAGCTAATGTCATTCAATCATGGAAGCTCTTAGGCAAAAATTAGGCAGACTTTATTATGAGGCTTATGTGGTTTATAGCATACTGGTATCTATAAAAATGGACTGTAGGGTGGCTATATTGTAAACATCAAATATAAATCGTCATGTCATTTTCTTTCAAGCTGCCTACCTTAGACTCGCTTTGGTGCTTCGCTTCTCTCACTCTCTCCTATGGATTTCTCCCTCTTACAGACACAAAAAGGTGACAACTCACATAAATACATGGCACGTACATGGCATACCCACCCACCCTGACCACTCTGCTTGGAGTGTGTGATGGATATGGGTGAGATGTATGCTATTGTAGCTGGAGGGTACATGTTGATTCCCTTTTTTTATCATACAAGTTTAAAATTGGTCTAATAAAAACCACCAATCAATATAAATTGGAAACACCATACTGGTGTGTTTGTATGTGTAATGGAGGTCGTCTCTCTCTCTCTTTTATTTACTCTGCGTTGTGTTGTGTGAATGAGGGACGCCACAACTGACCTTGAAACACACTGAGTTTACTGAAAATAACAGAAAATAAACACAGTCAGGCACCGGAGCCATCCAAACACACACAGCTCCTCTGCCTCAGCGTCGTCGCGAAAGAGAGCGGTTAGCGAACATCATACAGTGTACAAACAACAGAAATAACGTTACATAAATTATAACATACCTGGAAACAACAGAAAATAAACATAATCAGGCACCAGAGCCATCCAAACACACACAGCTCCTGTCAAACACAGGTAAAACACACACGAGTACACTGTAAACTTCACAAGCCAAGTAGCTGCAGCCGGGCTAACTTAGCTGCAGCATGGAGAACTAGCGTATGTCCCGTTAAATATATACATACAAACAAAACAACAAACCTATACACAGAGTGCACAGCACACTAGGATGGCCATTATATTTCAGATACCCGATTTGGGAACAGTTCTATAAAACAAAAACCATGCTTGCTACGACGCAATTTACTTCTGCTTCAGCGTCGTCACGAAAGAGGCAGAGCAGAGGGAGGGCAGGCAAGATGAGGGACCGGTGTGGGAAAACCCCGCCCCTGTGTCTCTGCACGGAAAAAAACCCTGAAAAGAGGAAAATAAATAAATACATAAATATAATGTGCATATTCAAATAACAGGTACCTAGAGTATAATGGCCAAAAAAAAAATCAATTTACATAAGTGGGAAATTCAGCGAAACACACACAACACTGGTACAAATGCATCAAAGGGTACAATCGAGCATTTGTGAAGTGCAAAATTAAATAAATAAACTTTCAAATAATGGGGAAATTGTGTACATTTTTTTTTTGGCTAATCACTGCAAAACAACTGTCTGGGAACTTCACAGGTCTGCATTCAGATCATGGTTTTAGTCTTTCTCTGCACTTGAGAGACCAGCGAGAGGATGAAATAGGATGATGCTGGCTGGGGTGATTAATGGATGCGGGCTAGCAGGGGTCAGAACAACTGTCCCCAGGGTCTGATACGCATGTGCCCTGTTCCCTAAGTAGTTCAAGTTAAAATGCAAAATATGACCGCAGCATAGTTTACAAAGAGCTGGTCTAATTACTTGTGTACTGTTCATTCTTCTTACTCAACATTTGTGTGATGATCACATACAATGGTAAGCTCCAGAAAGGAAGAACTCTGAGAGTAAAGCTGAAAATGCTCATTTACATACAATACTGTAACCTTTTGCTAGCCTTGTTCTGCAAAAGCTAATATCGCCAGAATAAGGCCAGAAATGTTCTTAAAAAGTCTTTTTATGCAAGAGTCAAGACTCAAATCTGTGAGGTGCAAGTTCAAATCAAGTCTCCAGTTCCCAAAGTGTGAATCCAAGTCAAGATCCCAATATCTGAAGTGAGAGTCCCAGTCAAGTCTCGAGGTTCTGAGGCCCCAAACACCCGCCCCTCCACTTCACCAAAACCTGGCTGAACCATCAAGCTGGCCTAGTTTTCCTCGGTTTACTGCATGGACAGAACAATGGAGTGAGAGGAAGGTGGGTTGTGTCTGATTGTAAACAGTAAACTGTGTGACAGTGCAAGCATTGTTCCTGTTACACACTCCATCCCTGGAACTCCTGACCATCAAGTGTCACCCGTTCAGCCTCTGGAACTGATCTCGGTCATTCTCAGAGCCAGTTATATTCCACCTCAGGCAGACACAGAACTACATGAGGCTCTCACTCTACACCAGACTCATCACCAAGACACTCGTTGTTGTTGGCGTTGCTTTAACACTACAACCGCCAACATTCCAGCCCCCCCTAGAACCGCCAAGGGGGGTCATTTTGACCACCCTGCTGCATTAGCGTCAGTGATGCTAAGATGTAATTTCTAGAGCTGTGAAGCGGCTCATTCCCATCTTCTTTTTTAAATAATGGTGGAGACTCATGGATTAAAGCAAAAAATATTTTTTTTTAAACCAAATGTTAAACAGATGCTAGGTGGGCTAAATGCTTAGATCAAATCTAGAACAATACACTGTAATTATTCAATAGGTTCAGGACTCAAGTAATAGCACCATATAAACTTACTTACAATCGGTAATGATTCAAACACATACAATAAAGAGCTGATACAACACTGTTAGAGGATCTAAAGTGTACAGGTAAGTTGGAAAATAAATACAAACTCCCAAACATACTATTTCCCCCCTCCCTCTCTGTCTCTCGCCTTAGACACGCACACACAGTCCTGTGCATGTACCAGTACCGGTTCCTGAGGTGCAAGCCTGAGTCCATTCTGGAGTTTCCGTAATAAGAGATGTTGTGAGTCTAGTTCCCAGTTAGTAACACGTGTTATCTTCATGTGTCATTGTGAATTGTCTATGTCATTTTAGATCACTCAGAAGCACATAATGTGCTCATCTGACATTTTTTTTTTACATTTGAATTGTCTAAAACTTTGAACTGCCGGCTCTGCTGAAGGGTAATCTGAGTGGAACATGCCCTAATACATATCTGCAATACACACAACGCTCTCTATATATATAGAGTATATAGAGTAAGATATGCAGCATCGGAAATGAGTCTCCCTTTAACCTCTAACCAAATGTTCATAGAGTAAAATTAAACTGCCAAGCCTGTTCTCAAATAATTCGATGATTAATATGTGTTCAAACTAAAGCTATGCTTTTTATTGGTTGTCTTTTTACTTGATGCCCTGTTTCTAAAAAGGCTCACCACAAAGACAGCATATACAGTAAACACAGTGACCGTTTTCAGAAATCGAGCTGTGGTGTTCTTAGCTGTCATGAAGTGCAGATTTGATGATTTAATCATGCATTCATATTAATATTTACTACAAGATCTATATTTAAATTAAGGGAACATCAGGCTTCCTGCCAATTTTTTTTTTTTTGTCAAATGTTAGAATTATCCTCCATGTTTTACAAGCTACGGCCAGACATTGATAAAGACATCGTGTTTTTATGATGGAAAGCATTGGTAAAACCGTTCAAAGTTAGTGTGCAAATGGATTTTCTTTTATTTGCAGTTAAGATAAGCAATGATAACACGCGGCCAGGAAATGCAGCCCACAAAGGAGCTTTCCATGGTATTTGGGCCCATTATTGTTCACGTTGCTGTTTTTGGATGATGATGTTTGAGTAAATTCGGTGAGCTGCATATCCATCGGCACAGAATCAGAAGACTTAATCACAGTCATTATCCTCCATCGGGAGATCAGTCAGCAACCACAGATGAGTGCTTTATCAGGGGATTCTTCTGATCTTTTAAAAGGAACGTTTCTTAGTCTGCTTACATTATTATTCCTCTGTTTAGTGCACTTACAGTGCCTATTTTATTTTCCCATTTGCCTCCTTTCTTCTCAGATGTAGGCCCCTCACCCCTCTATCTATGGAGTTCATGTGACCTTCCGTACTCCCGCAGCACCGCCGGAGGATTATCGATCACGTCAAAGCCACAGAAAGTGGGCGAGCGAGCACACGCCTCATACAATATTCGACATTTGTTTACATCGCCTGCCTCCTGTGTTATCGCTCTGGGTCCTGGCGTCATTGATCGAGCAGATGTCTGCAACATACGTCTCACAAACTCATAACTTCGTGTCTTACGGCCAGCAGCTACTGTCTGCATGGAGCACAGAGACACGAAGGTCAAGGAGAATAAAGATTTTAAGAGATTCTGATCACATATACACGGAGTAAAACATAGCCAGCTTACCAGTATTTCTCAAATATTTTTTCATGATAAAAGGTTTAAATGTGTTTGAAAACTGACATACAGTCAGCTTCATAATCGTTGGCACCAGTGGTTAGGACGGGTAAAAAAATTTAGTGAAAAATGTCTTTGTGGGCATATTTCCATCAAAACAAAATCCCTTATCAAAACTGATCGCAAAACTAAATATCGATGGCACCTGTAGTTCAACCTGAGGGTTCAGATGTTCTTAGGAAGTCATCAGTGAATTCCTCTGTTTCAATGAGGTATAAATATGAGGCGACAGAGAGGTCAATGTCCCTGGTGGTCTAGTGGTTCGGGCGTTCCTGCTATCAGGAACTTGTGGGTTTGAATCCAAAGACGGCTAAGCACCTCTGAGGTACTCTTGAGTAAGGTCCAGGCTGCCCACTGCTTCACTTGGTGAATGGGTTAAATGTGTTAAGTGAGAATCAAGCTCCTCCCATGGCCACCTCAGTCCCCAGACCTCAACCCCATTGAAAACCTGTGGAGTGAGCTGAAGAGGAGAGTGCAGAGGAGAGGACCCAGG
>JBBPCY010000001.1:8421310-8431618 GCA_037974405.1 Brachyalestes nurse
TTTCCCTATCTCTCTCTCTCTCTCTCTCTCTCTCTCTATCTCTGTCTCTCTCTCTCTGTCTCTCTTCTCCTCTCTCTCTCTTTCTCTCTCCCTCTCTGTCTCTCTCTCTCTGTCTCTCTCTGTCTCTCTCTCTCTCTCTCTCAGTAACAGGCAGGACAGAAGGCGAGGGTTAGGGGGCACTCCGGCCTGCTCTGTGGAAGTGCGGGTGATTTCAATAAGAGTTAATGAACCATAAAAAGCTGAATTTCCATGCTGGATAAGGAGCGTGCACTTGACTTAAACAAAGCAATGAAGAAAGCACTCAGAGTCTGTCTCTGCGGGTGTGTATGTGTGTGTTACGCTCTCATTAAATGTACAGTAGGTGTCAGTGAGTTCTTCTCTGTTCTATGCGCGTATGCTTCTGGTGCCTTCTGCATTTTTAAATGACCTGTTTAACTCTGGATCGACTGTATGCTCCACCAAGCACCGCTACCTGACTTCTGAAGCTGTTGCTCACGTCACCTGTCTTTACTGTGCTGGGTGGCAACTTACCCCTGCCATTACCTCACTGTACTAATCAGCGCCGGGAGGACGCGGCATCTGCATGCATGGCCTGATGAATGCAGCGGCAGCTGATCCAGAGCTTTGCCCTCATTAAGGAGGCAGCCAGCCTCTGACAGCCATAACAAGACTGACAAATACTTGGCAACCTTCAAGCCAAAGCCTCCTCACAGCTTGGCGCTCATAGTTTGAGCCTAATAAGAGCAGAGTTCCCGAATCCTGCTCTGATGATCGTGTGGGATGTGCTGCTTTATGTTAGTGAACCACTTATCTATTAATGAGTTTCGTTATTATATATATATATACATATATTTCATATACAGTATCCATCTATCTATCTATCTATCTATCTATCTATCTATATATCTATCTATATATATATATATATATGCAATGCTCATTTAAATGGTCATTGTCATATAAAACCTTTGAAAATGCCAATGGCCCTCCACACTATATGAATATTTCATAATGAACCAATAGAAATTCTCCTACATTTCCTAGAATATTTAGGTGTGCAGGTACCATTTGTTTCAGTTTTTTAGTTATAATCACGATATTTCCAGACTTTAGTGATCAAACAGGTGATAAATATCATGCTGTCATCATCAGTTTTGGCTCTTTTCTGAGATTTTTCCAAGGCAATCTAGATATTAATATTCTAGCATGTCATAATAATTTAATGCATTACCTGAAATCCCACTGATTTTACATGCATTGATGCCAGACTTTCGGATGATGACTGTAAACCTGTGTTGCGTGTGCCATTACAGATGTGTACTGGGCCCAGCCAAGCCAGGACTCACTGACACAGTGGTGGCGAAGCTTTAGGGTGTAGTAAGAGCACTTAAGAAGGGAAAATAGAGCTGAATGGGTTGCCATGGCCTAATTACATTTTAACTGACTCTCACGACAGTTTCCAAGAAGTCTTTATCCTCCCCTGCGTTCAGTTTCTTGGACTGGGTCTCACTTTCGGAATGATCATTCACAACACTGGTGGCAAGCAATGGAAGGAAAAGCGTAGTAAGGCCAGAGGCAGAGGTTTTATGCAGGTTTATGAGGACTGAGCTGGTCGCTCCATCAGCTCGAGGTAAACAACCTTAAAAGCATGCAGTGTGTCTTTGGACCGCTCCTCCACACTAAACAGAAGTGCCAAGAAGAGTTTCTTGGAATCATGCCTTTACAGAACCAGACTCTGGAAGGTTTTGGATTTGATTCAGGGTCACATATGAATGCAGCTTAATAATGATTTAAAAATATAAAATTTGATTTTATATATATATATATATGTGTGTGTGCGTGTGTGTAAATTAGTATTCTGTGTGTATTAAAAAATATACTGTCCAAAATGTGACTGCATACTCTTTTGAATATCTTTTTTGAACATTTTTGTATTCAAAAATGATCACATTAATACTTGCAGTTTAAACCAATGGAGCTGACTCACCTCCCTGCACTCGTCAATATAAAGCGTCTCTATGGTAATTGGCTTGATTTGAAAGTTACGGCCTTTACTGGTTATTAACCAATTATGTAGAACATTCTTTGAACTAAAACGAACAAAAACAACCCACTGACTGGGAACTAGAGGTGTTTCTGTGTTTGTCGCTCCAACGAACCCTTTGTGGTGCCTATAGTTTCAAGAGTAGCGTTCAGGGAAGAGAGTGAAGAAAGTGGAAGGAAATAGATCAAACAACGTCTCTGTTATCTTCTTAGGAAGTGCTGATTTCACAAAAGAGAAGAAATGCCTTATAAGTGTTTAAAGGTTTAGACTCCTTCATGGTTTAGAGTCTCATGGTTTAGCTCATGCTTGACAGCTAGTTCTGCATTCCTGCCTGGCTAATGACCCGGTGCGGGTCGCAGAGCCCAAGCTTAGAGCGTGTTCACAACATCTTTATCGCTTTGAGAAAATAAAGGCCCTGTGGTTTCGTAAGCTGCGTCGGACAGATAGGAACAACCCCTTCCCTCTTTCCCCCCCCCCCCCCCCCCCCCCCCTTCCCCCCTTTCCCCCCCCCCCCCCCCCCTCCTCTTCCTGCCTGTGCACCAGACGCTTTTGAGGACCAGCACAAAACAGAACAAAACCGCAGCGACTCCATTGAGGGCTGCATGCTGCTGGATTGACGGGATCTCAGGCCACACCCACCAGAGGTGAGCAGGAGTGTGGGAAGAGCCCAGCGGACAATGGCTGTCCGTGGAGGGGCGGGGGGGCGCGGGCCCCAGGCCCCAGCTCCATGGCAGACAGGCCAAGGCCTTCATTCTCCAGTGAGAGCCCCAGAGGTCAGCCGGGGCCCCCGCAGCACCCCGGCTGTGGAGAGTGGCACGGCCTTTCGTTTAACCCCGCACAGATGGCCGGGTTCTGCCACTCAGAGACACTCAGAGCCAGGCACGGCCGGCTACGCGCCTCCACGACAGCCAAGTTCAATACAGGACATGCCAAGTTCAACACAGAGGTGTAATCACAGCTCATTTTTGTTTTATATCTAATAAGTAGAATGTAGGTCCACTGAAAAGGAACTTGTACTTCATGTCTCCCTTCACCTGTATCTGGCAACCTTGAAATCATGGGCCTGAATCATCAGTGTGATGCGACAAAGAGGCGAAGACTGCAGGGCATCACCTCACAACCAACCACATACTCGTTTAAGGCCTGATGCCATTATTCTCTTAAGATTCAAGATTCTTTATTTGTGGCTTGCATGGTTAGACGAGTACAACACGCGGTGAAATGATATCCTGAACCGCTCCTTTTATGGCAAGTATAACAAAAAAAATCCCTTTTAAATCAAGCACAGATCTGAATATTTCTAAAGCACGAATGAAAATAAAAAAAGAAGTAAAGTCAAAATAAGTATAAAAGTAAGTACAATTTGAAATGTCTAAAACACAAATAAAAAACACAAATCTAAAAGAAAAGCTAAAGCACCTCATCGTCTGATCGCAGTATTTTACACTTTATTTTATGACAGTATATTTCACTATTACATCAGAACAAGCAAATGGGGTGAGGCAAATAAAATTAGATTAAAAAAAGCAAGAAACAGCCGATTTTAAATGCAATAGTCTATTAACTAACATTCATTTGTATGCGTTTTATCTGTGTAAAGCATAGTACTAGCCTTTCAGTAAAGATGGATAAGAAGCAAGATAGCTAATCTTGTACTGCTCGTAATTCTTTACATACCAGCCTTCAACTGTTTGGCCAGATCTCCACAATCTCTATCTGCACCGTTTCCTTCCCAAACACCGTATTTTCAAGAACTTAGGATAGAACCAGTTTTTGAAAAGAATAAGGGCTGGCACACAATGGAAAGCTCATTTTTATTTCTCCAATAAAAGTCATATTAATCATAATATAGCATTAATGTTTATTGCATGTGTAAAGCAGCATAAAGAGGAAAATTCTTGAAAGTGGTCAATAATAAGGTCTTGGAAGAAAAGCTTTTGACTCTTCGCGCTTCACGGTAATTATATATTACACAGACATTCTTTTAATTTTCTTCTCTCGAAGTCCAGCTCAGTTCAAGTCAAACACAATGAGCAGCAGGTTTTATTTTATGGAAAAGACAAATGGGCAGAATGTTTTCCTTTCAACGTGTTCTGCTTAATTTTATTTGAGTTTTATTCGAGGGCCTACGTGGTTTTGTTTTGACGTCAGGTCAAACCCGGTGCAATTCAAAGCCTCTAAAAGACATTACTTCACTACTGACACTGTTCTTTTACCTTTTTAGTTCTTATGACTTGCCAAATTCGACGTAGAAGGGAAATTAGGAACAGGTTTTGGTCAGACGAGTAGAGAATTTGTTCCGATTTTGTCAGGGTGAGAAAACTTGGATCTCTTATGTGGTTAAAAGTATGTGGACACCTTATCGTCGCACCTCGACATCCCATTCTAAAACCACGGGCGTTAAAAAATTGAGTTACTGCACACAGTATATAACAGCCTCCACTCATCTGGGTTGAGGTCAAGGCTCTGTGCAGGCCACTGGTGTTCCTCCACCTCGCTTTCTGCACCGGCTTATAGTCATGCTTGAATAGGAAAGAGACTTCAAAAACCGTTGCCATAAAGTTAGAAGTGTCTAAAATGTGTTTTTGCTGTGACATTAACATCCCTTTAGTGGAACTAAAACCCTGAAAACCTTCCCAAGCTATTAACCCCAAACTTTGATGACACTACATTTATGGCATTTTAGCAGATGCTTTTATCCAAAGCAACTTCCATTCCCTACCTACAGGGGGCAGTCTACCTGAAGCAACTTGGGGTTAAGGGTCTTGCTCAGGAACCCAGTGGTGGTTCTGCTGAAGGTAGGATTCAAACCCATGACCTTTTGGTCCAGAGACAAGTATCTTACCCACTAGACCACCACCACCCCTAGGCATTCTTATAGGCAGCTTTCTCCTGGCCACTACCAAATCCAGATACATCCATCAGACTACAGATAGTGAAGTTCACTACTACAGAGAACACATTTCCACTGCTCCAGAGTCCAGTGACCGCCTGTTTTACATCTCCCCTGTCAATGCTTAGGCTTGTGTGCACCTGCTTGGTTATGGAAACCCAATTCATGAAGCTCCTGATCCACAGATCTTGCGCTGATGTTGCTTCCAGAGGCAGTTTGGAACTATGTAGAGAATGAAGCAACAGCAGACAGGTGGTTTTCTCACACTACGTGCTTCAGCACTCTGAGCTGACATGGCCTTCCACTTTGTGGCTGAGCTCTCAGATGTTTTCATTTCATAGCAATAGCACTTACACTTAACTGGAGCTGATCTGGTTGGACAGAGTGGCTTGGCCATGTTTAAAGTCACTGAGCTCTTCAGCACGTCTATGACCGCTGGGCAGTTCGTGGTCTAGAGGTTAGGGAGTTTCCTCTGGAATCAGAAGGCTGTGGGTTCAAATCCCAGGACTGCTAGTGGCACCACTGAGGAGCAAGGTACCGTCCCCACACACTGAGGTGGTGGTGGTCTAGTGGGTAGGATACTCATCTCTGGACCAAGAGGTCATGGGTTTGAATCCTACCTTCAGCACCACCACTGGGTTCCCGAACAAGACCCTTAACCCCAAGTGGCTCCAGGGAGACTGCCCCCTGTAGGTAGGGAATGGAAGTCGCTGTGGATAAAAGCGTCTGATAAATGCTGTAAGTGTAAAGTTCCTGGCTGGCCACTGCTTCGCTTGGTGAAGGGGTTAAATACAGAGAACAAATTTCATGCTGTGGTATGACAAAAATGGGCACTTCACTTCAAAGCTCTTCTTATTTTATAGGTATATATTCTTTTATTTCTTATTTTTTGCCAGTTACCTTCAAACAATCCTGGAATCCAGAGGTGATGCAGCCCCTTCAGAACCCCTATGTTTCATTTCCCAACTTTGCAGTATTCTGGCCTGGTCAGATGAGTAGGTCTTCAGGCCATATAGCATTACGTGAATAGAAGTTTATTGACATCACTTGCATCGTAATATAACACATAGTTTCACGGCTTCTAATGTTTTTTTTTCCCCCCCAATTTTTCCTCTTTCAAAGCTCTGCCGTCGTCTGTTCAGTAAGCCTTTAACAAACCCTATATCTCGATCTCTTTCTCTCTTTGTCTTGTCTTCAGACATAGAAACTCAGCTTCGTATATACGGCGCCACCCATGCACGAAGAACTGTCAAAAGATCTCTTCCCCGTGTGATGCGCCTTCTACTGGAACACTCGAAAGGCGCCGAACATCTCTCTGACTACAGAGAAAGAGGGGGAAAAAAGAGACTGGTGAAAGACTTGTGGTCCCTCCTGCATAGTTATATAAGTAATCAGACAGAGGCATTGCTCAGGTCGGCCGCATACGAGTCGCGGGGAGACGCCAGCCGCGGCGACAAGAGCTACCCTGCAGATTCTCTTCTTTCTCAAGCATGGAAATGAAACAAAACAGATCAATCTGCGCTGTTCCTACCCCGCTAGGTCTTTATAATTACTTGAAATCTCATTATCAAACAGCTGCTCTGCCTAATCTAATCAATATCTAGTGATCAGATATCATGTGTGTTCCCTGAGTATTGGCAAACAGACACGGGGAGGGGGGGGGGGCATGCTGTTATGGTGATAAAGCATATCCCAGCGTAGCATCTACTTAACTGGGTCAATATGCAGAGCTTTCCTCCAAAGCCTTATAAATATGATAATTGCGTTACTCTAGGACTCGGAGCAGCAGCAATCCAAGAAACATTCTGTCTGAAGACCAGGGATTTTCAAGCTGCTTATGCTTGTTTTTATGTAAATCCTCGCTTGTTGTTGATGTTGCAGGCATTAAAGCTGCAAGATATGGACAAAATACCATACTGTGATTATATTGCTATTTATTGTGATATGTCTTATGATATGTTGCAGATAGATGTGAACTGTTGACTGATGACCGATCCGCATTATTTGGCTCAAATTTATTCACGGTTGTTGGAAAAAAAACACCAAAATGTGTGTGTATATGTGTGTGTGTTTGTGTGTGTGTGTATGGGACCATTTCTCTTGATTTGTTTGTCCTGAAGTTTTGACACTAATGTAAACAGCAATTTGGCTTTTTTTCAGTTGTTTAAAAAAAAACTACAGAAATGGAAATACAAAGTTTTGTACTGACAATGATTACATATTGTCTACATTTTAGATGCTTCCACTTGTCAAACTAGCATTTCTAGCAGCGGCGTGTTCTAGTGTGAGGCCCCTACAGAGGTTCCATGGTCTATGTTAGGCAACACACACAAGGTTTCACCCTTTCATTGAACTTAGTCCACCCTGACCTGCTGGACTCTCTTCAGCCCTCATGGGAGCGCAGGGAGAGTGCTTTAGCTTCAACAGACACTATTAACACCGCCTGTTTCCAAACGCGGCTCCCGCTTGGCTACAAGTCGGGTCAAAGCTCAAATCCCTAACCTATAGGCTGCAGCCTAATCTGGGACACACAGCCAGGCCCTCTGCCGACCCCAGTTAACCTCTTAGCTCTAAAACACTGAAATCCCCTAAGCAAACACCAGCCCACTATCTCCGGCGCACAGTTGGGCAGACGCTTAATGCCAGACCCAGGGCCCAGGAGGGATAAAGAGAAATGGACACAAGGACGTGATCAATGTCGCTGGTGAAGTTATGACGCATTTCGCTCTGGCACTGAGAGGAATTACAGTAATAAACCATCAGATAGGGCTGCAAAGGCAAAGGCTAAGCACACGTGACCGAGCTGAAGTGGCACCAATCCAGATGTGTAGTCTATGTGATAAGCAGGTATATGGATGTCAAATACCCATTAGGTCTTGCTTAGTCCCACTTCAGAATGCGGTGAGGAAGACACACCTGCATGGACTATAATGGATCCTTGAGAGTTTGTGTTACTGTTGGCTACCCAACTATAACGGTAATATTTTAATGGCTGCCCAATTTTAAAAACCCCTGTTGCTGTGTGAAATCTGTTCTGGTCTTACAAATCTCAGTATACCCACTATACATTTACATATACATATACATATATATATATATACGTATATATATATACACACACAAATACATGATCCTTTATGTTTTACACTCGAAAAAAGACATGTTTGTGTTTTTATTCTGTCCACAAGAGAAAAGTCACCTTACCTGACCTGAACAAAATTCTGAAACTCTTACCCATCTGTTGGAGTAAAACTTCAGTCAATTCACTATAATTTCATTTAATTTTGTTACTTAGAGACAGCATGGTACATGCATTACATATCAATATAATTTCAGTTTGTGAGTTAAACACTACTGGTCATGTTTGAGTGTGTTTGTGTTTAGTATTGTTTTATATATATATATATATGCCAGCAATAGATGACGGGGAAGTGTAATGTAATATATATGTATATATGTACATATAACACTTCCCCGTCATCTATGGCTGCCGGCATGTTAGCAGAGCCTAACCATAATAATAATAAAAATAATAATAATTTACAATAACATTCAACAAACAAACAAAAAGAACATACAGAGGACAGGTGGAATCAAGTATAACATTCGGCAAACAAGTGGGTTTTGAGTAGAGATTTAAATACAGAGATGTTATTAACAGAACGGAGAGAGTGTGGTAAGGAGTTCCAGAGTTTGGGAGCAACAACACTAAATGATCTACCGCCCATTGAGGAGAGGCGATACCGAGGGACAGCAAGAAAGTCAGAGTCAGAGGAGCGTAGTGAGCGAGTCGGAATGTAAGGGGCAAGCAAACCATAGTGGCTATTGATGCTAAAATGTGTGAAAGGTGACCTTTTTAGTGCAGACGCATGTTTACATTAATAAGTTACAAACACTACATTTGAAACATAGAGTCAGAAAGACCAGATCTGAGCAATAAGGCTTGTGGTGAGAACATGACTATAGACACCAGCCTGGCAGGAGCTTTTTAATCCTGGCCAGGCGTTTTACCATTGGCGGAATGGATGACTCTTTTACATCTGTCTGTTTCGGGCTGGTACTCTCTGTTGTCCTGAGCATATTGAAGCATCATGTCACTCAGCATCAGTGGTGTGCAGGGACTTGGAAAGATGTGAGTGTTAGCCAGTCGTGTCTAGCCTGGGCCAGACGCCTCCCAGTCGCCATGTGGTACACCTCATTGACCCTGCCTTCACGGAGACTGAGCCACAGAGGATGATGGAGCTCCTTCCTTCTGCATGTTATGGTGGCCTGGCCTATGAGAAAGGTCTCAGTATTGATTTCCAGTAGATAGTGGATATTCATAACATGCAGTAATAACAGAGTCCTGTCTTAAGAGGCCCTGTAGAGGCCCTGTGTGTTCGGAAGCAAGGGTGAAAGAGATGATCAGAGCTTCTCTAAACAAAGAAGAAGATTAAGGAGTTTATTAAAGTGCATCAGCAAAACATATATGCATATAGGAATATATGTCTACAACTGAATACTTATGAAAATATTCCCACAGCCCTTCCCCTTGAGCCCTGCAGTGGCTGTTTATTCCAACTGGAAGCTACAACATCATTGCCGTCATTTGAAAACGTTGTTAAATAGAAATAACCCTCAATAGCTTGGAGTAAAATCTCAATGCATTATTGCAGGTTACATTATATTTAAAAAGTTGATTCTAGGAAGCTATCAGTTATATTATTATTGAATTATTATGTTACTTAATTGCTTATTCTCTTTCTACAGATGCTATAAATCAGCTGCACACCTTTAAATTCATTAATAAGCAAAGCTGACAAAATTCTTTTACGTTAGATGTTATCGCAATTGTAGCAAAACCTCACATTTCTGTAATGGTGACTTTTTAGGAGCATTAACAGCATTTTACAGACTCTTATTCCAAAATAGGTACCCAAATACTCATTCTTACTTATTCCTAACAATAATAGTGTTAAATACATCATGTAAAATGCTTTAATAATGAACCATCTTTTCAGTATGTTCATTATTTTAGTTTGTATTATATCCAGTAGGTGGCAACAATGTGTCAAAAGTGTCAAAAGACTGATTACAGGCCAGGCATTCTCATTCAGGAATGGAGTTTGTATGCCACTTTTCACCAGTGTTGGGCAAGTTACTTTAAAAAAGTAATTAAACTACTGACTACTGATTGCTCCCTATAAAAGTAATCAAAATACTAATGTGATTACTTAGTAATTAGTTACATTACTAGTTAGATTACTAGTTACTCCCGACCCTCTAAAGAAACTCTTAAATCACCTCGAACACACTCTTAAGTCACTCAAACACACTTTATTATTAAGTGTTACAAACCTACGAAAACTCACATAATGTTCTTGCCTTTAAC
>JBBPCY010000001.1:8449242-8461933 GCA_037974405.1 Brachyalestes nurse
CAAGCCTCATTCTTTAGAACTTTTTGTTACTTAACTTCGCTGTATCAGAACCGTACCGAACCGTGATGCCAGAACTACAGTGTGAACCGAACCGTGACCTTTCTGTACCGTTACACCTCAACTAATCAGTCCGTTGGACCACTTTATACTTTAACAGCTAGATGTCATGGACACATTTAAATTATTAATCAAAGACTATGTAAACGCTTTCTTTTTAAGGTCTTACTGTCACTTCATACATTTATTATAGCGTGAACCTGTTTTAAAATGCCAAAAATATCACTCTTGTTATTGCCCAGAAATTCCATTTCATTTTAATAACAAGGATGAACCAGAGAATGTTCAGCTTTTTGAGGTTTTAACTCCAGCTCACCAGTGAGGGCTGTTCGTGGCACTGCATGTTCTCATTGTGGGAAAACAATATGGCGTCCTTGATCAGTACGGCAATGGCTCTCAGAATGAAGGAGAAGAACAGATTCAGATGGATGTAGTTCCTGGTGCAGTGGAGCTTTCTGCGAGATACGGAGAACACAGTCAACAAACGCTCATGTCTGCCACAGCAACAGTTTCCTCACAAATAGGGGAATTAAGCAATGCCTAATTTGTCCATCCCCCATCTTTTATATGAATATTTCAGGCTGGCAGTCATATAAACACTATCAGGACGAAATAGGACGCCAAGTATAATGTTTATACTTCGTGTCAAAAACTCTGAATTATAGTCTTTCCAAAAATACTGCCAAAACACAAAGCTAATGATTACAATTAATATCTGCCACAGCTGTCCATTCACAAGAAGTGGGGTGTTACATAAAACAGAGCGAGAGAGAGAGAGAGAGGAGAGAGAAAGAGAGAGAAAGAGAGAGAGAGAGAGAAAGAGAAGATGTGTTTGTTTGGCCGAGGGCTCATTTCTGTACCTGAAGAGACACAGGATGGTGCTGCCAGTGATGAGAGCCACGAGAGAGAGGCTGTGGCCCAGCGTGTACAGGGTCTTCACAACCGTGTAGAACACCAGCTGTTTGGACAAGAAGAACATTAGGCTGACTTTTACATTTCAGGAAAAAAATGCTAGGACAAACAAGACTGTTCCTAGAAAGTCTTTTTTCCATCTCTGCCAGAACACCCAGGGCTATAAACAACTTCTAACCAGACGGCATACCCAGCAATCCGGCACGCATAAGCAGTGTGAATGACCCCTCGCCCTTTTAACCAGTCCAGTGTTAACACTCGAGCACGACAGGCAGGGCTGATAAGGGCTCGAGACTCTGAGCGGGGCAGACGGCACGGTTGGTGGGAGAGGAGTGTGATGGAGCTCAGATAGGAGCATCCTCCATAAACAGCATTCTTCAGGCCTTACGCAGCACCTGGCACGTCCACACACAGCAGCTCAGTCTAATTCCCATTAACCACCAACAGCATTCCCGAACCCAGCACCAAGTTAACAGCGTGCCATTACATTTTATAGAATAGCTCGGCCACTGTACATCCTTTTTATTTATACAGTATGTACTCAAGGCATGTTATTTAAGGCTGAGATGTTTATGCTTTCTTCCCTTTCGAGCTCCGTGAAGACAGGACCCCTTTATAGTGCTTTTACAGGCGTGCGGACGTAACTCGGGGAAGCGTGATGATGTTCAACTGCGCTCTAGTTCTAGATCTCAGGAGCTCCTACCATTTCTGTCGGTATCCGATGACCTTCTGAAGCAGCGTCACTTTAAAACTAAAACACCGTCTCCCGTGAGACCAGGAAGGCCACGTTCATTCAGAAAGAATTAAAATATTTGGACATTCTTTGGTGCGGCGGCCTAAAGGTTAACTGAGTTACAGCGAGGCGATGGCGTGAGACAGGAACCAGTCACTTTGCGCAACTCAGGAAAGGTTCGAGGGGAAGCCAGCTCATTTCCTTTTTCAGACAGACACTTATATGTTGGCAGAAGAATCTCAAGGAGCCTCTTTGGAATTTTTTTTTTTTTTTTTTTTTTTCTGAGATGCCCATGGAAAGTGTCTGGAGAGTCTCATAGTAAAGGTGACATTAAAACAGGACCGGGTCCTGTGAAAGGTCAGCAGTACTTTGACATGTGTCTTCTATCAAAATGGTGTGAAGTTTAAAAGACAAGCCTGTGTCACTTGCCTGGTGGGTCTGGCTGGATGGTTAATCCACAGTCTAAAGAGGGATTTGAGGGAATTTTAGTTCATGCAATAACGATGCGTGAAAGACAAGTAGGGCTAAACAAATACAGCGATACAGTGCTTTATCGCGTACTCTAAATATCTAAATGAATAGACTCAATCAATACAGCATCAATGTTCAGCATTTAATGCATGAAGGAACGTGTCTGATTTCCTCTAAAATTGGGCCTTTCTGATGGACAGCAGCATTCAGTCTTGAAATCAGGCTGCAGACGAGCCTCAGTCAAGGTCAGTCTACCTCACCAGCCCACCCCAAACCCTCGGGAGGTGAACTCTGTGTCATCTTCACTAATTTCAAAGAGAGAACTCCAGTGAGGCACAGATTCTGCCCTCTCTGCCTCCACCACTTCTCATCAGGAAATTGCTCTGATGTTTAATTTCCCCCATCGCAGGTAGAGAATGGAAAAACAACTCACCCGGTTTTACCCCCGATTGGTATATGAATCAGAGAAGCATCTGGGCAGCGTCCCAAAACCCAAGACTGACAACAGTCCAACAGCGTCTGATTGAGGTCAAAAGTGCACAGGCTGTATTCCGTGGAGATACCAACCATTATGAAACTTCCAAAAAAGTGCTTGAAGCACATAAAAACAAAACTCTCTTGTTGTGGCCGGTGATGGTTTTTCCTGTTTTCCCCATTATGCAAGGAAATGCCACTTTATTGCTTACTCTAGGCACACCACCTACCGTCACACAGATTTCACATTCCGACTGGATCAGGCAGACCTGCATTTTTAGCATAAAATAAGCGCGCAGTCGGAAAATGGCGAAACCAGAGACCTTTGTGTCTTTGAACTCGGCATGTTGGCACTAGGCGTGTCGGTTCTAGCAGCTCCCAAATGTCAGCGGGGGCTTTTCTTGGACGATGATGAAAAGCAGGTTGTGGATCAGAGGGGTCAATATAGAATAACAAGAACAAAAAAAGCCCAAACTGACCACAAGCAGGCAAATGAGGAAGAGTGATGATCTTAGCACACCCTTCCATTGATATTTGGGGGACAGATGCTCAAATGAAAAAATGGCAACCTGAGCATTAATTATACATTTTTTTAATTAATAAGCCACATATAACTCACAAGGGGCTCGGACCTGGATTCCGTAAAGCTTCTTTGTGACAACACTGGTCGTGAAAAAGCGTTATATATAAATAAACTGAAATTAAATTAATATTAAGACCTTATTTTCCATTCTAGCGTAACTAAGTGAGCAGGGATTTGAGCAGAACTCTCCAGTGTACAAGCCCATTGCCCATGCTAGCTAAGTGCCACTGAGCAATGAGTGATTATTGAAAAGCTCCACAGAGTCTGGCAGAAATCCTTGTTTTTAGCCAGTAATATGTCTCCCTTACTGCTATTATATTTGGTTGCTGTTCAAAATAACTCTATTACGCACTGAGATAGACATTAATGCTGGGATCATCTCTGAGATTTCCAGTGCCATGGTGATGCGCACAGATCACAGTTTCTGAGACGAAATCTCTGCAGGCATTGGTACTGCATTGAAGGGGTCATCCAAAAGTGGTGCAGCTTGTGGAACCCGAGCCAGGCCGCGAGCTTAATTACTGAGGGTGGCCTCATTTCACCTCACTGAGATGAACGCTGGCCAAGTAAACAGTTATTATGTTCGGGGCACTGAGGACGTAAAGGTCATGCGGTCAAGACCCCTGGTGTCTATCTGTCATGAATCTCAGACCACACTACTTATCAGGCTTTTTCTCAAATTAGCTGTAAGATCTGCAAACCATGTCTGTTGGCTGGAGCTGTCGGTATACAAATTCTGTTGCTACCAATGTGGAACCCTTATGGAGTCCAGTACAAGCTAGTCTAGAATGTCTTCCTGTTACATATTTACCCTTAGAACGCGAGCAGCACAGATCCGTGTCTGAAGCGCGACAAAAGGTTTTTATATGGAAGCTGTCAGACATGTAATAATAGTCAGAGGTGGACAGTAACGAAGTACATTTACTTGAGTACTGTACAGGTTTTGAGTATCTGTACTTCACTTGAGTAGTTTTTTTTGGAAACTTATTTTCAAGTTTCATTTCACTATATTTGAAAGAAAAAAACTTACTTTTCACTTCACTTTTTTTAGCAGATGACAGTCTATCAGAAATCACCAGTAGTGTTATGTCACGTCTGTAGGCTGTAACACTGCAACGCCAGACAGGCAGCAGTTAGCTCACGCAACTTTGAGAACCAGCTTCTGCTTAAGATAAATAAGGACCACGGGCAGAGCTGTGGCCACCCAACGGTGAATCCTGGCCACCCCAAGCACCGCATCACGGTCGTCACTATTTTTTTTCCTGCACTGCACTGCTGCGCACACTCATTCCAAATATTGTTGCGGTGTGTGGTTTAATTGCCTTGAATCCGCCTAAATCAAGAACAAATAAATAAATAAACTTTTTTTTTAATTTTAGGTCTTAGAAGCAAAAAAAAACACAAGATATTTGAAGCCAGGAGAACTTTAAGGATAGTTTCATTTTGGTGGGGAAAACCCACAGAGGGCGGAGAGTGGCCGAGCGGCGAAGGGTTGAACGTAAGAGCAGCAAACAGCGGCCGTGTAGGAGAGCAAACACCAGTTTTAGCCTGTTTTACACACGTTTTTATTTGTTAAAATCAGATTTTACTAACACGCTCTGAGTTCTAAGGTTAAGGTCCCTGATACCTACAGAAAAACATTTGAATGACACGTTTCTCGTTTCTTGACATCAGCGCTGACTAAGGTCATCCCTTGACTACTGTTTGACACGTGGGTACGTGTTGTCACCAAGTGGTTCCAGGAACCTGACAGCATGTCTTGATTGCTCCAGCTGTCTGCACAATCCCCAGATGTTAACCCCACTCAGCATCTTTGGGACGGTGTCAAGATGAAGGTCAAGGAGGCACTGCTTATTAATAAGGGAGACAAGATGTCCCACACAACCCTCAGGCTGCATATCTGAATACTCACAACAGGCCTCTGCTTTGTGCTTCAGGATGTACGCCACTCAGGAGCTGCAACTAAAGAGCAGGTCAATGCAAGGGAAGCTTTAAATAAAACTTATTTACAACGTTGAATCATCTTCCTCAGCGTATGAGTCTTCTGCCCCAGGGTTTGCAATTCTCGTCACAATGCCGTGTGCTTCTAGGTGTCTGATCCAATCCCTGAAAACATCTCCAGCGGCGCTGATAGGACAGCAAATCTAATCGAGCGGCTTATTCAAGCATACCTCACAGTCGAGTCCCTAGACGTTCAAACCCAAACCACAGGAAGCTGTCACACAAAGTGCATGAAACATCTGAACAACATCTATTGCTTCATGTTGGAAGATAATTACGGTTTCACTGCTGTTTCATGGGAACCGCAGTGCACTAAATTAGCTACCCAGATAAGAGCTCTTGAGGCTGGGCTTCTTCTTTTGGATCAGATAAAGAAGCTGAGAAGCTTTCAATCTGTTCTTTGCATTCCTTCATGAGTCTTTAGCCTCCCTTTTAGTTATATAAGTACTTTGTGTGAATTATAACAGTTCTGAAGCTAGCTGTTTAACTTACGCTAATAATTCCAACCTAAAACGAACCATTTCATTCCCTTTAACGGCATCCTGCAATTTTTTTTCCAGCTGAAACATTCACAAACATCAAAGCGAAGAAGTGATGCTATTATTTTTCTTTAAAAAATATGGCACTATGAATCAAGTACAGCAAGAGAAAATGAAACACAAAAAGGATTCTGAAGGCTTATTGAGATAAGATAGTATGGGTTGCGAGCTCCACATTTCTAACTGCTGGGCTTTAGATTTTTACATTTGCAGAGTGCACTAAAGGAAGCACTTGGAGAAGTGCTTTATAAAAGCTTATCTCTAATATCTATCTACAACTAGGGATGCACAATGATATTGGAATCATATCAGTATGATCAGATATTTGTTTAAAAACCTTACAGGCATTCAGATATGTTTGGATTTAACTGATATTTCAAACCATTATCTGTTTTGATATAGTCTGGAAGAGCTAAATGTTTAGATGCTGTTGGGCTACTTTACTAAAATGTCAGCTTTTCCATAAAATTAACTGTATTTGTAATCTACTACAAAATGTAAGAATGGGTGTTTCTTTCTAATGCAAATTACTCCCAATTTCTATCAGTGAAATTCCCATATAGACGCATCCCCATTTATAATATTTTGCAATCTTCTGATCTTCCCATAAGCTCATGTTGCTGCACATTTGAGGAAATAATAAAGAGCAGAAAGAAATGGATGTACCTTCACTTGCAACCACTATATGATCAGCACTACAGAGTTTTTATGAGTTTTACCTGATACAAAAAAGAGAACAGCTAGAACAACTGAATATATGGGGACATTTAGCATTTTTAGATCCAAAGCAACTCATAGACCTGCCTTATAACTCACTCACTCACTCATCATTCATAATTAGCCTCCTGTGCTGGTCGTCACCATCATCATGAACAATGTGTTTAAAAACCACTGTATTTAAAGGAGATGAGTAACAAGAAAGTGCAGTAAAGAGAAGTCAAACTGGTGTTTTCTTCCTTATTTGTTTTCTCATTATAGAAAAAAAAAATCATATTGGGGCAGCTGGTGGTTCAGGGAGTTGTCCCTGCTATCAGAAGGTAGTGGGTTCAAATCCCAGGACTTTAAGTGGCACGTCTGAGGTAGCGTTGTGCAAGAGACCGGCCCCACACACTGGGTTAAATGCAGAGAAAGAATTTTGTCCTGTTCACTCTGTGTGCTGTGGTGTGCTCTTATATGACAAATGGTCATGCCCAGTTCCAACCACTGGCTAGGGCACTCCCTATCACACAATCCTCCCAACACAGTGTAGACTAACACATGCCAGCACATCTTTTTGAACTGTTGTTAATGCAACTTAATTGGACAGCTTAACCCTTATAAGGTCTTCGGGACTGTAGGACCTGATTTTTTTATCTTAAGAGCTGCTTTTCTATTCATAAATGTGATTTAACAAAGGTAAAGGGAACAGATTTTGTTTATATTACTTGCAAATTGGATCAAGCAAACAACTGCTGAGAATTTTAACAGAAAACGTTTGAATGTGTTGAATTAAAAGCTCCAAAATGCACCAGACCCAGCAGGAAGCCCTGAGTTACCACCCTGGCAGGGTTAATGAGACTCTAACCTGCAATTCTGTTATGTCCGCTAACAGATGCCCATGTTAGCTAACGTCATGCTGAGTGAGAGATGGGGGAGAGGGAAGGCCAACCTACCCACCCGCAGAGGTTCAATGCCAGCGGTGCTCTCTGGCCACAGATCAGTTTGGCATCACCGGAGATCAGTCTTGCAGTCTCCCGATGACAGCGCCAACACTTCTCATCCGCGTATCATTTGGGAGCCCTATCAAACTGCTGTTTTATACATGCTAACTATCAAGACCAAAGGTGAGCAAAGGAGGCTAAAATCAATAAATACAATGAATAAAAAGCAATTCACATCAGAAGACTAACTGAATGAGCAGTGATGCCTCATGGCAGCAAGGTGGTGGTCACAGAGGAAGGCGGTGTCACAGCGATGGGAGGGGCTTTAGTTGTTGAAAATTTCTCAGAGAGACAAATGCATCAACGTGTGTTTAACATCAGGCAAAGTGATTCAGATAATTATATACTCCTGAGATTACATTGCTGCATATATTGATTTGCCTGTTTGGAAGCAGTGGGGAGGCCTGTGTGTAGTCGCCAGTTAGCCAAGAAGCTAACATTTCGCATTAGGATAGCTGGCTAGCTCATTCACCATGGACCAAAACAAACCACAATAGGAGAGATATAGAATTTAACAGACCATTTTTGCTTCTGGCCTTTATGGCTAATCTGTAAATAACCTCTGCCTTGACTGGCTACTCTGTGTTTAGCCTCTTTTAAAAATGAAATACAGAATAAACTAAAATGTTCAGACTGAAATCAGTTATATAGGACACATAAATTATTATTTATGTTCTGTGGATCTTTTGGAAAGTAGCAATGATCCACATGCTTCCTAACAGCCAGGAAAAGGACAGGGATAAACTCTTCAGCCAAGAAATGTAGTTCATTTAGAGTATGTTACTGGTGCCAAGAAAACCTAAATGCATTCGATGAGCACTGTATATTGCAGTCATTTCATTACATTTTTTATATGTCATAATGAACATATCATAATATAGTGTGCTTAGAAAGCTACCACTGTGATGACAGTGGTCATTTTTATTAGCACCGCTATGTGATTTTAAGTCTTGCACCAAGTCATTTGGTATCCCCTTTACCTAAAGCGCTTGAATCTCAAACAGCTTACAACTCTCTCTCTCTCTCTCTCCTGATTGCATGTCATGCATTCTCTCTAAATGAGTTTATTTATAGTCAGGGGGAAAAAATGTTAAAAGGTTTGTGCTCAGTCACTGGCTATATTTACTTTACTTTTGGATCTTTAGTGCTGTAATATGAGGGGCCACCCCTTCAGAGGTCAGCAATGAAGCAGCGGTACCAAAGTCGAGCTCTCCGGCCTGGACAGTAATTAGCGTTTGTGTTTGGGTGTGTGCATGCGTGAGTGTACGTGCACATCCAGAGTCATGGAGCTCTATCTTCATGAAAAACAGTCCAGCTGCTCCATCTTTCACTCTGGAGGCTTTGCTTGACATTGTCTTTCCTCACGGTTCACTTCCTGCGAAGTGTCCCGCCTTTCCAGTTCAGTGGCTCGTTCCTGCCTCTCCGATTCACCCACTACCCCACAGCTGCACCAGCAGACAGCCACAAGACCAAACCACGGACTTAATGCACAATCAAAAAGAAAGAAAGAAGCCGCTCCATGACCAGAGAGATGGTCAGCGGTCAGAACTAATAAGGCATGACGGTCTCAGCCTAGGCAACCTCAGAGCTTACCTCTCCTGTTAGGCCACTTCTGCTGTTACAGATTGCTCTTTAAGTCTGTTATCGTCTATGTCTATTTTGGCTCCTGGCACTTCTTTTCTTCCTTCTACGTTACAAGATCACTTTCCTTTCAGTCTGGCGAAGGAGGGAACGTGATACTCGCTGCAGTTTGGTGGCCGGCCCATCAAAATAGTCTAGAGTCAGAATCTCTCTTTCTTTAGCACTTTTCAAACACCGTCTCTGCCTTTCCGTCTCCCTCACACACTCGCGCAGACCCACACCGCCTCTGAGAAGCAGCCTCAGCTGGCAGAGGACCAGGCTGGGGAGCTGAGTGGTTTGGACAGAGACGTTCGAGAGCCCCGAGGCTCCAGACAGAGTGATTCCTCAGTCAGCGCAGCGCTCACACAGCGGACGACAGGGGCCACCCATCAGTCAAAACGGATCTTTCCTGCATGGGTTTGCGCACTGATTTCATTACCTTCTCTTATTCCTTCTATCCTTCACAAAGGCCAGATGTAGGAACACATGCCGCAGTCCGGCGAGGGCCAAAATATTCCTCATGAAAATTTTCAGTGTTCTCAATGGCATACCTCCAACCGCTGCCCCACTCACCTTCCTGGGCTTGGACTCAGAATAGCATGCGCTGTGCACGCTGGGGTAGACCGCCGACCATCCATCAGCCGTACAGTTCTTACTGATGTTCCCTGAAAGACAAAAACAAATGACTTTTGGTCCGCCATTTGATCAGAAAGACCATAGAAAAGTGAGAGTTTTGCAACTAAGCATTAGTCCGCGCTAAAGTTACTTCACCTGCTGTCAATGTGAGGTTATAGTTTTATCAAGCTGCAATAAAATCCGTGCAATAGAATCTATAAACCAAACCATGAATGCTGCTTTTAGAAGGTAAATCTGAATTAAAATCTGAATTAACCTGCATTTTGATTTTGACTCTTGACCTTGATTTTGATTTTTACTGCATTGCTGTGCTGATAAGAGTGCTAAACACAACTCATACCATTACGGTACCATTCAGTACAAAAACAGAGGTACTGAACAATATAACAGGCTGGAACAAATAAAGTGCTCATTCTAATGCTGGCAAATAACATCAAAGAAGCCCAAAATGGAGTCAGACCCTTCTCTTTCCCTTAAAATCGAGAGCTGGGAGGAAAAGCAAACTCCTTTTAGGCACAAATTAGCTTGGGGCTAACATATCAGCTTTTAGCAAATACAGGTAAAATTGTACATTTATAATGTTGAGTACATAATTATAACTTCGAGGCAATCCTTATTTTAACTTTATCAGAAAAAAATGTACTGACTCAAAGCACTGTGTTGCACCAAACCAAATTATATTCTGAGCACTGGAACACTCCTATATTTTAAATATGCTTTAATTGTTTCTGTGTACTATGCCATTCTTAGCACTGAGGTTCCAGTGCTAGTTTTATTCTACTCCTCTCTACCTTAAAACTAAAAACCAAGCCCAGAGTCTCAGTATTCTCTTGGATTAGTTTCGCTAAACATATTAAAGGATTAACCAACTCAGCATTCTATCATCTTATATCTTATATAAAAATATATCTAAAGTCAGGAATTTAAGGGGGACTTGGAGAAATTCATGCTTTTTATCTCTATCAGACTGGATTTCTGCAATGCTCTTTTCTCCGTCCTGCCCAGAAAGTCAGTTAAGCTGTTCAAAATGTTGTTGCCAGACTGTTCACTAAAACAAAGAAAGGAGAACATGGCACTCCAGTTCTCAGATCACTGCGTTGTGGCAGCATCAGCAATTTCGTCCCTACTCTGCTCTCTTTTTAATTTCTACGGCAATTCCATTTTACTCTTTTAAATCTTGTTCTTACAGCCACTTTCATCTCAATGTTTCTTTCCCATTAATGCTTTTTTCTTTTTGTATGTAAAGTAGTTTATATTTGTGTCTTTGGTATGAAAAGTGCCGCACAGATAAACTGGTCTTGTTGGACGTATGGATGCATTGTTTTATTATATGCTGTATTTCGAGCACATCAATATGTGAAGTTTGAGCACGTTTCCATAAACCTGGTGGCTGATGTAGCAAAAAGGTATGAATGGAACTGAATTACTGGACATAATTTAATACACTGTGATCTCCCTCTCACTAGCCGCAGTCGTACTATACCAGGCACCCTGCTGGGAGCTTGTCATCATTTCTCATCATCATAGTGAACACTGGGATCTCACTTGCACTCTCAGCTTCCATATGTCATACTGCTAAAGGGGCAGTGAGGGGCCCGGGGCACGGACTTTGGGCTGAAGAGCCGCTTTCATAAAGCACATATATGTTTGCGGCTCGTGCATAAAGGATAACTGTGTAGGCTTGATAATAGCATCAGTAACAAAACATTAGCCTCCCACACAGCACATTCCATAAATAGCCACCATTATATCTGCAACGGCAGACTTGGCAGACAAATGATGCATTATATAACCTTACACGGTAACATCAGTGCTTGCTTGTGATGATATAACCTGTAAACAACCTAAATATATAATAAAATCAAAGATATACTTGATATCATAAGATATACTAGGAGGAATACTGTGTACTGTATCCTAATCTTTTAAAAACTAGCTTTGATGAAGAAATTTGAGTGAAGTGACTTTGTTAACTGCGTTTCCTGAGCAAAGTGCATTTTCTAATTGAGTCTCAGTGAAGTATATTTTGAGGGAGTAAAGTACCATTGCTCATTTAGTTTGGAGTGAAATGAACATGATGAGTGAAGTAAAAATACTATTTCAACCAGAGTGAAAGTTTTTTTGCTACTTTAGTTTGAGTGAAGTAAAAATTCCAGCTTACCCTGAGCGTAATAAACTTGAGAGTTCAGTTTGAGTGAAGAAAATATGCTAGTTTAGCCTGAGTGAAGTACATTTTCCGGTTGAGCCTTGCTAATGTAGTTTGAGTAAAAATGGCAGTTTAGCCTGAGCGAAGAAAACTTTAGCTCAGCTGAGGCAAAGTAAACTACTTATGTATGGTATTTTACTTATATAAAATTATAAACACGCTTGTTAATGTTAAAGTGAATTTATGAGTTTAGCTTGAGTAAAACAATTTTGCTGGTCAGCAAAGAGTTGTGCTGGTTCAAATCTCACAAGGGTTTGAAGTGATTTTACATAAACATTACAACAGTGAGCATTTTCACAACCCTTAATAGGGTAAGTAAGTAAGTAAGTGAGATAGTCACAATGTATTTCTAGGTGTAGAAGTAAAGAGGCCTGAGTTGTTAATGGCTTTCGAGGGGTTGGACATCCAGCACATGGCTGCAGAGCACTCAGAGAGAGAGATGAAAGTAAACTGCCTCGACATGAATCAGCAAGGCTGTTTACTTCAGTCTGTGACCACCATGAAACAATAATTACACTCTCACACACACACACACAAACAGCACACACTTACCGTATGCTTATCCAAACACGTGTGGGAACACATATACAGGCTCCCACACCTGTTTCATCATAAATACACAGATGAAAGACCAAACAAGCTAAAACACACACACACACACAGGCACTCAACACCTTATTACCAGTGTTGGGCAAGTTACTCCAAAACTGTAATGCGTTATTTATTACTTGTTACTGTCATTTCAAAGTAATTTGTTAC
>JBBPCY010000001.1:8462033-8473332 GCA_037974405.1 Brachyalestes nurse
CATTAACACAGATAAAATGGTCAAAAAAAAGAGAGTGAAGTGGACAAAAATGGCCCAGAGGAGGCCCAGAGGGTTAACTGTAGCATTCTGTTGTGGTATAAAGGGTTAAACAGCACTGGTCTACAGTCAAAATACTTCTTAAATAAATTTACCCAGATTGTGCTAACTTTGGGTTGCTAAAAACGAAATAATGCTAAAACTTTGGGTTGCTAAAAACGAGATAATATTGATTGGCTACAGTTTGGATACAGTACTGGACCAGTAGGTCCCATTGTATATACGGGCTGATGTTTCGGAGTGACCAAGTGCTGTATGGAAGCAGGGGCTATCACTTTTAAGATAAAAAATGACTAATAGAAGTGTCACAAGTACTGTATTACATTTATTTAATCCTGTTGTACTGTTGAAATATACATGTTTTGCTTTTAAGGTAAACAGTGTGAGCAAAGATGCCTCGTTTATGCGTGAACAATCACGATCAGTTTGCTTTTGAATCGTAACAGAAGCTAATAATAAGCCAATTGTTGTAAAAAAAAAAAAGTTAAAGGGTCTGTGTTTAAATGAATATGAGCCACTATACGATATACAGTATTAATGTGTATGATCGCATAACTGAAAAGATTAAATATCTTTTGAGCCAATCAGCCTGTTTTACTGTCATATTTGAAATCAGCGCACAATACTGCATCAGAATTGGCAGCTTCCAAAAATGTGTAGACCAGTGTAGCTATTCAAATACTAAACAGAGAAATGGACACAAGGGCAAATATTATCATGTTTAATAGAATAATAGACAAACTGCACAATCTGAAATGAATGGTTCAGTATGAACTGCACTCACAGTTTTGCACCAGCATAAACATCTTGGAGAATAGAATCTTGGCTCAACGTAACGTAAACGTAAACGTAAACGTAAACGTAAACATCTTGACTGAGATGAGCGTGCAAAACAACACACCCTGCTTTTGGAACAAAAAACACCGCGGCTTCTTGTCGAGAAGCGGCTCTTCGCTAACGCATAGTGAGTTTCCATACCGCCACTCTAAATAAGTTATTGTGATTACTCTGGAGCAGCTGTTAGCCATCTTGACGTACTGCGGGAGTAATGTGCTAACACTGCTTTAAACAACATAAAACAATTCATGAGCATGGAGCCCACTGCGGATTTACAGCCCACTTTCGTGTGGATTAATGCTCGGCCTAATGAAAAATAATCGGGAGGTATTCTGTGGGCAGGATAATCCTCCTGTAGTAGTGATACGGCTGCAGAGAGAGGCGGAGGAGGCCCGAGACGCCTGGCCGTCCGTGGAAAATGGGCCGTCCCAGATGGACCATTGACCCCCACTTAACATACGCTCGGCGTCGCCGCACTTGTTTACAGTACAAGGGCAACTAAAACCACTGTCCTTTGGGAATTACGTCCTGATGCAGGAGGCAGAGGGGGAGAAATGTCGTCTGCCGTACTAAAGGCAGTTCATTCAGCCTTTATTTGCAGTATTAATGCCTGAACAGAGTGCATAAAAACCTCTGCATGGTTTTAGGCTCAAGGACTGGATGCCACGTCATGAAACTGTATTTCTAATGCACTCTTTAAAATAGTACAAAGGTTCCTAGATGGTTCTTGGCTTGAACATGTGATCGGTGGACAAATGACAGTTCATGATTTTAAAGATTTTTCAAACTTCCATCTATTATAATGTTCTCCACAGACCCTAAATCATGGTTTGAATTACTGGGGGGGGTACTGTACCCCCCGATCAAGACCCAGACCCACCCAAAGAGACAAAAATAGCAGTTTGGGGGGGGGGGCCTTAACATTTTTCTTTTGTACCCCCCAATAATGGAGGGGTAATTCACACTCTGCCCTAAATGACTTCTTCTATGGCAACTAGGATTCTCAACCATTCTCATCCTTTTTGGAACCTCTATTTTTAATAGCATACAGCATGTTATTCTCAGTCCAGGCCAATAGTTCAGCTTAGATTCCTTTCTCCCTTTTTGTCTGTTTGTCTGTTTTAATGTGTCTTCACTATGGAAGGAACCAAGGATCAAGAATGCAGTTTGAGGGACTACGCCCTGTAGTCCGCTCTTAAAGGCCAGCAGGGTTAGACCAGAAACAAAGCCACTTTTCGTGTGAAAACAAACCAATGAAGAGTAATACTTCACCTATCAGCGTGTAATCCACCAAGAAAAATGAACCATGTGTCACCAGGCCACATTCAATATCAGCCAAAAGGAAACGAGAGCGTGCCTTGATGCGAGAGCAGAGAGTTCTCAGAGTAACATAACACAGATATGATTTGTAATTTGGAGATAACTGTGTTTGTGCACTTGTGCCGTGTTTTTTGCATCTGTCCCTCTGGGGATGGACCATATGTCCACATAAAGCAGTGCTTTAATTAAGTCCCATCAAAAAGGCCAGTGAGGTATTAGACCACTGAATAAGGCAATTGCAGTTGAATGTATTTTATATAACATTTTACAAAATCTAATATAGGTTGTTATGTAGGACTGTTGCTATTGATTATATTAGTTATTATTAGTTATTGAGTAATCTAATGATTAGACTTGGGTATTTTTTTTTTCCCTTTTCCACACTGGCTTATTTCACCACAGTATACAGTATTTGGCGCTTTTTGAGTTTCGCCGACAGGGGCTGGGGAGTAGAGGTGGGATGGATGTTTTAGGGTGGGTTTGTTTTGTCAACTAAGCCATCATGTCTTTGACATAATCATTTTTTTCATTCTTTTAATAGGGACATGGTAGCATTAAAAGTCTGTATCCTCCATACTGTGGTATTCTGTCACAATGGCTAATTCTACTAGTTTCAGTTTCAAGCAGCAGTACGTATTTGTAAAAGAAAGTTATAAATGAAAGAAAGAAACGAATGAAAAGATAAAAATATGACAAATATAATAATATATTAGAAGATAAAAGAAAGGCTATCTACGCTGATGTAAGAAAATGAAACCGATATAAGACATGAATAATAATGTATATAAAAATAAAAATGTATATATAAAATATTCTTAAAAGTGTAAAAAAAGAAAAATAGCAGCAGTCACAGCAGTCACATAGTGTAATGATAGTAAAATAGTTGTCAGATGAAAAGAACAGTAATGATAAATTACAACAGTGATGATAAATAGTTTTTTTGCACGGGTTGCACAGTTATGTCGTCTATTGCACTGAACTAGTGATTGTTGTGGTGATTTAAAGAGTAATCATACACACGATTACAACACCAAGCAATTTATTTCACTCCACGACCATCTAATTCGTAACTGTAAACACTGGGGACGTGCTGCTGGTGTGGGTTTTCTCCCTTTTCAGTGACGCGCACCGAGAATTTTAAGAGCGCCCCCTTGTGGACAATGGCTGCTGAACACAGGTTTATGTAACACAGCAAGATTCGCCCTGTTAATCATTCAAATTGCAAAGAAATCAGCAAGTCAATGCATCAATCATTTTAATTCTTCTGCATTCATTGAGATATTAATTCTAGTAACTGAGTAATTGTGACCGCCATACTAGTCATATGCTTGGCGATGTATTTCTTGTTGCAGAGGGTTGCCATTTGGCTAATTACATTTTGTGTTCTGCATACACTGCATAAATATTTCTGATTGCAGCATTCCCAAAATATTTGGCAAAATTCCTTTCCCTTATGGAGCTAGCTACAACAATAGCACATTGTCTAGGTTCTTATTAACGGATTTGTTTACAAGGTCAGCAGTAGTGGAGCTTTGTGGAATTCCATCAAATGTTCTGTCATGCATGAGTTCCTACAACCGAACATTGCCAGCGTTTGTAAACGTTCCTAGATCATTGGGAAAAGTTCCCAAAATAAGGTCAGGACTGCAAAAGAACCTTCTCCACAGGTTCATTTTCGGATATAAGCTGGATATTAATGTTCTATGCTCTCCGAACTCCAAGCTGTTTTGAGGAACATCTGGAAAGCTTCTCACTCAATCATCAAGAGAACGTCAAGGCAATATCAAATGAACATTGATTAAAACACATCAGAAACATCACTCATGGATGTCTGAAGATACAACAACCTGACTTACGAAACTTTATGATTGCCCAAAATACTTTCAAAATAAATTTGAGCTGATTATTTTATAACATAAGACAACATAGGCTGTATAAAAATATTACAATATTTTTTAAACGTCAAATTTAATTATTACCTATTTAAAAATGAAAAAAAAATTATTATTAGGTTGTTCAGAACACCAGCCTTGTTAACTGTACTGTGTTATTTTTTGATAAAATCGTGTATTTAATAGCCTTAACTAGACACACCTTTTTCATTTAATTCTTCACCCACCCGTAATCGGGCAACCCCCACCTACATGACCGACAATTGGCTACAGTCTCAACCATCCTGGATTCTGATTGGTGGATTGCTTGTCAGCCTGAAGTATTAGCCAATCATAGTGTTTGGCTTAAAACGAGTGGAGGAAAAAATAACCCTGTCCAAACACCTGAAACGCCAGCAAGGCTGTTAGCCGGTTCTTCGGTGTGTTGTGGTGTTTACTTTTTATCATTTTTAGAAGGTGTTTTGTTGTGTAATAACACAGCAGGATTACTACTGAGAGTACCCACAGAATATTGGTAATGTTTCCTCTTTTGCTTCCTTCAAAACCCAACTAAAACGTGTCTTGTCTCTCAGTAGCCTATCTTTCCTGCTATTGGACTTTGTGTGGTAATTTGGACTGTTTATGTTTTTGTTTACTACTTTCTGTCAAATGCTGTTACTTTATGGCTGTACTATTTTGTAAAGCTATATACATTTTATATAAATATTATTATTCATTATTATAATCGTGACAGACAGCATGAGTAGAGCAAAATAAGGATAAAGCTGTCAAAAAGTGCCGAGACGGTTAATATGACAGACCTTCTCCAGTTCAAATAACGGTTAAGTTTAGATACTGTTTTGTTTTAGCAGTCATTTCTGCCTGTTAGTGACACAAACTATGGGTTTTTAAGGTTAAAGAAAAACTTCATCGTCTCTCTGTGAAATACGAGTCAAATATTGATTGTAAAAAAAAAACTAAAAAATACAAACAAGTGCTCGAAATCGAATTAAAAAGGCTTTCTTACCGAGTCCGACAGCCAAAGTGTGAGGAGAAGACAGAACAGGCGAGGCATGTCTTACTTCTGGTGGTTGGTGGTCCCACATGAACTCAGTAAATATTAATTCCAGCAATTCCTGCGTGTGCTTCAGAAGAACGAGGCATTTTCAATGAAAAAAGGGAACCCACAGTGAGTATCCGTGAGGGGAAAAATCGTAAAATAATAAAATGATAAAATAACCCCGTCCTAAGCAGTGACCCCCTCAGTGTGGTGTTGAGACGAGCCTGGCAGTTAGCTGAATGAGGACAGTTGATTCAGTGGTAAACTGTTGGAGCTGCTCCTCCTTTCGTTAGTGAGGCTGTGGAAGAGAGCAGAAAGCTGATCTCTCACCAAAGGCAGGGACAGGAATTCTCCTCAGAGACTGGCAGGGTTCACTCATGATCATGAGCAAATGATGATAAAATGATAACCGGGTTATGTCAAGTCACTTGTAGGATTGGTGTAGTGACTTGCCTTGGCTTAACTCAGGTATAATTTTATCAACCCGCTTATCCTAATGATAAAATAATAAATGAGTTGAGTGGTGATGATGATAAAATAATAAATGGGTTGAGTGGTGATGATGATAAAATGATAACCGGGCTGAGTGGTGATGGTAAATTGATAACCGGGTTGAGTGGTGATGATGATAAATTGATAACCGGGTTGAGTGGTGGTGATGGTAAATTGATAACCGGGTTGAGTGGTGATGATGATAGAATGAGTCACTTATGTATAATTATGTAGAACTGGTTGTCACTTGATTTAACCCAGTTACCATTTTATCAAGTAATGATAATGAGTTAAGTGGTGATCATAAATCTATAACCAGATTAAGTAATGATAATAAAAGGATAACTGGGCTAATTCATGATTATGAGAAAACAATAACTGGGTTAATTAATGGTGATGAGAAAATAAGTGGGTTAAGTAATGTTAAAACGATAACCGAGTTAAGTAACAATAATGAGAAAATGATAACTGGGTTAAATAATGATTATGAGAAAATAATAACTACACCCAAAGCATTTCAAAATTATTTATTTGTCATTTACAGTTTTAAAAGTACAACATATAACTGCAATGTCTGAGACAATATATGCTATATAGTAAAAATAAAGAGAAAATTAAAGTCTAGAACTACAAACGTGTAAAAAAATGTATTCAAATAAACAGTACGAATGTAAACAAACAAGATTTGAAATTGAATAGGGTCTGTACTGTAGGTAGTTCTGGTTGCTGTTGATGTATATAGACATAAATAACAGACGGGGCAGATAGTTCAGTTAGTGTTATATAATTTCTGAACTTCCTATCTCTCTTAGGGAGAAGCAATACACATACTTTAGGTTTTTAGGGTAGGAATCAATGTTTGATATCTTATGTATTTAAGCAATTTGTCCTATGAAATAGTGTCAAAATAGAAGCCTGTTACTTACACGCAGTTATAATAGTGCAAAGAGGACAGGATGCACCCAGCCTTATTTTGGTGTTTGCGATACACAGTGTGTGAAGGTGGCACCAGTTTAAAAACTCCCCACCCAAATCAAATGGCCGGAATCTGAATTGTTGTTGATGGGAAGTACTTAAGAATGGACAGGACTAAAAAATAAATTGTTGGGGATGGATGAGTTAAACATGTTTTAACCCAAGTCATTTAGCATTGGTCACAGTTTTGTAGGTTTTTCCATAGACCCACAAAAATTCTCTCTGAAGTCTCTGACCCCCTAGAGCCCCCTGCATTTAAATTGTCCATTTAATAACATAGAAGATACAATGAATGTGACACATTTACAGAGGTCACGAGAGCAAGGTGTGCCATTCCAGAGCATGTCTTATTATCAAACATTATTTATAGCAGAATGTTTTTGGTATTTTCCTTCATGACATTTCAGTGAAGCTTTGTCAGAAGTAGTAAGCCACAAGATGAATGACTTTTGTCGGTCACATCGAGGGAGAAGACCTGCAGTAGTAAGCAGGCTCTTGTAACTCAGGTTTCAAGAATAGGCTGTAAAATGTTAAATCGGATTGTTGGATGGGGTGTAATGTTGTGGTGCAGCGCATAACAGAAGTGATGTTCTGCAGGGGCGGCTTATCCGCGCGGCTGAGAGAGCGCAGGCCGACGGAATCGGCGTCTGGCCACAGCAGATGGCGAGAGTGACGGCGAGAGGATGGAGAAAAGGCTGAATGTATTAATACAAAAAGCCGAGTTCATTATGCCTGAACGTCCTGCTTTAAAATATCAGTTCTGGCTCATCCAGGACATATTTCTGCAGTGAACCTCCGTACACAGGTCATTAAAAGGTAACTGAGAAAAAAAAAAAGTTATTGACCTTTTTCCTGGGTCCGCTATTGGGTACTGTAGGCTGTATTTACCACTGCTCCCTGTTCCTCGGGTGCCAAGCTTCAAAGCATCCTGTTCACTGGTGTGGCGACGATCGATAAACCGCGGACCTGAAAGTGAGCAGGCGATTTTAATTTGCCTGAGTGACCCCTCGGCTTTGTGGCACGGTGGAAGTGTGAAAATTGACATTTTCTCATTTGACCCATGGTGTGAGAACTCAATCAAAGGTTTCCTTTCTTTCCTCATATTAATCAGAAGGCCTTTGTGCATGACTGCTAGGCTTAATGTGATGCTGTAATTACTGTTCTGAAATCGTCACGTTCTGAGGGACTGATTCAAAAGAGGTGGGTTGCTTTAGACGGGAATCTTCAGTCCGAAAGTGACTGAAGTAGTTCATTCATTCAGCACATTCGAAGTGGTCCGGTGTCCAAATATTCGCTTTCACTGGTTGCCAGGCCTGAGTTCTTTGAGCTTAGGTAAAGACTGTGAAGTGTGCAGTGTGGTTTACAAGGTTATAGGTAGTAAAGGAGCACGAGGAGCGTTCATCGCTCACTGACAACTAAATTGGCCTTCAGGGTTTCAGGCCTGACCCGTAGGTCGAGTGATACTTCATTACATGTGGACCCCCTCTGCAGTGAGAGGAAAAGGGGCCAAAGAACAGAATAGCAGGGCAAAGATTGAGCGATGAGTCTTTATTTTGGGGAAATGGATTTTTTTCCAACTTCAAACTCCACACTGACCTCAATTTTGCATACTTTCAATCTCCGAAAGCAAAACATTTCAACCATGTAGCTGTCGAATATCTTCGAAACTCCTCTGAATTATTCATCTCTTTTTTCAAGCGAGGCCTGCTTCTGTCATGCGAGAACAAAGGAAGACCAGGTGTCGTGTCACTGAGCCCCACAGGCTTTGGGTGTGCAGATTTATCTTGAGACATTATGAAGAGGATCATCTACCCTCCAGTTTATTGCCTTCCATCATAAGCAGTCTTGGCAATGTGCTACACTGAAAGAAAACTGAAGGCGCCATATGAAGGGAAACTCACTTCTTTGAAAAACAGGTGTTTACTCTAGCGCTGTCAGGTCGGGGGAGCTCGGGTGGTGAGTGAGGCACAGATGCAGGATTCCCTTTGTAGAGTTTTTATTAACAAAACACGAACTCAGACAGAAAGAAAACTCAAAGAGGCACGAGGGCCTAAACCTAAACCATACTGAGCAGAGGAGTGAGGGTATCTGTGAGGGTTGACTGACAACTGAATACAAACTTCTTGGAACTTATATACATAACAGAGAAGGACAGAAAGCAATCATCTTACATAATGCAACTCAGATACAAACACAGTCCTTTGTACAAACCTTAACCAACAGTGGCCTCTAGTGGCCACTGACCAGGGATGTGACAAATGCGTAAAGACTGTTAAAGTTTCAAATGAAAATGTACCATTTGCACCCACTTCCCAAATGAGTAAATTAAGCTGCAAAAACAGACTGTTTGACATGCATTCACCTATTTAACCTATAGCAGTTAAGCCCTGCTGAAGTTATAAGGAATGTTTCAGCTTTCTGATCGAGAAACAGTAAAGAGCATCTATTAAAAGGAAATTGTTTACCGGTATTTATCATAAAGGCACAGTAAATCGGGGATAAAGAGAGGTTGTAAAATGAATTATGACTGTTTTGGTTACATAAACCCACACAAATGTTGTGTCATATGTAGGGTATGTCCCTTTAAAATGAAAATAAACTCACTAAAGAGGACAATCTGGTGATACTAAGGCGGTTTATTTTTGGAAGGTCTAAAATGTTATCATGTTCTAGACTGTCTGCTGACTCGAAAGCTGCGTTTCGAAATCCAGAAGCTGATTAAAGGCTTAATTTCTTATTTGCAACAAACTGAACTGCGGCACATATGCTTTTGGAAATAATTTTAGGAGCTTGTTTCTATTTTCATGTATTTCATTGGAGGACAGTGTTTTTTTAGTAGATCCCTGGTATACATCAGCTCACCATTTGCTTGGTAGCAGCAGGGTCATGTGCAATGTGATTAAAGACTTTAGGAACTGGATTAGAATGGTGTGACACAACAGTGACCTCATGTGGTGATTTTAGGAACAACAGCATCAGATATCATCACTATAGGTTTTATGAGATGATTGTGGGGCAACTTAATGATGTGTAATTGCATTCAAATTTTATGAAAAATTGACATTATGAAAATTCAGATTATGTGCATTCTTGTTACTTTGCTATTTCACCTTTTTTGTGGAGAATAATGTTTTGTGTAGAAAGAAATACGTCTATTTTTATCACAGCATTCGATAAACATGATTAACTGCCATCCAGACCATATACACTGGACATATATCACATAAAGACACTATTCAGAATAATAGGGAGGAAATTGCTTATGTGATGACTGCCACAACATACAAAGACACAGAGACACAAGAACAGTATAAAATAAGTCTAAATAAAAATCTGTAGAAAGAAAACAAGCACAATATGAACAGACTATGCTACACATAGAAATGCTTAGTATAATATCCATCTATAAGTCATGCAGCTGAGTGAAAAACTATTGACACAATATTTCAATGTTTGAAAAACAGTATTGCACTTTTAGAAAATCAGTAGTAATTAAGTACTAGTAAGTAATATTAATGAAATGTTAATGAAAAGTAATATTGACCAAGTAGTAATATTGCACATGAAGACTATTGCACGTACGATATTGCAAGTAATGAAGTGATTTAGCACTCATTTAGTGAACAACATAAAAATGTTGTAGCACCTGGTCAGAACGTTGCACAGTATTGCACATAGACTGTTGCACATCACAGCAAAAATAGTGCACAGTCTTTCACACAATGACTTTTTTTTTAACCCGTAATAAATATACAGTAGGACGCAGCAGGCTATTGCACAGATTATTGTGTGGGTGTGTGACTGAGAGAGGAGCTGTAGAGCCTTCATTATATTTTGTAGCTCTACAGGTGCAGACAAGTCTGTATGGAACTTCCTTTGAATGAGGAAAGCCACATTTCTGTCCATTATAATGCAGGAATACCATTTGTTTGCTGAATTTAACGTACTGAATAAATAAAAGGTAACATATATAAACATTTGGGCAACTCTTCGGTCAATTAACTTTTATAAGAATTTATTATGACTCGTTAGGCCTTAATCCAAGAGAACACCAGATAATGACCCACAGTGTCTTTAGAGATTCGTGAGTGAGGTCTAAGCCTTTACTAGGGGTCTTTTTTGTCAGCGGTGGGGTGCCGAGGATTATGTTTTTGAGCAGGGTTCCTGTAACTCGAATAAAGGAGCACTTATTTACATTAATAAGACATTAATTTAGGGGATAGCCCCTTTAAAACAGGCCTAGTGATGTCCTTGCCTACATCAAGAAACTAAAGATTAAGGTTTCAAATGGCACCCACTGTCCCCTGACTTATTTTTATATTATTATGAATAGATCTTAAATGTTGCATGCACTCTACAAGCGCTTAGCAAGAAAAAGCAGGCATATTGCTGTAACTGTATATAGAAATTAATGCCCAGTCATATATAAGTCTTAGCTGTACATTTCTGTGAAGAAACATTATTTCCAAAAGGTGTTTTTAGCGCACATTTTATTGTATACAGGTATGAAGTATTCTCACCTGTTTTTCAGGGTTTGGGCCCCTTACTTCCAGTGAAGGAGAGTCTTAATGCTTCAACAGACCAAGACATTCTGGACAACACCATGCTTCCTTTGTGGACCCAGTTTGGGGAAGAACCTTTTCTATTCCAGCAGGACTGTGTCCCAGAACACAAAGCAGCTCCATAA
>JBBPCY010000001.1:8575949-8593356 GCA_037974405.1 Brachyalestes nurse
AACCTGATCTACTCGGGCTAAAAATACAAATGAGGGCTCGTTGGAAAGGTCTCCTGGAGATCTACCCAACTGTGGAGTTTGAAGTGTCTGAGTGCTTTCCCCACCGAGATATGCAACTTGGAATGTCGTGGGACAAAAGTATTGGGACACCACGGCGAGGTGAACGGGTGTGAAAACATTGAGAACCTATTTATTGAAAAAAAATATATATATATAAAAAATATATATTTATTGCTGCAAAAAAGGTGGAGGATATTTGCAGTTTCTGCGTTATTGTGGGGATTTCCACATAAAACTATGAGTTCGGTTCTCAAAAAAAATCAGTGTGTGACTGAATCCGCGACTCCTGATCCGCGTAAAACTGGGGGATTACTGTATCCAAAATTTTACATTTGTACAATATTTTGTAAAATGCTTCGCCTGCCGGCAACAAAGAAGCTAACAATATCCTTTCCAGCGATCTCTGTGTCCAAACCTTTTTAAGCATGAAAGCAGTTTTGTCTCATTTGCTGGACGGTCATTTCAAACGTGTCCGTCCAGCTCATCCCATGCCAGGATATCATTCTGGCACAATTTTGGGATCATTATCCTGTTGAAGAATGACATTTTGTCCATTGATACAAAAACAGGAACTGCGTGATGTTGAAAAATTGAGTTATAGTCTTCGTTTTTCATGATCCAACACAAAGTGAAAGTCCTACAGCCTACAGCTTCCGCCTTCGTGGCTAAATGTGTTACTACAGACTATAGAACACTGAAAACCACTCAGTTCAATTTGTTATGTTTTCTGGTTATACAATTTTGAAAAAGCAATGTATCGTTTATTTTTTAAATCTGAGGGTGTGTCCAAACTTCTGGCCTGTTGTGGATATATTTCTATAAAGCTGGCTGATGTAATGTGGTGTGCATTTGGTTAATGTGATGTAACGCATGAATTCCAAGGTGAGATTAATCCCATCACCCGTGATAGCCTGTGTGTGTATAAATAAACATCAAGCACTTCTCCATTTCCTCTCCTCATTCAGAGTAAGCACATATCCTTCTTCATAAATACTTCTTTTTCTTTTTTTTTCACTTTTCCCGACGCAGGACATCAGGCCTGACGCTCATTTGCATTTAGATTAGCTGGTTAAAGCGACAGGCTCCCCATGGTGGCGTCTTGGAATCGGTTTGGCACCAAGGAGAACCCAGTCCAACCATGTCAATGGCTACTGCCCAGATAAGAGGTAGGGAATGGCTTCTAGGGGATAAATCGATCCAAATCTCGTTTTATCTGGAGCAGATGTGACCACACAGCAGATGAAAGAGCGGAGGAACCGCAGCCTGAACCTCAGAGGTGAGCACCCACAAAACACCAGCCTTCGAAATGACCCGTCTGCAGAGAGTCTGCCAGTTTTGTTTTTGTTTTTTTCCTGAGGAGTTTAAATATCCTGCAGTACCATCGTTTCCCTAACCTTCAGACAGACATTTCTTTTCCCGTAATCCATAAGAAATGCAGTATGAAGAGTTCAGTCAGGTACTAAATGTGCCTCGAATCAGCTCAGCTCGGCCACGGCAGAAAAACTTCACATCATAAAGGAAACAATTCTCTTTGAAGTATGTGAAAATGGTGAAACTTCAAAAGTGGGAGTGGGAGAAAAATATATGCTCAGAAAACGGCAGTGTTATGTGAGAATTTAATTATTCAAGAGTAACTCATGCAGTGTAGTTTGAAATACTACAATACTGGACACCCCAAGGTACTTCAAGCTGTTTACATCTACAGCGTTTATCAGACACTTTCACCCAAAACGACTTCCACTCCCTAACTGTAGGGGGCAGTCTTCCTGGAGCAACTCTGGGTTAAGGGTCTTGTTCAGGAACCCAGTGGTGGTGTACTGAAGGTAGGATTAGAACCCATGACCTCTTGGTCTAGAGACAGGTATCCCACCCACCTTAATTAATATCATCAGTATTAATAATATTCATTACGTTTTCAGGTACATTAAGAAGTTATGATTAATAATCTACTGTAATTATTCATTTACAGTCGGAAGGCACCAAAATCATGGTCGAAATTTTCAAAACTAGAGGTTTTATACCTGCAAAAATCACAAAATAATAACAGAGTCAAAATGTAACACTTAATAAACAGTTTTAATGGTAATTTAAATTTTACATATCCATAAAAATTGAGTTTGCTACAACAACCAAGAACTTCTCCTTTGCAGATTTGACACCATTTGAACATCTTGTCCCGCATTTTAATATTAATTTATATTAATGAACTGCTTATTCTTCACCAGGAAGGTGGGGGTGCTGGAGCCTGTCCCAGAGGTCACAGGGGTCACAGGGCCAGAGTACCACCCTGGACAGGTCACCAGTTCATCGCAGGGCAAAACTCACACACCAGAAAATACAACAAATAAAAAAACACAGCAGAAAGAATGCAGCCCGAGTTTTTAACAGAACTAAACAATAATAAACGCACTGCCCTGAATGGCCGACTGTTCTCTGATGTTGAGGAGTGTGAACTTAAGCCACTTTATTTCATTTTATTTTGTGTCAGTTCAGGTTCATCCATACAAAGCAGATTTGATCAATAATTTCATACAATTAACTTTACAACTACCTTGTAGTTTTATACATTTAGTAACTATAACAAAACTCAACAGTGCAAATAAAACCACAAATTAAATGACAAAACAAAATTACATTGTTTTCAGTTATGAATTACAGGTGCAGGTTGAAGGATGTTCATTCTTTTAGGATCTTTGCCTTGAGATATGATACAAACGTGAGGCGTTCTGGATGCTGATCTTCAAAACTTCAGTCTAAACGTTACAGAGCTTTTTCAATCACCTACAGACCCATTCATCATTTTGAGAAACAGTGATTCAAAACTTTCCAACATTTTACCAAGTCGTGTAAACGGAGAAATAAGAACTAGGTCCACCTGGACACAAACGGTATTTTATTTTTGATACAAATGCAGTAAAATGGATAAAGCTGGCCATGACCGTCCAGCACTGCTGAAACATTGTGATCTTCAGGAATACAGTAGATATTCAAATCATAAATCAAAAAAGTCAATCAAAGTGAATCTCTGTTTGAATCAAAACATCAATATCACGGTCACCGGATCCATTTTCCTAAAGAAATGACCTGCCAGTGCCGATATGATTCCGATGCCATCATGGAAATCTTACTAAAACGTTCAGGGACCTGCGGTGCTTAAAACATATTGGTGCCCAAACACTACTGTTCACACAGGGTCTCTACAGGAGAAGCAATCACTTTAAGTACATGCACAAATCACATCCAGTCATCTGTGCATATATTAGGAGTCCACAGAGACACTACTGTTAAGGGGCTTATTTCGGTGCAGCCCAGGCTCTGCCGTAAATCACCGCCGGCCCGGCAGACGCTTTTAAACAGACCATCCTACTGAGACTCGGCCGAAGAGGCAAATAATCAATGTGCATCATGCAGCCAGCACTTTGGAGATCTCTCTATTCTCTTCGTCTCTCTCCTTCTTTCTCCCCCTCTCTCCATCTCTCCCTCTTTTCTCCTGTTTTTCTTTCTGTTTCTCTCGCCTTCTCCTCCCTTCCCCTTCTCTTTTGGTCTCTTCTCTCTTTCTCTCCCTCTACCTGTCTCACTTTCTTCTCATCCAGTTGTTTCCCTCTTTCTTACTTTCTCTCTGTCTTTACTTCAACTCTGTCATTTTCCCTTTCCTATCTTTTACACTCTCTCTCTCTACTTCACTCTATGCAGCCCTTCCTTCTCTATCTTTTACTCTTTCTCCCTCTACTTCACTCTATGCAATCTTTTTCTCCTCTATCTTTTGCTCTCTCTCTCTTTCTCTCCCTTTATTTTGTCGTATCCATCTTTTACTCTCTCTCTCTTCTCTCTATTCTCTCTAGCTTTTACACTTTCTCTCTCTCTCTCTCTCTCTCTCTCTCTATTTTGTTCTTTCCATTTCTTTTACTCTCCCTCTCTCTTGCTTTCTCTCTCCCTCTCTTTCTCTCTCTCCTTCAGTCTATTTTTTACTCTCTCTCTCTCTCTCTTTCACTTCCTATATTTTGTTGTATCTATATCTTTTACTCTCTCTCTCTTCTCTTTCTCTCTCTCTCTCTCTTTTCTCTTTCTCTCTCCTCTCTCGCTCTCACTCTCTATCTCTCTCTACTTCAATCTATGCAATCTTTTCCTTCTCTAGCTTTTACACTCGCTCTCTCTCTCTCTCTCTCTCTCTCTCTCTCTCTCTCGCTTTCTCTCTCTTTCTCTCTCTGCTTCACTCTAGGCAATCTTTCCTTCTCTCTACCGCCCCCCCCCGCCCCCCCCGTCTGTAAGTGGTATGTTGGCACTGAGAGCCGGAGCACTTCTAGCAGGGTTCAGTAAAGGAGCTGATGGAATGCTCCATCTTTCGAGACTCCCCTCAATCAAATTAAAAAACATTACTGCCGAGTCCATGGGGTCACCGCGGCGTTGAGCCGATGCTCGGATCCAGCTCGCTCTTAACTAGGGGGACAGGAGCCGTAAACATCCGACTCCGACAGTCGCTCAGGAGGTCGATGCTCCGGTGCAGCCACAGCACTAGCGACCATTAGCAAGCTAATAAAACAATTACAGTCAAATGGATCAGCCTGTAAATCAGTAGGGGATGGAAGGAGGACCTACAGATCGAGTTGGGTCACACACACACACACACGCGCGCACACACCTCTGCGGGCTAGAGAGAGAGGGAGAGAGAGACAGAAAGAGGAGGAGACAGCAGGTGCGTGTACCAGTCGCTTCTCGCTCACGGCTGCGCTCTGTTGCATCTGAAGGTGCAGCAATAAAAGAGCTGTTTACACACAGCAGTAATGGACTCTGGACTGTCAGGGAAAAACCAGCCTTCACTAAACCCCCACCCACCACCGGCACCACCTCACATACAAACACTAGTGAGGGTGTAACAGTTAGAATAAAGTGGGTGGAGGAGGACGCAGCTGCACGTGCCTATGGTCAAATGAGTACTCTTTTTTTCTGAGGTCCCATACCTATTTTAGTTCAGTCAACTTCCGTAGTATATAAATGCCAAAGTGTAGAACGAAGGTATTTAACCCCGCTAGAGTCTTCATTTTTTGGTTACTCAGGGAGTCCTGCTGGGTCTGGTGGACCCACCCACTGCATTTTCGGGCTTTTAATTCAACATTTTTTTTTTTTTAATTCAAACCTTTTCTGTTAAAATTCTCAGCAGATGTTGACTTCATCCCGTTTGCAAGTGATATAAACAAAACATGTTAAATGTGTTCCCTTTACCTTTGTTAAATCACATTTATGAATAGAAATGCAGCTCTTTCTTAAGCTAAAAACTGAAAATGGGTCCCACAGACCCGAAGACCCTACAAGGGTTAAAGCAAAAAACATATTTAAAAAACACAATCCAACGTGGAAATGTATATTACTACACCCCAACACAAAAGGGATGGATGGGTGCTTTCGTTTTACATGTCATCTCAATTTCTGTGGTAAAAAAAAAACTCACATTGTGGTCAGGATGGGTATAAAGAACCGCTACTAATTTGGTGCTGGTTCCTGAGTCAGCAATACCAAAATATGGATCAGATTCTGGACGAATTGTCCCGCTATTTCTGCATTAATGCATTTTATTATAGCTGGAATTTTCAAATGGCTGCTGCGAGATTGGATCGGTGGGATCGGACACTTGTTGACCAGACATCTGTAGCGATTGACCCATTTTATATACAAATTTAGCTTGTTTCTCCAAAATAACATCTCATATGATGCCTTTATTTTTTGCAACAAATTGTGGAGAGGTGTGTGCCTGTGTGTGTGTGTTATTTATATATTCGCTCTGTGCATATATACATACATATGGTCTAGGGGTGTAACGATATATCGCGGTACACAAAGATGTCACGATATGTATCGTCGAGTGCTGGCGATACCCTTACATATGACGGCAGTTTAACCCTTTAAGCGCCACGTTTTTTTTACCTGGATTTTGATTTCAATATTTCAAAAGCTTGTGGCTTAAAAGGGGTTAAAGATAGAGACTTACTGTAAATTAGAAAAATGTTGGGTATGACCCCAAGTTTATGTGGGGTATAAATATACTCATCTAATGTGCACATTACGATGTCATTATGACGTTTATACACCAACAGGGTCATCAAAGCATTTGATCCAGTCCTGATACACTTCCTCGTTTCTCAAACAAACCCAGCCACTATTATCATCGCTATTTACAGCCCTATTCAGATCCAGATCACCCCTGCTGCCTCTCCTATGTCTCCCAGCTCTCTCACACACACCACAGCCACATGTAGCATGGAGACTCCCACCCCTTTGCAACACTGGATGGAGAGAGCTTGTGCTACGGCTACTTCCAGCCCCATTTCTCCCTCTCCTGCTTCCTCTACCTTGACCTTTACCCGTTGGGCAAAGTGTCGAAATAAACACTTGTTTGTGCTTCGTGAACACTCTCGGCTTGCATGGCAGTGTTAGACGACTGACCGTCATTTCCAAAAGGCAAATATTCCCTTTCAGAGTCAGAATCAGCAAATAATATAAGCAAGACATCACGGGACAACTTTTTATTAGCCATTTGGCATTTTTCTCTCACAAATCCCACCCGCTTACCAGCACGCTGTGAACTGAACTGCACCCTTTGGCTGCTTCCGCACAAATCGCAGCCTTTTGCGTTCATGTAATCAGATTAATTGTGCAGTTATAGTGAATTGGCCTGAAATTTGTAGGAACAGCAGGATCCAGACCAAGTTTTTAATTACGGGTTGCACTGCTGCATATTTAAAATATCCAGGGACTACACCTGGGGACAGACTACAGACTGCTGTAACAGATGGTCCTACAGTAGAGAAAACTTCCTTAAATAATTTAGTAGGGATAGTGTCATTAGGGGAGCCAGAGGGCTTCAAATGACCAACAATTAATGCACAATGTCCCTTTTAAATAAATAAATAAACAAACAAAGGTAAACCCATTGTCATGTCCCGGGCGCCTAGGCCCCGCCCAGAAAGATCTACGTCACCAGAGTTCTGAACCTGAGGAGGGGAATCCCCGGTCCACGTGTGTATGTTTGTTTATTCCTGGTGCTAGGCAACCCACCTGTTCCGGACCAACTCATTAGCAGGGACGCAACAGAGTTGCCTTGTGCCACACCTGTTTTCAGTTTCTTAACGTAATGTGTATCTCGTGCTTATTGGTCACCTCGGTCTATCCTTCGAAATCCTTATTAGATAAAAGCCAGTCAACCCCGAGAGTCTGTGTATTGTCACCGTCATACCTTGCCATGTCTACTCTACTGTCTCACCCAGCTGATCAAGAGGAATCTTTAAAGAACTAATCTACCAAAAGGGGACTCGTTGCTGAGTAAGCAACGCCAAGTCTGGACTTTGAACAAACCTCCAAGGACTCTCTCTGTCAGGTCCTCCTGCTGCAGCTTCTTCTAACATTCCTCTTATTTTCCCTTTTGTAGAAGTCATAGTCATTCCGGATCGGTGGCCTGCCAAGGAAAGCCCCTCTGCAGCCGAGACGAGTTCTGTATCTCCCACACCAAGTAACCACAATCGAAATTAGAAACCTTATCGCTGGGTCCACGGAGGGAAAGAGACATTGGCCGGAAACCTCAGTTGAAGACTGTGATCAGTTGAGTTTGGACTTTTTAGTTTGTGATTGTATTTCATTAAAGTCTTCTCCTCCTTAAAATCCCTTGCAAAATCCCTATTACAGCCATGAACGTGACTCCCATATTAATTCTGTACAGTGTACAATGAACTACTGTCTCCCGCAGTGCTAGAATGTAAAATACTGATGTTACCCTAATATATCCTGTACTGTAATTCATGCAAGCGTGTTTTCTTTGGTATGTGCTGTCGTTTTCTTTAGTATAAGCAGGGTAAACACAGTAATACATTAATTTAATTTACATGAATAAAAATACAGGGCTTTAAGAAGAACAAAACAAAAAACAGGAGAACACTGGAGAGTCTCCACGGAAATTCTGGACTGCAGCTGCCAGAGATGCCTCACAGGGCAGCAGCCAATCAGCAGCATGGAGAAACAAATAACTTCACGGATTGACTACTTTCAAACCTCCCACCTCTGAGTACAGGGGTATTCCACCATCCCAAGATGTTTTCTTTGTTATTGACAGTACCAAAAAATGTATAGTTATATTTTATATGGAAATGTAGCTGAATTTACGTTATTTGTTATAAAATTAGTAAATTATATTTTTCTTAATTGAGCACTACAATGCATGAAAAATTATATATTGCCACAAAACAAGCTGTGATGTCCAGGCCTCTCCGCAACGCTCCTTCATCTTCTGCCTCGTTGTTTATGTCTGAGCTCATTCCATTTAGGTGTCTGATTGCCTTGCTAACTGCTGCGCCCAAACATAAACAACCAGCAGGAGGACCAGTGTTGGACAAGGCCACAAAAGCAAAAAAAAAAATTGCGGAGGGTACCAGCGGTTTCAGCGAAAGTGCGGGGTTTCCGCTAACAATTATTAGTTATAAGTGGGTTGCTGTGTATGTGTGTATATATGTGTGTGTGTGTATATAATATATATATATATATATATATATATAAATACACAAAATCATGGAAGAAAGGCACATAGCAAAAAAAAGGACAATGATGGAGAATTTGGTTTGCTAGACGTTTTGAACAAAACGTTTCAGTATAATAAAGCATTTCACATGCAAAACACAAAAAGACTTGCTTAATTCAGCCATTGCACTGAAATACCTTAAAAGGTAGAACTCGCCTGTAATATACATATTTTTTCTTCACTCTAAAGGGTTCATGGTTTAGTGTAACATCCAGAGAGTCCTTCAACGGTGCAGAACTCAAAACTGAGGAACCAGCAGAGAAACATGAGATCCAGTTATGACAGTTCATCTGATGCATGAAACAGTTCAGGACCGAATCACAGCCTGTTATTTCCACTCACATAGGTCTCTGTTTTTGCGGCTGGCTGTGAGATGTTTAAGCTGTTCTGCTCGGTCTCAGACTGAGGTAAGACATTCCTTGATGGGTGGGGCCCGACCTGCTGCCCTGGATATAAACCCGCTTCCCGAAAGAGAAGCTGCAGGGGAGCCGTGTTGAAGAAGCTCCGGTCTCAGTATGAGCAGAAGTCCAGAGAGGATGTCCTCCTACCGGCGCCACTTCGAGGGCGTGCTGGCCGCCTCGTCCTCTTGCCACATCCGGGTCTCCAGTCCGTCTCCCACGCGCCGCGACCCCCGCCGCTCCGCGAGCTACAGCCGCGCGCGCACCAGCCGCCGGGCACTGTCGGGAACGCGCACTCCGCGCATGACCAGGTATTGTTACCACTATACTTTTTACTTTCTTTCTTTACTTTTTTTACGTATTGTTTCTTTTTCTGTTTGTATATTTTCTTTCAGTCTTTGTCCTGTCTTGCTCAGTAACTAGTACTTGTATGTGCAGAGCTGTGACTTTTCCACTGCTTGCTGTGTTGCATTGGTGGCAGCCCACTGCTTCACTTGGTGAATGGGTTAAAAGCAGAGAAATCATTTCACTGTGTGTTGTACTTGTATGACTATGCATGTGGCAAATAAAGACTGTTTGTTTGTTTGTTTGTGTCTTCCTGACAGTAGCGTAAGTATGAGTCCTCTGTTTGTTTTGTGTCCTCACAGCAGTGATTAGGGTCGAAGTGAAATTTTCCCAGTGGGCCGACATGCTATTTGGGCCGACCGTTTATTTATTAATTTATTTATTGGTCTGTCTGGCTCATAGGACTCGTAGATCGGCGGTCTGACTGACACTGGGCTGTCTCAATCTACTTTTTAAACACCACCCCCTTTTTCTTTGGTCCCTGTGCCTGTTCAATGCATTTGCCCAAAAAGTCAGCACAGGACCGCCGGCCCATGAAACACTCATCTGTGGTCCATTGGTTCTTTTCTTTTTACTCCTCACAGCAGTGTCAGTATGGGTGCTCTGTGTGTTGGATTGGGTCTTGGAGGTGCGCTGGACCTTGAAGCCGCTGCTGCCGCCAACCAGGCCTTTCTCAGCACACGTACCAGTGAGAGGCAGGAGATGGTCGCCCTCAACGACCGGCTAGCTGTATACATCGAAAAGGTAAGATGCAGCCACTCACTACCCTTGACTTTGGCTAATGGAAAGTTCAACCCCCAGTAAAACAGTTTTTTTAAGGTGCGCACTCTGGAGCAGCAGAACAAAATGCTGGAGACGGAGATTGATGCGCTGAAGGGTCGCTTTGTGAAGCCATCAGGCCTGCGTATGATGTATGAGGACCAGCTGCGAGAGCTGAGGAGGATCGCAGATCAGATGACGGTCCATAGGGTGAGAGAACTACAGGACCAACACATAGAATAAAACTCTTTCACACAAAACCTTTACCCACTTTTAAATTAAGATAGAGCAGGGACTCAAGGTGATGTCCCTTCATTAATTACATCTTCCTTTCCTGAAGGACCTTGCCATTGCTGCTAAAGAGGCCATGGCAGGGCAACTGGAGATGGTGAAGGTCAAGTACGAGGAGGCCGTGGAAGCCAGGAAGAAAGCTGAGTTGGAGATTGATTCATTCAAGCCGGTGAGTGGGTGGCTCAAATAGTCATCGTTTATCTAGTATCATTAAATATGTCTCATGATGATGAATAATCAATGCATTATGAAGAAGTTATATGAGAGCAATATTGGATTTAAGAATTTTTTATTTTTGATGTACAAGAACAAATCAGTCTCATCTATTGAATAATATTGTCTCTTTACCTGACAGGATGTTGATGCAGCCACTGCTGCCCGGATTGCTCTGGAGAAGCAGTTAGAGAACTTGGAAGTGGAGTTGGAGTTCCTTCAGAGGATTCACAAACAGGTAATTCTTGATAACGCAGTGACATCATCTACACTGCCCTAATGTTTTTTTACGCAAATCTATGGAGATGGCTTCCCCAATCAGCACCTAGATAGGTTTTAAATTAAAAACCCAACCAAGCAAGATAAAAAAAGTTAAGAGAAGAATTACTCTTTACTCCTTACATTTTCATTTAAACTTGACTGAGCTTTTTGAGGAATGGTTTGACTGCTTTGTTTCATTTGCATTCACTTATTCATGCACTTAGTAATGAGTAAGTTTGGTTGTTTGAAAACATTGTCTTTTGAATGTGGGTGTTTATGTACATTTATTTATCATTTCTTTTCATTAGGAAATTGAAGAGTTGATGGCTCAGATTTACGGAACTGTGGCTAAAGTGGATGTGTCTTTCTCTCTGCCTGACTTGGCCTCCGCCCTCAAGCAGATCCAATCCCAATATGACAGCATTGCCGCACAAAACTTGCAGGTGGCCTAATAACTGTAGTTTTCAGTCTAGAAAATAGGCTTGCAACTAAAAAGCACATGATTAGAACTAGAATCTTCTTATCTGTGCTTGTGTCCCTGTCTAATTTTATGGTCAAAGGAAATGGACGCCTGGTATAAGACGAAATTCCAAGACCTGAACTTAGCGTCAACACTGCATGTGGAATCAGTGCGGGGTGTTAGGGAAGAAATCAATGGCTACAAGAAGGATGTTAGTAAAGAACTTCTATATTTCTATTGACTCTTCTTCTTATCATGCTAGTTTATTCTAGACAGACATCAGTCTTGATCTATGTGTGTGTGCCCACAGATCCAGAATAAAAAACGTGAGCTGGATGCTCTCAACACCAGGAATGAGGCTTTGCAGGCCCAGATTCGTGAGGCCCAGGAGAGACACAGGAAGGAAGAAGAAGACTTGCATGTGAGAGAATATAGTAGACACAACTATACATTGAACCACAAAAGGGGCCATAACCACATTTGGAGGTTTATTTGTTATGTACAAATCTAAGAAAAGCAATCATTTGTAAACTGACTAATAAATGCAAACACTAATAGATTCATGCATAGTAATTTCTCTATTTCACAAAGATGTTATACAGAATGTGACTCACTATAGTGTATTTTGTAGGCCCGTATTGAAGCCTTGAAGCTGGAAATGAAGGCGGTGAAGGAGAAGATAGCTCTGCTGCTGAGAGAGTACCAGAACCTGCTCAATGTGAAGATGGCTCTTGAAATTGAGATCACTACATACAGGTAGTGAGATATAGCTGAATAGCCTTTTGCGTGATGTCTCTTTTAGAGCAAGTACTAGAAGTGTTCATGCTGAGAAATGACAGGAGATGTAGTGTACTCTTAATATCTGGACAATGCAATAGAACTCCTGGAACATAAAGTGTGGAATGTTAACGGGTGGACAATATTTAAGCTATTGCACTTTGTTACTGTACTTGATTTTTTAAGAATTTACAGTGCTATTGATATGAATACTTCAAGTATTTTACAGGTATTCAAACATACATTTTAGTCTTTAGATCTATGTACTCATTGGGAATTTTAAATGTTAGAAGATTTTTCTTGCCAATCAGTTGTGATCCTACATATTCATATTAGTACCAGTTAAATTCATGTTAGTATGAAACTGTCAGCTACAGTTTTTTTTGGCACGGACAAGTACTGCATATTAGTCGCTGTGCCACACACCAACAAAGAAAACAGTTTTTAAACAAAACCAATTTATTTACTTTGAATATTCTTCAGTGTCAGGATTGTTATATACAGCCAGACTGCAGTTTTTGGCCTTTTTTGTTCCTTATGTTCACTATGAGTAAGATTTTGGCACAGTAGCAATAATTTTACTCGCCTGTACTTTTTTCTTAAGATGTAAGTATGGCCATCAGCAGTCACTGCAGTTCACTGCACTGTACAAAAGTTAGGGGGGCAACATGTGTAATTTTAAACTTGGTGGTTGTTAGAATGTCTCAGTGACATGTAATAATGCCAAGTGACCTGCCATTTCCATTTAGTGTAAAACAGTGTTGGATATCAGCTGATACTGGCCCAGAAAACTCTAACAGGCCTAAAACCATGAAAATAAAAATAAATAGCTCAGAAAATAACAGTTTGTAACTGGTTGTATTCTTGTAATAAACATACTACAAAAATATAAATGTTAAATATTAAATGATTTCATCTTAGCACAATGGGTACAGTTGGTGATGTGTAGTGTAAGAATATGGTACACAGTGTTTATCTCTAGTTTAAAGGGCTTTACAGACTCCATGAAGGTTCTGGTCTTTACATGTCCTTGATATTTACATGTGGTTTCTTTATTTTGGAACTCTTAGCCATTTTCAGGATTAGTTGGAATAAGGAGTAAAGTTTTGGGTGACCCATTTGAATTTCAGCTTTCTAAAGAGTAAATGAGCTTCTATTCTTTCACTGTTATTCAGGAAACTGATTGAGGGTGAGGATAGCCGACTGACAGCCATGGTGCGAGGCCTGTCTCTGACAAGCAGCGCTGGAGTGGTCAGATACTCAGGAGACGGGTTTGGCGGAGCTCTGGGTGGAGCAGCCACGAGTTCATCAAAGGTGACATCTTCCTCTTCCAGTCGCCAGGGAACACTGGAGGAGTTCACCCACGAGCAGGCAGTGGAGATGACGCAAAGGAAAACCGTCCTCATCAGGTAAAAGTAGCCAGTTTTGCAGCACATATAAAGCAGCACATATAAAGTACTTTTAAGGTCAGACTATTAAAGTGATACTTTGGGTAACAGCGACAATTAGTGGGGTAAAGGCTTCCTTTATTCATTACCTACATTAACATGAATAGGCTGAACAAATTTGTTAATACATTAGTTTGTTAATACAAACTTGCATGAGATTGCTTACCAAATTATCTCATTAAATCTGGCATACCTTTGAAGGCCAGTGAAGTACATTACTGGGAAGTTTGTGCCCCGATCAAAGATATTACTGAAACACTTCTCAGCTGAATATGTACTGTATTGCTCTAGTAATGATAAACTGACTAATGACATCTCTCTTTGGGTTTAGAACAGTTAAGACAGAGGAGGACATTGTTCAGAGTGACACACAGGAACGCACCATCACTATCTCTGGAGCAGCCGATGAGACGGAGGAATAGACTCTCTAAAACTGCATACCCTTAAACGCCTATCTCTACCAGAATCTACCTTCTTCCTTAATTCCACTAGGGAAAAAGGAAGGAAACTACAATGTGGCCCCTAAGATAATGCAGTTTATAGTTGGCTCAAAAAGATTTGACACATTCCATCTCAATTCAGAAAGTTTAGTTTTGAACAAAAAGGTTCTTCTTCTCGTTTGCGAGTGGCGACTGAAATTTACTAGAGATAACACGATCAAGGTTCATGTCCCATATGAAACCCAAAGCTTTAAATACCTTTAACCCTGACTAGAAATCATAGCAGCAGTCAAAAGCATGAGCCTTATACTTCTTACCGTCTACCTCCTCTCTTGGTGCTACTGTGTTATAACTAAAACCACTAACAGTCTGTGTTCAAGCATTTAACCTCCAGTGTGTCCTCCAATATAGATCTGTTATGAAATAAAACTGACTGCAAATCAATTGAGTGTTCCTGGATTAACCGGTTGTCAAAAACTGAGAGCTAGATTTACTGCTGTGTTGCTGTAATTATCATGAGAGAACTGAATTTTATGGCCGATTGTGATTTCAGTACCACTTTATAACTAGACATACCACATTGCACTGTGTAACATGACTGCTGCAGAAGCCGAGAGAATATACAGTACAGATGAAATCAAAAATCATCTGACTGAAGTTTTTTTAAACCAAATGCTCCGTGTTGCGGGCCCATACCAGCTCGGCCATGCATCAAATTTTCAACGCTGTGTTGTCCGTTATCCCCTTATCCCCTAGTTGAGATACCACACAAAAGCACACACCTGCTATTTTCATCTTTTTGCACCATGAACTAAATGGCTTGCCATTATCACCCATTTCATTTAGCCAAGCCCATCTCCACTCATTCTTTACCATTTTGTCGATGTCCAACACATCTGTGCCTTCCTTTAACAGAAGCGCGTCCATGCTGGCAAAATTGCAAATTGACGTGTGCTAATGATGCAAATCGAAGGGCCTTTGTCCTGTAAAATATGGCTTTACAGACTATTTATATAGCCTACATTTACAAATAGCCTAAACGTATTTTAAAGCAGACTGAAACTTGCAGACTGATGTTTATAAAGAGTGATGCTCCAATCTACTTCAGGCATGCACACAGGCCATACCTGTCAATTTTCAAAATTGAAAATAAGGTATTTTTCCCAAGATCCCGACCCAAAATATGGGAAATTTAGAGCAGCTTCCCATTGCCGTTCTCCTGTTAACAGCACTTGCAGCACTGTCTTGAATCTTGAGCTTCTTTATCTATTTAAGCAATGGATTTTCTCCAGTTTTCTGACCTTTTTAAGCTACTATTAGCAAATCAGACACTTTATGACATACCACTGCCTTCCAATCATAACCCAGCAAACATTTGGATGTGTAAAGGCCGTTGAAAAGACGTCCTTCCGACACGTCCCGTCATGATTGAAAAATAGTTCCAAAATGAAAGTTGAACCGACGTCTTTGACGTTATCTGGACGTGAACTGTGCGTCTTTTCTGAACGCCCCTGGACGTCTAAAGGTGTTATCTTCTGTATGTGTATACTATGTGTTAAATATAAATTTAGTATATAACCCTACACATAAAATAGCCACACACCCATTCTGTAACATCCTGAAAAGGCAATCTTGTCTTTTAGACAACTTAACTTACTACAAGTTCTAAAATGGTAAAATATCGGTCTAGTCAGACCTGAACGTCTACAAAACGTTTAACCACGTGTACATTACAAACAATAACACATTGTTTGTGGACTCGAGCAAGAATTAGACCGTTCTAATTTTACTACAACGTATTTTGTGCATATTACATTTTATCCAATGTCTTCAATTTGTTAAACAGCTACTATTGAAACATGAAAATATAAATAGTATAATGTAGTTATTTCTGAGTATGTAGCAATTTGCTCAAAGATTTACATTAATTTTAAGTAGCCATTATTCAAGTAAGAACATAACTAAAGCAAAGGATAAAAGTGGACACATATGTATATTTATAATCTTTTATTTAACCGTAAAATGCCTGAACCAAGAAATAATGGGCAGAAAATTCAAAATTTTTTATTTTTAGTCTTTATTCAGGGTTGCCAAGGGGTCGTAAAAGGTAGTGAAAGGTAGTAAATTAAATTGGGCCAAATTAAGGCCAGTAAAAAGTAGTAAAAAGTAGTAAACGTCATCTGACAAGGTAGTAAATTTTCGAACCCCCCTCCAACTGGGCCTATGTGATTTGTGTAATTTACGTGCAGGATTATCTCCTTAAATCACTGAATTTGCGTGAATTTATTTTTATGCTGCAAGTTGGACCTGAGTGATAGGAATGATGTCATGTGTACCTCGCGCGCGTTTAATCAATTCGGGTACGCAGCTGGCTTGCTGCCTCTGTTCACCAATAGTCTATTTCGGAAATGGGAAAATGCAAGTTTTCAGACCTCTGGCTGGAAGAATCAACGTTTAAAAATTGAGTTAGGCCAGTAGTTTGCATCTCTCTCTCTCTCTCATTCTCTCTCTCTCCGTCTCTCTCTCTCACTCGCTCTCTCTGTCACTCTCTCTCCGTGTCTCTCGCTCTTTCTCTCTCTCTGTCACTCTTTCTCCGTGTCTCTCGCTCTTTCTCTCTCTCTGTCACTCTCTTTCTCTCCGTGTCTCTCGCTCTTTCTCTCTCTCTGTCATTCTCTTTCTCCGTGTCTCTCTCTCTGTCACTCTCTGTCCGTGTCTCTCGCTCTTTCTCTCTCTGTCGCTGTCACCCTTGGCTTGCTCATCAGAAACTTTTCACACACACTGATACACAATTTTCTCTCATTTGTGAAGCTGCTTTGTGACAATGACCATTGTTAAGAGCGCTATATAAATAAAATTGAATTTAATTGAATTGAAACTCTCTCTCTCTCTCTCTCTCTCCGTGTCTCTCTCTCTGTCTCTCTCTTTGGCCAGTTTTTGTGTCCAGTGTTGAGGTTGAGTTATAATTACTTTAAATTGTGAGGAAATATGTTATTAATTCGTTTTGGAAAGATATTTAATTACTTTACTCGTCACTTTACTTCACACTACGCTGCTACAGTTGAAGCTTGAAGTAGTGTTGTTTTTGGAGGCCTGTCTTAATTTTAGTTTTAGTGTAGTCCTTGCGTCAAGCTGTCATTTTAGTTTTAATTAGTCTTAGTCACGTTCATACCTTTTAGTCTAGTCAAGTTTCAGTCGACTAAAAGACTGAGCATTTTAGTCTTATTTTAGTCAGAATTATCCTCTTTTCATCTAGTTTTAGTCAATGAAAGTTGTATTTTATTCTCTTTTTTAGTAATGCAATTCTATTTAATCCAGTCAATATAGTTTAAGTACCTAGTAGTATATACAAAATCTATATTTTCTTTTAGTCAAACCTATTTCACAATTCAATCAAG
>JBBPCY010000001.1:8628716-8652532 GCA_037974405.1 Brachyalestes nurse
GAACGGAGATTGTGATCCAGACCTTCTCACCAACATCAGTGTCTGACCTCATAAATGCTACAGAATGAATGAACACACATTCCCACAGAAACTCCAAAATCTTGTAGAAAGTCTTCCAAGAAGAGTGGAAGCTGTTATACCTGCGAAGAGGGAGTAACTCCAACTCTAAGTCTATGGATTTGAATGTAATGTCATTAAAGAGCCTCTTGCTCCACATAGTGGATCACATCCCAATACCATAACATTACATGAGGAGCAATAACATGATATTCAGCTTTGCTTTAGTATTAAATAAAACTGCCAATAAACGGATTATTCAGTGTTCACTCGGTTTCCTGGCTGTAAAAGGAACAAAGACGGCGGAAGAAAAAGTTGCAGAAAATTTGAGTGTAGCGCTGAAGGGAAACGTTTAGTCTTGATATTATTGAAAATCCAAATTAACCCAGAAATATGAATCCATCAGATGGAAAAATGAAGGGGTTTTTTATACAAAGTAACCAAACAAATTTCATCCCACTGAACTGACCCTCATCCTGGAGAGTGCATTTGTGAGAAAGAGCTCAAGTTTGACTGTGGAAATACTAGTGAAGATACTTTTTAGATCATCAGTAGTGTCAGATATCCCATATTCTGGTTCAGAGTATATTACATTACAGTTGGAATCATTTTATCTGTGTACAGGGCAGAATTCCAGATCATCTAAAATAACTTAAACTGAGCCGTCTGAAAATATAGCTACATGTAGATGTAACACTAAAAAGAAATTCAACCAAAGCTATTGAAGAATTCTGGCTAAACCAAACCAGGTCATGGAAAAACAGGAGAAAAACAGAAACTATGACTTAAAATGCGCATGACCATTATTCTCCACTGGTGGTGTATTTTATATTCTCGCTCTGCTTTGTACTTTCAGAGCTTCCAGTTGTTCATACTGGACTCCAGCCAACATTCAGATGCACTGCAGCTCAAACTGCATCGTCAGACTCTTTCACATACAGAGGACCATAAACAACCAGGGAAATAATCCACTTACTGTATGAACAAAGAACTGCACGTGTGCATTATGCTAGAAAAATAGGCTTAAATAATCTTAGACAGATGTTACAGTTGCAGTATTTTAAGTCTAAAATCATACTGAATTCAGTACAGACGAAAAAACAAATGCCACACAGAGCCGGTGGCTCCAACTTTAAACAGGACTAAAGGGGCAACACAAGGCTATAAATAAGGTAATATTCAATAGAGAGAGATTGTGTGTGTGGTGGGGGGCTAAAATTAGACTATATTTCTGTTGTCTAAGCCATTTGCATCCAGTTCAGCCTTGCTTTCTAGAATTATGAATATAGGACAAGGTATTGAAATATTTGGTCCAATGTTCCTACATAATATTAGCACAGGAGTATATATGGAATATAAAGTGTCTATTAAACAAAAAATAAATAAATACAAACACCTGAACTGGGCAATATTACAGTTCTCTCAAACCTCATTGAGCTGATATGAGTCACGGAGCTTTATTTTGCAGTCTCACCGAACACTCTACAAGAAAATTATATTCAAGTTGCGCCACCTTGTGGTGACGCTTCATACCAGAAAAGTTAGGCCAAACTAATAAAGCACTCCATGACTTTTTTCTCCTCCTTTCTTCGTTGTTTCTGTTGTTGCAGAAGTGTAACTCGACAAAACATCACCACTTAATGGGCATCCAATTTCTCATCGACATTTATTTTTAATACACCTTGCTCTTAACCAATTTAAGGGTACGTTTTTATGTTTTCCAATTATTTACATCTGTACAGTGAAAGCACATATTTCCGAGTGCACACATTACAGTTTTGACCATAAGCCTGTACAAAAAAGAAAAAAAAAACAAAAAAGAGAAACAGAAACACAAAAGAAAAAAAAAAAAATCCCATTTCAACCCCAACAGTATTGTGCTACACAAATGCAGTGACCGAGTTTGTGAGAACAGCCCCTACCGCGTCATCCACTTCTCGTCTACCCTTTTGGGAAACTGATAAACAAACGTCAATCTCTCTTCTAAAAAGTTAAGGCAGAGACATTTTTCAAGTTTAAATAAAATTCAAGTTTTCGAACGCTGTTAATTTATAATGGTGTTTTTCTTCTCTCTTTTTTTTTTGTACATCTTAAAACTTCTTTCTGCAATCAAACCTTCATCACTCATGTGTAATGGATGAAAATATTACATGTTAAGCTTGCATTCTGAGTGTCAAAAATTTAAGGGGGGAAAACATACTGGAACACAGGGGGATCTCACGCAGGACGGGACAGAAACTCAAAGCGTTCCACGTATTCTTCACGCTGCAGGAAGACACAGAGAAAGCATTAGGGGGACTCTGCCAGAAAAAAAATAAATATAACAAAAATACAGAAGTGAACTGAACAAGTTACCGATTAACCAGGTGAGGAAAGGGAAGGGGAGGGGGGGGGGGGGAGAAAAAAAGACAAGCTTCAGAAAGAGACACAACAAACACGTCACTGGTCCATGAGTGCAGAAGGCTCGTCTCGACTAAAGCAGGATATTTACGCACACCTTCGTATCCCTGTCAGTAAATCTGATGATATGGAAAGTCCAGGTGACAGGAAAGACGTTTTTTTTTTCCCCCCCGTTCCCTCCGACCCACTGAGATTATAGAACAGCACCAAATTAACCAAGTGACGAACCGTAGCACCACGCTAGCGTAAAACAACTCTGAGAAGCCAATTACGAAGCTGTACTGTATTAGACAAACACAAACTAGGCACATTATCACACCCCCACCCCTCACACCCTGAGGACTTTTAAATCAGTTTGCAGTTCTTCCAAAAGTTGGTCGGACGACGCGCGTCGTATTTCATTGCGAGCGCTAAACTGGAAACCGCTCCTTCGTCTTTCGAATGAATGTAAATTATGCAGACATAGGAAATTCCTACCCAGATACACATGGGCTCAGATTTTTGTCAAGCAATGTGGGTCTGGGGGGGGGAATCTTTTAAAAAGAAGTCTTTAAAAAAAAAAAAAAAAAGGCGAGAAAGAAAATAAAGGGAGAAAAAAAAAAGAAAAATCATACATAAAAAAGGCATGCACACGAGACAAGGTAATAGTTACACCAGCTACTTTGTCATATCAGTACAATTGCTTTAAAAAAAAACAAAAAAACAAAATGTTAATGTGCTGGTTTTAAAAATGAAAAAAATCAGAGCTCAGAATTATACTCCAGTGCCGACGCATTAATACATAAAAACTGAACACAAAAAAAAAAACGGACTTGCGGAACTTCACCACCTTGCAGGCGCAACAGCTACGGCTGCCTGGCCTCCGGTGGAAAAGTCCGACAGAATCAGACCCAGTGCAGTCAGTCCCGGTACACTGGTGGTTAGAAGGAGGAGAAAAAAAAAAAACAAAAATTATACACAAGTTGATTTAAAAAAATTAGAAAAGGGAAAAAACAAAAATCAGCACTATTTCAAAGTCAGTATGTCCTACTACCAGCACTACTTTAACAACGAAAATCGTGAGCTCTGACACACAAAAAAAATTAATCTAGTTCCGAAATGAAAGACGATCTCAACAACAGGGCCGGTTGTTCTTGAAAAATACTCTTGTTAAAGAAAAGCGAACAGAACGAAAACAGAAAAAAAAAGTCCATATAGAACCCTTATGCACCCACAAGTGCTTTCATCTGCAGGCCCTGATTCCAGTGACAGTTGTCAATATGTGCATTTACAGCAGGGCGGAGCGGCCCCAGCCCACTGAGCGTTTACTCCTCGGTCCAAGCGGCAAGTCCCCGCTGAGCCCTCAGGATTGAGATGAGGAAGCGGACGTCTCGCCGGTACCCTGATGAGACTTCCAGGCGTCTCGGACGCGAGGTGTCGCCGCTTTGGCCGAGGGGAGCCGCGGTTCTCTGCACCTCTGCTCTACAGAGTCAAGGGAGCTGGTGTCTTCCCCAGAAGAACTGGTCAGCTTGGGCTCGGCTGGGGGTTGCTGCGTCGGCGCCTCTCTTATCCTCTGGCAGATCTCGGCATAGCTTGGCTTCCGGGGCTCCTGGGGAAATTACAGGCACGTTATTCTTCAGAGCTCTGCGCGCTTTGAGAATAGAAGGACGTACGGTGAAATAAACAGAACTGATTGTGCTGACAGTATAAACTGCTCTGTTTATTCTGTTCAGCAGAGCCAGTATGACTTGCTTGTACACACCGCAGTTGAATTGTTGAGCTGGACTGGTGGACTTTTGGAAACGTGCTGCGTTGAAGGTCTCTCCGCAGGTGCAGTCGCCTCCTTGGACTTTTCCTCTTGCGTCTTCATCGAGCTGCAGGTTTAAACAGAACCAGTAAGGTCAGGGAGCAAAATTAAATGATCAAAATATCAAAATATAAAGTTAAATATCAAAAGATAAGAAAGAACTTCATTCGTGTGTCATTAGCATGCTCAGTGCCACAGGACAGAATAGCACAGACACACACAGACACACACAGACACACACAGACACACACAGACACACACAGACACGTCCCTGATCAACTACGATATGTCTGATGTCCAAATTTTTTAGATCTGAATGACTACTGACTCCTAGCTCTAGTGCTACACTAAAAATAAATAAATAAATAAATAAATGCGAATTTGGGACACAAAACAAGTGTAAATGTCGTTTTTCACTGAACTATCCTTTTAAATGGTTGAAAATGCTGTAATAACACACGGCTGGTTCATGAACTATGACAGGATTTGAGGTTTTTGCATCCGACACAGCTGACAAATGACAAGCGAAAGTCAGTAACTTCCAGTATGAAAATACAAAGCCTGAATCATCACATTTGCATCAAATTTGCCCCGTTATCACCCCATTGTGAGTTACTGCCAGGTTCTACCTGCTGACTGAATCAGCATTTCTCATGGCATTAACCCATCCAAGAGTGTGAGGACAGTTTCCTTAGACACAAAGCAAGATGATGCAGATCATCAAACGGATGTTCACACAACATGACGGGGGAGCTCTGCTCTCAGAGATATCTATCTGTTCTGTTGATTTAAGCAGGTGCTACCACTGCTGTAGGTGGACAGGAGGGATTATCAAACAGAGCCCTAATAAACCCGGGATTTTATTAAGGCACATGTTTAATATTTACTTTTATAAGAAATACAGTAATTCCTGGCTTTTCGCAGGGGTTATGTTCCAAGAGCACCCGCGTATAGTGGAAAAAACGCGTAGTTGTATTTTGGTAAAAAAAAAAAAAAAAAGCCTATTTTTATAGTGTAAACTCTAAATATGCCACAAACATGCTCCCAGAACATGGGAGTTTCATTCTAAACCCAGTTTAATGCATCACACAAAGAAAACGTAAAGCTAAAGCCATATTCGCCTCTTTTCAAGGTAAACCCGTCTTTTAATTTAAATTCCCCGCTGAGATATGCAGCTAGGAAGGTTGTGTGACAAAAGTATTGGGACACCTGGTTTTCGGAGAATAAAACCTGATCTACTCGGCCTAAAAATACAAATGAGGGCTCGTTGGAAAGGTCTCCTGGAGATCTACTGAACTGCGGAGTTAGAAGTGCCCGAGTGCTTTCCCTGTCGAGATATGAAACTCGGAAGGTCACGAGACAAAAGTATTGGGACACCGCACTGAGGTGAATGGGTCCCCTTGTGTGAAAACATCCTGAAAAAAATATATTTATTGCCACAAAAAAGCGAAAAATGTGGAGGATATTTGCAGTTTCCGCGTTATTGTGGGGATTTCCGCGTGAAACTATGAGTTCGGTTCTCAAAAAAAATCCGCGAGTCCTGATCCACGGAAAACTGGGGGATTACTGTACACAGAAAAAAACCCATTCCAAACCCTCTTGGACCAAACAAAGTGTTAAGCAACCATCATATATAGTTTTCAAAACACATTTACATGCAAACCCAAAAGGGTTGAAGTGGTTATCTATTGTTAACAACGCAATGGAAACAAATATACCATCTCTTGTGGGTTGGAGAGGGTGGGTTTGGCTGCTCCACCGGAGGCTGAGCGGTGGGAGCAATAACAGTCTGCGCTGATTCTTTGGGGATTCCTGAAGTCACACGGGTGGTAACTGCATCCTTATTTAGGGCCTAACAAGAGACAGAAGATCTCTGTGAAATTCCTGTGGCAGTGGGTGCATGAACGCACACAACAGCTGAAGTACAGAGATCAGTCAGCACCCAAATACAAGCAGAAAAACAGAAGCGGTCACAGACTGACAACAAAAGCTGCCATGATAGTGGTGTTATACTATAAAAGCTTTAATAAACTCCACACTTTTAATCCAGGACCAACTGTGACCTGTAAATCTTCAGGAGTCATCAAGGTTAACAACAACAATGCTAAGAATAAATACTCAAATTTAGATAGAAGAGATAAAGACATATATTTTAAATAAATAAATAAATAAACAAACCATGTCCCCAAAATTTAATTTAGCTGTTTCAACAAGTATCTGACAATTTATTTTTCATTCTCGGGTATGGAAATGAGCCTTTGCTGCTGTGAGGTTGAAAAATGACTCTTGAAAGGGCTGCATGTCAGGAGGTTTTCAGTATGAATGGCACGGTTTCAGATTCACTCGTTTACATAATAATAACAGTAATGTTTTGCACTGCAACACAAACCTCACACACTTCCAGATTTAGTCATGGTCAGGCCCACACATCTTGTTTGGCCTAGTGATCTACATGATATTCGTGCATGTTTCCACCGCATTGCCACTTCAACAGCAGCTGAGCAAAAAACAGCACTAAGCAGTGCTAGGAAACTTTTTTTTTTTTATCTAAAGTACGCTACTTGTTTTTTATGGAGCTGTTGCACCGTGCTGCTCATTCTGAAAGATTGCTCTACACTACTATGTGCATTAATGACTATGTGCATTATTGTTTCCTGAGTTAACCTTTTTCACAAATGCTTTATTGTGTACATTTGATAAATGGTTTATCATGCACAATATGCATTATCGGACCATTCGTAACTACCATTACTATTAAACAGTTATTTACTGACTGGAGGAGAGAGAAAGTAACAGGTAACCTTGTCCTTTGCCACACCGGTGACGATGTCAGACAGGCGGCTCTCCAAGCTGTTTTCAGTCTTCACTTCAGGTTTCAGGTTGCCAGCAGCTCCAGGCAAGGGAGGGAAGCTGGACAAACCCAACTCGAAGCTCGGAGATGGGGCGCGCTCTTGGGCTGGAGGGGGCGACTGCGTGGAGGTTCTCTGTAAAGAGCAATAAATGTGAGGCTCACTCTGGTTTTTTTGGTTAACTACTTGCCCAAATTGTCTCCCATTAAAGCTGGACTACTCACTGTAAACTTTTCATCTCTCCTCTTCTTGTAGCCACAGCCATTTCTCCTTAGAAGAAAGAAAAAGGGTGTTAAAAAAAAAAAAAGGTTTGTGGTATTGCGGCAGAACAGATAAAGCTGCTGTCCGTTTATTTGGGCAGTTTAATCACATATAAACCATATGACACACCACCAGGTCCCTGAGAACGGCGGAGTAGACCTTCATACACAATACAGAAAGCTCCCTGTACAAAAGGCGGGATTTCAAACACACAGGGAAAGATTTACATTCATCTGGCAGAGGCTCTGACAGAAATCACAGCAGCTTAGTTTATTCAAATTATGAGGCGTGTTGCACATAACTGGAATGACATGGCTCCATAAGGTATTTCAAACTACTGGAAACAACCTGTACAAAGCACACAAAAGCCTAAACATTCTTTTTCAGCTACATATAAACTAGATAGTCACATACACTATAACCCCATAAAACTATATCTGACAATGAAAAGACATGAACTTTACACTTGATATTTGTGCAAAATATCATATTGGTGCAAATCTAAACCAATTTCAGTGTTGCTCATTTACGTAGCTTTTACTTTTAATTTTGATACTGATTCCAAAACATTTTGATGCATTACCTTCCTCTGCCCATGACAGGCGAGTAGTCTGCCCCATTCATCTCCATTCGTCCACTACCGACCTGGTCCCTGCGAGGATAACTGGGGGCACTAGGTAGCCGAGGTCGGCCCAGTTGGTGGGACTGTACCGCGCGCGTGCCGTTGGGGATCCGCTCCGACGGCAAACTTGTAAAAGTGCCGGGATTTTCCAATAAAGCTGTTCCACGCTCCGCAGTAGGCGCCGTGGGTCGAACATGGCTTTTATTGTGACTCCTAAGACAAAAAAAAAAAAGTTACTATGAACAACAAAGCCACAACTGCTGAAGATATTCACCGTTTACTCATTAAACAAAAAGCAACTTGCCTGTTTCTTGGTTGGTAATGTCTGACAGTCAAAGGTGCGGTGGCTGATTTAAAAGTAGGAGATCCAGCGAAACCATTGATGAATCCAGGATTAGGGAATGGAGTAACCTGATGAAACCAAATTCCAAGACGACTAACTTTAGTTCAGTTTGTTTCATTGAGCTTAACCGCACATTTCAAAATAAATATAGGACTCACTAAAGGATCCAAGTAGCTCTGTGTAGTCGACCAGCCTTGAGGGGTCACCAGCCTGTAGATTGGGGGGAATTGTTGCTGTGCCCCGTACACTGGCGGCATATAGAAAGAGGTGTAGCGCTGCTGGATGTTTGAGGACATGTCTACAGGCCTGTATCCATTCTTTGGCACAAAAGTGTTGACAGCAATGGCCTTGGCCTTTATCCTCGCCTAAAATCCAGAATGCAAAAACGTAAGCGAGTGCTTTAATACAATAACAAAAAACAAAACACTTTCTAACATTATGAAATCCCTTTGTTTACCTTTATGGGCTTCCCTTGAAAAGTCTTCACTTCCTCTCTGAGATACTGATATGCCTGGGGGGGGTGGGGGGGGGACAAACAATTAGCAACAGTAGCCTTAAGGCTATAACACAGAGCAATCAAGCAAAGGAGGAAAAAAACGGTAAAATTTTACCAGTTGTGCATCTGCTTCCGACTGAAATGTGATGAACCAGTTATCGTTATAGGCAAATTCACAATTCACAAATTTGGGCAATTTTTCACTCTTGAAGAGCGATTCGACTTCCTTCAAAAAAGACAAAAAAAAATAAAATTACACAAAATGTATATGTTTATTATTTTTCACATGAAAGACCCAACAGGCAGAAAGTTTACTTCAACAGGTGTGGCTTCGGGGACTTCTCTGAGGATAACGATGCATCGATTCTGGTTTGGTCGCACTTTCTCACCACATTTGTCCACTTGTACAAGAGGAAGCGCTGTAAATATTTTTAAAAACATTGAGAGGATCAAAATCACACCGTTATGAACTACGAAGAGGACTTAGTTTATGCTGACTGGATCACTTACTCTTTAAAATATCTGCAATTAGATCCACATCTGTGCTCAGCTTCTTGATCTGATCAAGATTTGCCACGGTCACAATTGGCACATACTGGTCACTGTCCATTTGAGAAATGAGGTACATATCGTTGGCAAGATTCTCCCTGTGTGACAAAAAAAAGGGGCAAAATAAACATTAACATAAAAAATAACGCTCTGTACAATACACACAAACGTGTGTGTGTGTGTGTGTGTGTGTGTGTGTGTGTGTGTGTGTGTATGTATGTATATATATATATATATACACAAAATATACATATATACACACAAATTAAAGTTTAACATTTTGAGCTTACAGCGAGAACAATGTACTTTCCTGTGAAATGTAAAAACTGTAAAACTATCACATACTGAGCATCTATCACATTCGCTACCTTTTCCAAATATACATATGGCACAATACCACTTTATGTACGATACCGATATTGTAAATTTGGATCTGCCGATACGATACAAATCCGATACTCGTTGAGTCTTGTTTTAAACAGAAAACTAAAATAATGCTTTCAAAAAATGGCTGGATACATAGGGAGAAACACTGCACAGAGAACATGGTATAGCAAGATGTCCCCTATGGGTGCCATTTGTAAAAACAGCTTAAATTTAGAGGTGTCATTTTTTCATCATTTAGTGCAATTTTCACACATTTAGAGCTGAATGTGTTAAAAAAAATAAACATTGCGCTCTAAATATAAATGTTGCACTTTTACAAATGCCGACTCTAAATGTGGGATTTTAATGTACCACTTTTACAAACGGAGAGATATGTTTATTGGCCACGCCCCGTGTTTAAAATTGGCTGTTACTTAGCAGGGGGGCTGGACTGCATGCTGTGATATTCCCTCACCAACATGGAAGATTGGCCTTAAATGATCTTAAATCTAAATGTTAAATATGAAAAATATATCTCGCGCTCTAAATAACGGACCTCCCTTGACTATTATAGCAAACAAGGGGTCGTTGGAAACAGGGGCGGACTGGGCTGTGGTTCGTGGGGGCGGGGTTTGGTGCGCAGAGGACTGCGTCTCGGCCGTGGGTCGCATGTTGGCAAGTCTCACACAACGCGCGTTATGCATGTCGCAAATCACGTTATGCATGCTGTAAGTATTTTTCGTATTTTTTTTTTTTTAGGATCGGATTTAAGCGGGTGGTTACTGTATTTTGAAGGTTAATTCTTTGTTTCTGCAATTAGATGAAAAACAACAGCATTAAACTGCTACACCTTTGTTTTGCTATCTGTATCTCTCAATAATGGGAGGGCAAGTTTTTGCATGATTTTGAGTGCAGTTTCATGGTTTGTGAGATCATATTAGTCTTAAAACCAGTTAACCAGTCTTTTCATAACGCGTTTGTCTAAGTCATGTAGTGTACCCAAGTCTTCACGCAACATGACAAATACAAAATTTAGGCTGGATTTCCCAATAACAACCAAGTCAGGAAAATGCTCCTGCCACAGAAGTCATTGTCTAGATTTTAAACCACAATAGGGCTGCATTTCATTCCACAGCCAAGGTTTTAGAAACACACCAAGCTTTGATTTCATGGCCAATTCCACTGGCAGGAACAGCCTAAAACAAATAAATTACTACAACACCAGACTCTGTAATTTGTACTGGGTAAATGCAAAGACATTACCGAGAGAGGCAAAACTCGAGCGTAGCCTTCAGCTGTTCTCGAAGGTCTTCAAGCTGCCTGGAGGAGTCCGAGCAATCACTTTCTGCTCAAGTGGAAAACAAGGGTTTTAACAGACTTCACATCAATTTCAAACAGAATACAGACTAAAATAAATCTAACAATTACTGTACCGTTCATGTTGGTCTCTTCTTGTAACCCAGGGGTCAACTGATGAACCGTGCTTTCCATGTCCACTGGTTCTGGTGGCACAGCTGACGGCAGTTCTATTGAGACGGATACCTGTTCTTCATTCCATTTCCCTTTGTCATTGCTGGGGACATAACCTAGAACAAAAAAATTAACTACTTAGATTTTCAGCCATATCATTTTTTTCTGAGAGTTATAACTGATTTTCCAGAGCTGTAACTGATTAGGTCTAAGGAAACCAAAGTCCTAAATGGCAAGTGCTACACACAAATCTGCATCTGTTTAGCTATTAATGCATTCACTAAAGCAAGTTAATGTTGTGATTAAGGGGAAACCTGGCTACACCAAACAGTTAGTGCCAAATAAGATGAATCAAATTCAGCAACAGTTTCAGGACACTCGGTGTTCTGCATGTATGATGATTCTGAAGGTTTACCTCCCGAGACAGCATTTGTTGGGTCACTGGCATCTTCTACCCATGGCTGGAGACTGTGTGTGTATGCCGATCCTGAAGCTTCCAGATTAGGCATATAACTGGCCCATGCCTTTGCATTTGGATTAAGATCAGAAACCTTGGCAGACCCCTATGGCATAATAAAGATTGATGTAACATTTCTGGGCAACAAGAAAACACTCAAATTCAATGACTGAATACAGTGAATGGCCAAAGAGTTCTATAGACTAGACTAACCAACAACCTCATACATACACCATCAAAGTACACTTACAAGCTCATTGTAAGGATTTTGCCAGTCCCATACAAAGGAGCCATTTGAATTTAACAGGTTGTAAGGGTAGGTGGTTTGGAAGGCTTGTGAATCCTCCAGGATGGCACTCAAATCCGTTTCATTATCCTGCTGTGCCTTAATTTCTTCCTCAGAAGGACAAGGGAGCCATGCTGAGTCCAAGGCATACCCTTGTTTATCAAGGAACAGTGCTTCAGGCTCTCCAGACCATGTAGAGAGGTAAAGCCTAGAATTCCCATCCTCATTTACCTCTGACTTGCCAAGAAGGTCAGAAACCATGTTTAACACACTTTGGTCTCCTTCTGAATCGTGTGCGCAAGTCCTATTTATGAGGTCAATCTGTTCAGGGACGGAGGCTTTCCCCACACCGCGAAAATGAATCTCATATGAGGGAGTGCTGGCATGAATATCAACCTGGCCAGGTTCAACAGGTAGAGGAATAGCTTTGTTTAGGCATGTGGTTTCATCTTCACCATTTGCAACTGCGCTGAACGTGGACAGACACATTTCAGAATCTTGGAGGTCAAAACTGGCGGGGCAACATGATTCAAGTTGGTATCCCTGAAGCCTGCTTAACGCAAATGCACTGGTGCAGTCATGCACTTGTAAGGCATATGATGGTTCTCCAATTTCAAACAGTGGTCTTATGTTGCTCACAAGAGGAATGCTGTAGTCAACCACTGCCCCTTTCTCTCCAGTGCCAATCACGCACATGCCTTTTGGACCTACAGGCTTTGATTCTGGTTCTTGATTGGACCCATCTGAAGTGCTTTGCATAACATTGGCAGCCTGCCCCAAGAGAAGGCTGGAGGGAATGCAAGCACTCTCACTCACCATACTGTTTTTAGACAATGTGGCACTGTCAGAAGTCTCGGACGACTCAATCCGAGAAGGCAATGTGGTAGGAAGGCTACGCTGGATATTTGTGTTTGCGAGTTCCATTCCATCTTCTGAACACACAGGGATCTCTTGGCCATTAACAACACGGTCATCAGCAAGATTAAAATAATAGTGGGGCACTTGGACATCTACGGTTTGCTGCAGTTCCACTTCATTATCTGTTTTGACACAAACACTGCTTAAAGAAATTTGACCCAGTCCTTTCTGCTCGTCTCCACTAAAACATTGTGAGACGACTGGGATGTTCTCAGTCTCTTTGAACTCGCGTTTCTCTTCTCCGTCTGTGTTAATGAATTCCTGGGTTGACTTGGGTACTATGGTCTCCATTTGTTGCTCATCACAAACTGCAAGATGTCCTGGGTACCCATTATTACAATCACTGTTAACAATAGGAGTATAAGGGTTATTTGAAACAACTGCAGTAACAAGAGCACAGCCTGGCAGCGGTTGCTCTGCCTGCACACTGTTCACTGAGGTATATGGGATGTCAACAAAATCCTTGAATGAACTTGGAGTAGGATCGTCACCTTGAAGTAAATTTTGAGAGTTTATTTTTGTGACAGAAGGCGGCAGAAATGGTTTATGAATGGCTGCGTCTTCCATCATTTCTACATGCTCACTCCCATTTACAGAATCAGATTCTGACATTTTTGAAAGGTCAGTGGAAGAAATGTTACAGGCGACGTCCTCTGTGCCATAGTCGATCTCGCTTTTCTCTTCAGTACAGGGAACTAAATTTTCAGGGCAAGCTATCTTTTGAACAGATATGTCTGTCGGAAGCACATCAGTATATCCCCCATGTACTAACTGCAAGTCACACACATCCACTTCTATGGCCGTTAGCTTTTCCTCAAATTCAGAACTTGAAGAGCCACATGATTTCAACAGGTTGCCTGCTGGAACAGCTGAGCAAGTTTCAGAGTCCAGATTAAGTTTGTTAGCTTTTTGAAAGTCAACACCGGTCGAACACTTTTGAATTGCAGCGCCATTTTCATTTTCTAATGGAGCAGAGATGAAAGATGAAGGGGTATCCTGAAAGGACGCCAGTGTATCAGAGCGATCGAAGCTTACCAAGTCGTGCACCATTACTTTGTGAAATGTCTCACAATGGGTAGTACTGGATAAATGTTGAGTGGACTGCAGCACTGTTGCCTTTAAAGATGATTTGCTTTCTCCTACATTGGGTGAGGAAATTAGATCATGAGCCGTTTGTGCAGAATAAATCCTAGAATCATGACATGCATTGTCCATGGCATTCAGGTCAATCTCTGCCCGTGTTTCAACGTTTACATCCACCGGTTCACTAAAGTCAACACTTTTTGAACAGTTTTCGTCAGACTCCAGTTTGTTTGCAGACTCAATCTCTGAGGCAACACTTTGCGTTTCCTGGTTGGACGCTTCCAAAGGGCGTACTTCACAAACCACTCCTGAAACTTTCAACGGGGCTGCATGTGATTGTTCTGTGCCTGTATTAACAGACTTCTTACTCACAAAAGCTAAGTCAACACGGTTTACCAAGGGCTCACTGTGCTGTCCCTCTGGCCCTTTAGTATTTCCACTTGAGTTTGGAGAATATGACTGTCCATTCCTTTCCAGCAAATCAGGAACAGTTTCACCTGTAGTCTCATCTGAAGCACTGGCAGGGGAAATTTCACTTGACTGATGCCCATTCTTTTCACATATGTTACCAACTGCCTGTTTCGTTCTGTCTCTTAGCGGAACAGAAGGATCCTTTCCAGATACTGCACTCTCACTCTCTGACACCACGTCATGAAACGTCTCAAGGAGATCCGGGAGAGCACTACCCTTGTTCACAGATGAACGTCTTACAGGGAGACTTGCAGAACACTTTTCAACATCATCTTCTTGTACCTTGGTCGTATGCAGGGTTTCAAAAGCTTTGGTCCCATTTGTTGGTTCTGAGGTAGATATCTTGTATGCATTATGCAAGAGTGAAAAGTTATTAAACAGCACCGCTTCGGCATCATCCAGCGCATTCATCTGATCGAATGCTGCAGGGTGTGTTGTGGATGGAAGTTCACACTCACCATCCAGATCATCTGTATCGATTGAGCAAATGCTGTAGAAGCTCTGGGTTCTTGTTTTAAAGCGGTGTTCTGAGGTCAACAGCTCCGAATTTTCATCTGAATTATAAAGCTTTTCTTTATCATGCAGACACGTGGCCGCTCCCGGTGTTGGAACGTCCGATGTCTTCTTAACGGCGCTTTGCACCTGTGCGTGCTCCTCCGAGCCCAGGCTGCTTGAAGTGCAAGCTGCTCTGATGCAATGACTGTTTGGCACAATGGCGACGGCACTACCCACATCCTCGAAATGGCTTTTCCAGCCTTCTCCTGTAAAATCTGAACAATGAGACGGCGTCGCTTCTCGAAACCAGTTTGCTCGTTTCACTGCATTTTCAACAATTTTCTTTTTTACAGAGTTCAACATGGCCATGTCTGTGATCTGAGGAAGGGCAGGAACAGCTTCCTCACCATCTGCACGTGGCTCTTCTGAAGCTTCCTTAGAGACGCCATCCTGTTCCAAAACTTGACCAGTAGTAGGGTCACCATACGGTTCGTTCCAAAGTGCCGTCCCATCCTGAACCCTGTTGCTTCTCTGATCAAGGAGACTGAGATTCACTGGGGTGGAAGCATAACTTCTTGTATCCAGTGCCAAGTTCGTCTCCCCGTATTCAGAAAGCTTCTCTTCGACCAGTTCGGCCACTGAGCAAGCGCACTGTTTGACATCTTTAACTGAGCAGCTTTCAGCCACTGGTGTTTGAAGAAGGCTTGTTCTTTCACTGACTAAATTAGGATTCAGCTCTTTACTAAAGCAACAACCCATGTTAAACTACAACATAAAAGTTCTTTCAGTAAACTGGCAAACACACCTCGTGAAGTTACTCTCAGAGAATGATCAAGAGAGAGAGAGAGAGAGAGAGAGAGAAAGAGTGGGAGAAAGAGAGAAAGGGAGCGATATGACTGCCTGCCCCCCCTACATATACTCAAAATAGCACATTTAAATTTGGCTCACATGGTACAAGCGGCTCACATGGCCCTGTCACTCAAACACAAACGCCAACATCCTATGATAGGCAGCTACGATGCATGAATGGGATCAGCCCAATAGACATATGCTAATAATATACATGTAGAAATACTTGGGAACATAAACATGGCTATGACTGATCAATAAACACAGCATGGAAATACTGACTTGCATGTAGGCCAATTCGGTTCCAAAAACACTCCACAGTATACAAAGTTTCTATAATGCTGTGTCTTGAGCGACGGAGAGCAGAATCCACAACAAACCGTACAAATCTGATACTTTACCAATAGGGGAATCTCTTTTTTCCTCACTTCCTGTGGCTGCTGCACCTGTGGCTCAGCTATATCTTTCCCTTCCTGGTCTGAAGTCATGAGCCGTCAAGGTTTGGGCTCTTTGAACAGAGCACCTAAGATCACCTGGGAGGCTACAGAACAAACAAAAACAGACAACACCACTCATTAAAGCAATGTGAAAAGACGGCATGAGTAACACCAGATTACCAGGTTCAAACACCAACACTTGAGCACTGTGAGCAACAGTTTGCTGCTACACAGGGAAACGCTATCAAGAGCAGTAATATGAGCAATATAAGGCAATTTTTTTGCAATGTTTTGAGCATATTGTTGATATCGTCAACCCTTGAAGACTGACCAACTGTATTTTTCATTACAAACAGTAATTAATTACCCCTGTTTAACTTCGCTGAGTGCAGCGCAGGTGTGTTTGAATAAAAAAAAGTCCATGTACCCTGATCGTTTTCAAACTAGTTGCAGAATATTATAATGCATATTGTGTAAAATCTATTAGAACTGCAATTAACCCCCAGCCAAATACTGCTCACCCCTACAAGCTGGTCAGCTGGATTTGTCAGGCTTACAACACTTGACAACCTTCAAATGAAGGAGCAATACACTATTTAGTCAAAGTCAGACTGATAACTAACCAACCTGGGACTTCAAGCTGATGTCAAAGTTTAAAACATGGACGTAGGTTTGTACTCCGGTTTATTCCTTTTTATAATGCGAACTGACTTTCTGCTTACCCCAAACTCAAAGCATCATTTTTCCAATCTTAGTTAGTTTAACAGACTGATTTTTAGAGATTAAAAAACAGATAGAAATTTTTATCAAACAGTCGCATAAGGAACGCGAAGAGGATTCAAAACTAATTAACCGAGTAGCATTTTTCTTTTAGTCAGTGATATTCAAAACTGAGGACACTGGATAAGAGCCCAAGGTTTTAAAAACAAGAACTCTCAACTGAAACTCTACAACAGGCGCCGTGTTTTCAGCAGATCAGAATTTTGCCGATGATGCAGAGCTACCAAACATCAGCAGCTATGAGCTCTGATGTGAAATTGTCTTGGGCTTCGTCACCCATTCTGGTGCAAATGCAAACTGTGCTATTTATAGACTGAATGTTACAGTATGACACTCGAGGTAAAATATTGAACTAATTATACAATAATTTTGTCCCAATTTATCCATTTTAAATACAACAGCCGCTAGTCAGCTCAGCCCTAGACAGAAGTCTGATTTTTTTTTTCTTCCATAAGACCCATGAAGTGGCTCAGGTAGGGCCATCGTTACTGATTAGAGTGGTAATCTACTGATAAAGTTTTTATTTAAACGGTGAATAATATAAAACTACCAAGAAAAATAACAAAACTGTCAAACCAACACTGAAACCATAACAGGCATCATGACTGTAATTAAGATGTAATTAAGAAGCTATAAGTATTTTTTTAATAATAGAAATTAAAGAAGGTAAAATACAAACAGACTACCATCGACTAACTGTATAATGTTCCAGCTAATAATGTAATAAGAATAACCATACAGCTGACACTACAGGTTCCACGTCCAGCTTTTGCAAGTCTTCCTATTTCTTAATAATGAAGCAAGAGATTTAAGAGATAACCAACATTCACGCAGAAGAAAACGGCAAGTGTGTCTGGTAGTTTCTTGCTTGATACTGAATGTGATAGATACTGAGATGTGTATTTGCCGACCAGTTATTTCACTTGTGGTGGAACATGATCATGGCTGAACGAAGATTTTACTATTTCCGTATTTTACTATTTCCGTACAGCACCTTGACTGCTGTCAAGCTGAGCAGAACTCCTATCAGACTCAACTCAAGAGTACTGGGGCAGCTGGTGGCCTAGTGGTTAGGGAGTTGGCCCTATGGACAGAAGGACATAGGTTCAAATCCCAGCACTGCTAGTGGCACCTCTGACGTTCCCTTGAGCAAGGTATCATATCCAAACACAGCGTTCCTGGCTGAATGGGTTAAATGGGTTTAACACACTGTGTGCCGTTCTGTGTTCACGTAAGACAAATGGTCACCTTACACTTGTGGAGACTGCTCCAACTGCAGAGCACATCTTTACAATGGCCTGCAGAGACCATGTTTAAATTGCAAACCAACGAGTTTTAATCACGTAATTGATTATAATCAAGTACACGTGACAGCCCCACTCTTAATGTTTCTTTGCACATGCTTGCCTTAACCCAATGGCTGAAAACACACTCTTTTAAGACTTTTGGGACATAACCATTAAAGTAAGGAAGGTGATCGAGAAGGCACACACCACAGGACAGGACACAGTGGGAACAATGCGAAATTCTCTCTCTGCATTTAACCCATTTACCAAGTGAAGCAGACGCTACCTCAGTGGTACCACTAGCAGTCCTGGGATTCAAACCCATGACCTTCTGATCACAGAGGCAACTCCTTTACCACTAAGATAACAGCTGCCTCAAAAAATTGTTAAAGAATTGGCTTGAAGAATCATGAAAAATCATGCCAACGTTAATAATAAACATTTAGAGTAGTTTAACAGAGCCGGTTACAAAACAAAACACTTCAAATCAGAATCCCAGGATCACTGTACTCTTCATAAATGCCAAACACAAGTACTGCAGCAGTTTTGTGTAAAAACGTACAATTTCAAATGTGCATTCATACACAACTCAGCTAGACCATCACAACAGCTTCTAAATACTCAGTCTTGCATCAGCATATAGCTAATCTAACTCTATCGGCATAAAGCAGGAACTTCACATCCATTACCACACATTAACAGCAGACATCCCAAACTGGCTTGCCAGACTGCAGACAAAACGGTTTGGTTTACCATGCAATGCATCATATTAGGCTTCAGCTTTGTCATCAGAGAGGCAGCTCAACAGTAAAACAATAAAAGGGACAAAGGGTGACTCATCACTCTACATTTTGGCTTGACAGTCTTCACACGCTTGTGCACACTTTACTCTAGATTCAGAAGATAAATCACACAACTGTATTAGTAATACAGGCTCAAACAGAGATCGGCCTTTGACTAGCAGCTTGTTTAGGTGGGAAACGGTAATGTTTTACTGTTTAATGTTTGTATATTATCTTGGAGTAGCTGGTGGCCTGGTGGCTAGGGAGTTGCTCATGCAATCAGAAGGTCATGGGTTTGAATCCCAGGACAGGCAGGGGCACCACTGAGGTACCCTTGAGCAAGGTAACGCCCCCACACACTGCTCCCTGAGATCAGCACTGTCGCTGGCTGCCCGCTGCTTCGCTTGGTGAACGGGTTAAATGCAGAGAAAGAATTCCACAGTGTTCACACTCTGCGCTGTGGTGTGTTCATGTAAGGTAAATTTTTTACACTTTGTTTTTCAATTCTACTGCACTTATATGCTTTTCTAAAGTTGTGTATACTGTTCACACTTGAAATACATGGACTGACTGGATTTAGCACAGCACAAGTATGTGATATGTTTGAATAAGCATGTTTTGTCTGCATCAGATTACTGGTGACATGCATCATGTACTGTATTAGCATTGTGCAAACTTTTTTCCACACTGCCCAGCCCTACAGGCTAGCCAGCTGGAATTGTCTCATCATATCTGACTTCAGCACTCAAATGGAGGAACACTAGCTTCTTTAAGTAAACGTATACAAAAAGGCACCTTTAAAAACATGTTGACATATGAGTATTAAAGGGTTACTGACTTTTCAGTGCATTTTGTTGATTCATTTATGTATTCGGCTGAATTCATAGTTCATTGTAGATGTATGTAAACACTAATAGTTTAAAAACCTACCTTTCATTGGTCAGTGTGGTATACAGAAAACAAAGCTACGAAAATAGTCTATTTTGAAATCATACTAAACAATGTGATGACCCATCCACCCACCCACCCAACCTGCAGCTCCACCCATTCACCAAGTGGCTCAACTCTGACTGCCCTTTCCAGCGAGGCAAAACACAGGCCAGCCAATCAAAACAAATGCAATTTACAAACTTTAGTCTTAAAGAACCTTTAGTCACAAAAAGATCCTGTTTAAATCCTAAGAAAAGGTGATTTGGGGAATTTGGACATGCAAAAAAAAAAAAAAAAAAAAAAGACTGCACATAAACCCACACAAAAGTACGGCATATAAACCCACAAAAGTACGGCATATAAAATATTCAAGGTATTCGGACGATTGGTTACATCTTCCTGTAATCCTGAGATACTCTCATCTCAGAAACAAGACACTAAATATGCCACAAAAGTGCAAACCTTCCAAAACTGCAATGACTGACACCCGATATTTTCACTATTCCTTCTTTTCATCTAATATAATTTGTGTGGAGAATGAAAACAGTCATGTCTTACTTTATTTTTGGGTGAACACAGTATCAAAGGGGAAAAAACAGATTTAAGGTTTTAGAATCATTTCTGTAACTTAAGATGTTGCGTTTGTTATTAACTAGTAGAATCAACACAAAATCTTCCTCCATAAATCAGAATTAGAATCTTTACTGTCATACACTGAGCTTGGATGCAGTCTCCTTCAGTGCAAGGTAAAAAATAAAAAACAAGTAGGTACATTTCTACATACAACATAAAATATAATAGATAAAAAAGAAATGTGTCTGATATATAAAACATAATACTGCAGCTGTGATACCTTGTAAGGACATTGCACTGTGATCCATATTGCACATGGAGTGCAAATTTAGCATTGCATTTTATTTATATACAGGAAGATATATATGGTACACCGCAGCTATGACATTTAAGAAAATTACAGCCTGCTGATAACGTGCAACTTTAACACTAAAAACAGCTAGTAATAAGCTAAACAGTTTCGCTCATGTGTAATATTTCTGGTGCATTATTACTATTTCCGTCAGTGTCTGCTTGAGAACACTTATGTATATGTATAAATATCCACAGTGCTCATACAAACATCTATTTATAAAAGTATATCCACTGTGTCCATACACACACATACATACGCGCAATATGCACAAACACCTATAAGTTTGTATATGTACACTTTATTAATATACACACTATTTTTGCATTGTTAATATAGTATACTTATATTATACTGTTGTGTTTTATATCTTATTCTGTTGGTTATGCTGCTTCTACTTATTGTTTTACTGTCCACTTTGCTGCTGTAGCAACTCAGATTTTCCACCTGTGAAACTAATAAAGAGTAAAAGATCTTAAACATAAAGACATATGTTATTTTGAAGGCATTCTGAAGAAAATTACATGTTCAACGTTTTGCAAGGGGAAAACTAAGGTTTAACGTAACATTCGCGTTGTTTAGATGGTCGAGAGGTTGACAAGGAGCAACTTTTACAGGTTTTTAGCGAAAACAAAGCTTGTAAATTGTTATCAGCTGGTAACTTGGTGTTAAGCACTGTGGCTAATTAGCTTCTCCCTTTAGCATGAGAGCTAACACGGCTAACTAGAGCATACGTTGATTTTTAGCATAAAACTAACCAAAGCCATGTTATATAAGATACAAAATGGGCTGCAGCATCGGTGAACTGCTCAGAACAGTCGATGTTTGAGCGTTTGTAGTTACAAGTTTGATAAAAGGGTTAAAAAAAGACAGACACACTCACCTAGACGAGCTAAAGCTGTGGGTTAACCAGGGCCGCAGCTCTCCAACGGCTCCAACCACTCAGTCCATGACAGCACACTCTCCAATATTACTGAGATTTTTACCCAAGCGAGCAGCTAAACTATCAAAGGACAGCCTTTTAAAGCAGGGGAGGAAGCAAAGCAACTTTTAGTCCACCCGTGTGTCTAGGTTTAACTTTTTTAAAGGGCGTGAAACGCGTGCCCAAGCAAGCTAGAGTCCAGCTAGCCAGCCAGCTAACTCGCTAGCCATTATCGTAGACTGTTATTCTTCAAAAACGAAGGTTTCTAGCGTTCCTGAACGGGCGTTCACCTCCTAGTCCTGTCGATTTTCAACTCAGAGTGTCCCTCAAGAACTACGAGAATGAACTGAGCCTGGAGATAGCAAAAATAAGCGAGAAGGAGCCTCTCCTCCACTACTATTTGTGTTTTCAGTTTAACCGAGCGACGTTAGAGCTTCATTCCGCGGCCCAGAACGCACGGCTACTCTGAACCGACAACGAATCGGTTCGTCCCGAAACAAAACATTTCTGTCGATTTTGCGTAATGTTGGAGTCAGGCTTGAACGGATCGGATGATTTTAAACGTATAAAACTGAAATGAAGAAATAAAACGCAAAACGATCGCATTGTAAGGTCAAGAAATGTTTATAAAAACGGAATGAATCACACGCTCGGTTTACTGACACTCGCGGTTCAAAAGAATCGGTTCTTTAAATTCAATCAAAACCGAATCACTAAAATCCCGCCTCGTTTGTCCGCAGTGCTGGGTGTACGGACTCCAGCAGAGCACAAAAAGAGAAATAACGCAAATAAAAAAACGCTTTCTGACGAACATGGTGGGCAAACATCGCCACCTGCATCCTGGAAAATAATCACGACTTTTCATGTGTCATGTCTAAAACAGTGCATTCGATTTAACTTTGTTTTTAAAAGTCAAAAAGCATCATTATGAGGCTTTAATCAGAGAACATTCACAGCCTGTATAGCTGCCGATAAGATGGTGCAAGTCTGGTCATTGAAAAAGCTCTAAGTTTAGATCACCCTTATATGACATTTGTCATATTTTGCCCACCTTTTTTCCAACCTAGACTTTAACATACAGTAAAAACTGTACTAAACTACACTATGTGCACAACGGCATGACACCAACAGGGACTTTAATGACATTGCATTCAAGTACATAGACTTTAACATGGAGTTGGTCCAACCTTAGCAGCTAGAATAGCTTCCACTCTTCTTGGAAGGCTTTCCACAAGTTCTTCCCCAAAGTGTTCACAAAGTTGGAAGCATGGTGTTGTCCAAAGGTCTGCTGAAGCATTAAGATCGTCCTTCGCTGGAAGTACTATTATGTATTATGTAACTCTTACAAACTGAAAGAATCTAAGCTTGATAACACAGAATGTGGCATCCTTTTGATCTTAAATGAGCTCCAGTAAACATATTTGTCCGTATAGTGATGTGTGTACGTACATATTTAGAGAAGTGTAACTCGCTGCAGTTCAGTAGTTCTGGGACTTTTTAAGCCGTTCCTGTTCAACTACACTCAGCATTAAAAAGGAAACGAAACTGAACCTGAACACAAACACTGAATAATTTCATTGTTTCTGAATATTAGTTTAGATACTTTTAATGACAAAAATCCTGTTGTTTAGACCAGTGATTGCTCACCATTAGCCATTTGAGTAGCTTTTTTTCTCAGGTATGCGTTATCCCATCCCTTCGATAAAGATGGGATTAAACTTTTGTTTTCGTTTGCGTTACTACAATATATGGCAAAAACTGAGTAACATCAGGCAGATCCAAAATAAAAAAAAAATACATTTTAAAAATAATAATAATATAGCTTAAATATATAAAAACGTTCATTTTAAGGTAATTCAGGGTAATTGAATTACCTTAAAAAGGTAGCTGCTCCAGGGGGACTATCTCTGTAATTAATAACTATAAGACTGTCTCTGTAACTAATGACTGTAAGACTGTCTCTGTAACTAATGACTGTAAGACTGTCTCTGTAACT
>JBBPCY010000001.1:8715791-8731617 GCA_037974405.1 Brachyalestes nurse
CACACACACACACACACACACACACACACACACACACACACACACACACACACACACACACACACATACACACTCACTTTCTCATGATCGTTCTCAGGCTTTCATACACACCAACCCCAAAACATATGTGCCCTGCCACGTACAGATTGAGTTTTTAAGGTTTTTTTTTAGGGTTTTTTTTTGCATTCCCCCTCCACTGTGCACCACACTGTAGAGTCCACGTAATACATTCCTTCCAAAAACACTGCGCTCTCGCTCTCGGTCTCTCGCTCTCTCTCTCTCCCTCTCTTTTGTCCGTCGTCTAGCTGTCTGGCCAAACTACTGCAGCTTTCCCAGCTGAATTAGTGGATCTTTTGAAAGAGCCTCTAGTTTGTGGAAAATCGCATTTCCGTGTGTGTGTGTGTGTGTGTGTGTTTTCCCCTTCTTTTTGATTGTGTCTACATAAATGTACATTAATCCAGATCCTTTATCTGTCACTTCATGAGAGTCTTTCAAGGCAGATACTGTCTAAATATATTCAGATCCTATATTATACATTGATTGAGATCTTTGAAAGCACTATATGTCTGACTTTCAGTATTAAACACTGATTCGGCTCTTTTAAGGCAGTCTGTATCCGTGTTCATATGTAGCATCATCAAGATCTTCTTGTGTTCGATTGTGTACGGTGTAGAAATATCTGAGAAGATGCGTTAGCCATTTTCTATCTCTCTTCAAGGAAGTCCTGCATTTTCAGTTCCAGTACTTCCATTGTCTAATAAGTCCTTCGTTAAATTAAAACAGACGTGCTGGTGGTATTACTGAACAAGTCATTGAACAAATCTAGAGTGCATCAGTAGTTTAGGAGGAACACCCACGTTCTTTTAACTGTAGCTTTCTCTTTAATGTTATATTTCAACCATTCTAGTGGCTCATTCTTCTGAAATGCTTTTCTAAGGATCATATAAAACAGAATTAAACCTGTGGTGTGCACATACAAGCACACAGCAGCTTCTCTGGGTTTGGCAAAAGCAGTGCGAAGTGTAATTTCATGTCATTTCTGTCATATCTGTCTTAGGCACCTGCAAAAATAACGTTTCCATCTGGTTCGACTCAGTCAGTCCTTCATTAAATTAAATCAGGAGCTGCTGATGGAGTTTCACAATCCAAACGACGGCTGGAGGAACCGAGGAGGAGTCTGGAACCGAACCTGTGTTCTCCTCACCAGCTCACACAGTATCAACTGCGTGTTTATAAACAAACCAAATCTTGATACTTTTTACTGCTTTCTTGCTTGTTTGCATTTATTCTACTGTGAACTTTGCCGGCAGAAAGACACGTTACTCATCAGACGCTGAGAAAAGTGGCTTTAAACAATTTGCGCAGGAGCCTCAGACTTTTGTACAGTACTGTATGTCTCGTGCACTCCTTACACACTCAGCAGACAACGACTGGCATACAGTGGTTCTGTCAGTAGAGGCTGTTCGGCTGCAGTGTCTCACCCGGATGCGAGGACCATGCCGGAGACCCGGGTGATGCAAACGACCAGCGCAGGAGTGAGGAAGCAGAGGGACGGCTAGTAAACTAATATGCTCAGGGCTAACTTTAGACTAAATGCTGTTGTTGCCCCAAGAGACTGACATTATATCTGTCTAATGTTTGCTCCCTCGACAACAGCCCGGGCTCAGATTACCTCAGACTGGATGTGACTTTGCAGAGAGAGCCCTTGCTTAGCCATTCAGTACTTTTTGTACATTATCCACTCTTATTTGTGGCATACCGCCGATACAGATACGGTTTTGGAATCACTGCAACACTGATATAGTGTTTTAAATGCCAAAATTTGAATCAACTTTCTAGGCTGGTTTGGCCACATTCAGATCCTATAGGGCAGCTCTTCCGCTAAAAGAAAACAACTGAAAAGCATCCTTCTGGCAGCTGCCTGTTGCGAGTTTATCTGGCACAGCAGTGAAAAACACAGATACAGAGAGGCACACACGGAGGCAGTGGTGGTGTGTGAGCCTCCTGCGGGGCTGAATGGTTTGTGTGAGGGATCCTCAGGCCCCTGAAGAGGGAAAAGGCTTCTCTCTCTCTCTCTCTCTGCAGCACAAAGAGGGGCTTGTTCTGAGGAGGCCCCTCTGATCCTGCAGGCTCCAGGGAAGCCTGGTGGGGGAGCAGCGCAGAACCCACCTCAGACTCCCTCTGTCTACCTCTCACTAATGTTACCTCCTTCCTCTCCGATCGCTCGTCCCCGTCCAGCTCAATCTCAGTTCAGTTATCTTTTATTCTCTTTACCCTTCATTCTTACTTAAAGTTTTCCCAAAGCCTTTACCGATGGAAAAGTCTCACGCTTCACCTGCAAAAAGGTGTATTCAGTTTTTGGAGTTGAAATCCATTCAGTAGTTCTTACTCATATGACAGACTTCATTATGAATCACAAGAAGGACACAAATACAGAAAGATTTAGATTCATATAATCAGAGGAAAAATAGCAGATAGAAGAACAGGAAAGCTATTTTACATTTTACAGATACTTTATTTTAACCGTTTCTGTTTGTGTTTCTGCGTATCTCCATCTCAGTCTCTTTGCTCTCCCCCTCCCCCCATTCCCTCCTGTGGAGAAGGGAGGAATGTTGCTGTTTGCCCAGTGTCTGGGTGGCAAGCTGTTGAGTGCCTCTCTCTCTCTCTCTCTCTGTCTTTCTATCTCTCTTCTCTCTCTCCCTCTGTCCTCTACTACTTCTTCTCTCCTTCTTTCTTTCTCTCTCTCTCTGTCTCTCTATTTCTTTCTTTCTTTCTCTCTATCTCTCTCTCCCTCTGTCTCTCTGTGTCCTCTACTACTTCTTCTACTTCTTCTCTCCTTCTTTCTCTCTCTCTCTGTCTCTCTATTTCTTTCTTTCTCTCTTCTCTCTCTATCTCTCTCTCCCTCTGTCTCTCTGTGTCCTCTACTACTTCTTCTCTCCTTCTTTCTCTCTTTCTCTCTCTCTCTCTCTCTGTATGAATGGTGTCTCTTCATGCTTGAGAGCCTAAGACACCCTTACTTTCTGTCCCACCGTCTCACTCCCTCTCTCCTAGTCTCAGAAAGGTGAGGGGGGGGGGGGGGCAGGGCCTGGGCATACCTGTGCTCAGGCCGTTTCCAAGCACAGAGAACAATCTGAATGGATTTTGTTGTGTGGGGGTTATTTTAAGCCACCGCTCCAGTACACTGGTGTTCCTATGAAGCCAAACCACACGTATCTCTGTGTACATATAGCCCTCCTCTGCCTGGATGAACGCCGTACTGAGGCTCCAAACACCGGAGCGCACAAACAGGGGCCTTATTGAGAAGCCAAGGCCACTCCGGGTCCTCCAGGGGCCAACGGCCAGGGCGGTAGAGATGAAACTGTAAAGTCCATCACTGCACTGCGGTGATTTACAGGCGCGGAGTAATCCGGAGGTCGTCATGCTGCGCCTCCTCACGGCCCTACATGGGAAGAGGGGACCTGAAATGTCTTAAACAGCTGGCGGGCTACCGAAACCCCGCGGAAAAGGAAGAAACGGTCACGGAAAAAATGCAGCCGAAGCTGCTTTGAGTTATTATGTGGGCAGGGCTTAGGTAAAACTTAAAATACCTGTTGTGTCTCAAATGTTATTCACTTATTATTTCTATTTTATTGACAGGAACATTTTACAGGCTCCAAATACATGTTGATGTTTGCAAACGTGCGCTCGTCCTCATTACTCCTCCATTGTACTTCTTTACTTTTCTTTTGTGTTCTTTACTTTTATAACCGTATTTTTTTAGTATGTTCATTTGACTTAATTCCTTTTTTTTAAACCCAGACAACCCACCTGTATCATACAATCTGTTGTCAATATGAGGTGATAATCAGCAAAAATGTTTGTTGATGGCAGGGAGGGGGGTGATGACAGAAAGGCATGTATGGTATTGGAGCACTGAAGTATCTTTCACTAACTGATCTTGCCTTAGGGTGCAGAATCCTGTCGTTCTGTTGGACCTCTAACATGTTGTTAAGTAATTGCCATTTGTTTTAGTTTATTCACGTTCATCATGATGCATTACTATAAAGATACAGTTTGGAACATTAGAATCAGTTCGACAGGGAAAACAGCTTGTCTGTGTTACATAATTAAAATTGTATTGTACCAAAAAGAATCAAACTAAATCAGTGTGGAAATGTCAGATTTCATCAATTTCATCATTTTCTAAAGGATCGAGTGTTATGAGATTTAGAGATTCGGAAATGTAACGCTTAACTTTGCGTGCACTTTGTAGCTGTATTATCTAGCAGAAATATGTTGAACTTTAAAAAACTCTTTAACTGGGACATCCCTAGAAACCTCACTGAAAACAGAAAAAATGTGACAGAGGCTTCTGTGAGTTATTGGTGTTGCCTTAAGGTGGTGGTGGGGGGGGGGCTTAGTTTCTGACTGCAAACGGAGGGCAAAAGGGGGAATGTGGGGTCCGCTCTGGCCACGTCCCGGGAGAGCTGTGACAGAGCGGGCTGTATGTGCTGTGTAAACGGCATCAGTGGCCATCTCCCCCCCCACTGCTCCCGTCGGACCCCACGGCTCTGTTTCGGCTCCAGGACGTAGAATGAGAAGCCATAAACAATGACTCAATCTGTTTGTTTAACCCAGTGTCATAGTATCCGATACAGCCCTACTTGAATGGCCTAAGCTGGATGGGAACAGATATACCTGAGAGAGAGAGAGAGAGAGAGAGAGAGAGAGAGAGAGAGAGAGAGAGATTGACTGCTGATCTCTTTAAATGATGAGGGGTTTTGCTGATGATGAATGGGGGCCTGTCTGTGGCCGACAGCTGCTGTGCTGCATCAGGTATTGCGGTTAGCTTAAGGTATTCTGGGTCTAAATTCATCTCTTAAGCAGAGGAAAGCTCGGTTAAACGATATGAGGAATGGCTGCTTTTCTGTTCTCTCTCACTCAGCACGGGGAATTTGCTTTGCTTCTATGCCTTTTGTGATGCAGTACAAGGGGTGGGGATTCGTAGACAGTGTCGTGTTGCAGTTTGGCCTGTCTCTTCCTGCCTGTTTTTTGACTGACATATTTTTTTTCCCCCTTCTCTCAGGGCCTGCCGAAGTTCCCATGATGTCACCAAATGGCTCCATCCCACCTATTCACGTGCCCCCGGGCTACATCTCCCAGGTAACACTGGCGAAATTAACTAAGGCAGTCAGTTCGGGTGGTCTAGAGTGACTCGGACAATGGGATGTGATTTCACCCCGGCGGGCAAATAGAACGCCGGCCCCAACAGCATGTGTCCGTCAAACACTCCGGGCCCTTCCTTTTCTATCACAAGCGCTCGCACAGAACAGAGAGCACTCCGGCTGTAAAGTTCCACTGCGGTTTTGAGAGAAGTGACGTCATGCTGTAGTGAGGTAAAGGTCAGCTATGCTGGCATTTCAGCGGAAAGGTCAGTAAAGGCGAAAGAACGTGCGGTGTGTGGACATAATGAATTAAACCCCCTGTCCTTCCCACAGCTGGTTGCGTAAAGCATCAAAGGCTTTAAACGATGTAGAACTCGAACCTAAAAACGGGACGCGGCTAAACGCGTCTTTGGCTAAACGCGCACCTTTTAACCCGCGATGACCCTTATGTCAGCGCAGTTCATGTTGCTTGTCTGCGTTTCACGCGAAGCTAGTCTGAAATGCTGGCTCTCGTTAACATCCGTTGGAATTCATTTGGTCACATTTGTTAGCATGCGCTTGTTTTGTTTTCATTCTGGATTAGTGTTGAAAGTTGTGCTGGATGGTTGTGGTTGACACAGCGATGGCTGGTATGCTGAATCTGTAGGCTCTCTGTTGTTTGATGGCCGCGCCACTAATGGCTATCATCAGAGGCACTAGACCCAAAGGCAAAGCTTTGTTTTTTTCACAATATGCATTTCAAGCCAACCATGTTAATTTTGTTTGCGTGTGTGTGTGTGTGTGTGTGTGTGTGTTTGTGTGTGTGTGTTTTCAGGTCCTGGAGGACAACACAGGGGTTCGGCGAGTTGTGGTCACCCCTCACTCTGAATGTTACCCCCCCAGTTACTCCCCCGCCCTCTCCCCCACCCACCACCTCCCCCCACCATACATGACGCACCCCCACTTCATCCCAGCCTCGCACACGGCCTACTACCCCCCTGCCAGCCCCGGAGACGTGGCCCCCCACCAGTACTACCAACACCGTCTGCCCCCCATCTACCCAGAGGGTAAGCCTATTCAGCCCTGCTCCTCTTCACACCAGCATAATACACATCTCTCAGACAAGCTGGGGGTCCAAAGTAGGCTTTACTTCTAAGGTTATTATAGCAGGTAATAGCAGCTACCCGAGCAAAAAACAGCAGTAGAAGCCACTCTGAAGAAAAAAACATCATGTGTAAATAAGCAAAGCTATTTGAGACTTAACAACATGGTTTTTAATGAAGTATGAAGTTTGCACAATGCTACTTTGTTGATGATCAACTTTCCATTACTCGTAGGATTCATTAGCATCCAAACATGTCTTGACGGAGCATGAACTTTGTTGGTTGGTATCATAACAGTACGCTTAACCACTAGGCTGTGCTTCTGTAGTGGTCGGTGACAGGGGGGAAAATATACGTCACAAATTTTTTTTTACAATACACAGTGTCATAATATGTACCTTTTCCGATCCAGTAAGTCGGAAAGGACAAAAAGAGCCTCGAAAAAAATACTATAAAAATAATCACATTTTTGGTATAGTGTTTGACGTACTGCACTGCTCTATATTCAGTGTAACAGTACTAACCAAGCTCTGTTTGTAATGCAGTGCTCTTTAAATAGATCATGATATATTGAGACATATTATGATGTAACTTATCATCGTGAGGATGAATACAATCATCGTGCTTGTCTCTTCCTCTTCCAGAGATCATTCCCCTGTATAACATGTCGACGTTCCTGGGCCGGGAGGAGTACTGCAAGCCTCAGCCCAAGAAACCGAAGGAGCGTCCGGCAGAGCGGCAGAGCCTGTCCCGAGTCAGCACACCCCCAACGTCCAGCTACAAGAGCAGCCCAGCCTGCAGCGCCACTTCCAACGGCTATAGTAAGAGCCACACCGGCACCACGGCTACAGGGGCAGGGGGAGGAAGCCCTGGGAACAAGAGAGCAGAGAGGAGGGCCAGAGGAAGCCCCAAACACACAGAGAGCGACCAGCAAGGTGAGAAGGTCCACAAAAGCACCCAAGCTACAGGCTTCAGTACATAGTATCTTGTGCAGGGGTGGGCAACTCCGGTCCTGGAGTGCCATGGTCTGGCACGTTCTGGTGATTTCCCTTCTCAAAAACACCTGGTTCACCGCACCAGTCAACTGTCAGGTTTAGTGAATGTTTTTGAGGAGGAGAACCATCAAACTGTGCTGGACACCGACCCTCCAGGACTGGAGTTGCCCACCCCTGATTCTAGTGGCTAGTTCCTTAGTCAGCAGAGTTCTTATAAATAAAGCAGTCGCATATTGAAAATAGGAGTTTGAAAATGAGTGCAAGAACAAAAAGGTCCCTCAAAGGCTTCAGTAGTGCTATGAGCCAAGTTTGTTATAATCAGTTAATAATATTGGATCAAATATCAAAAGTAGTCATCCCTCCAAAAACGTGGTGTTTGTCTAGTCAGTGTTCTTGGGGGGAAAAAAAACTTAATTGAATTGAATTGTGGTGAAATATGCATTGAATTATTTCTTAAAGAATTCAAATCATTGTGGTCCGAAATTTCCCTCCTAGCTATGAACAAATATTCCCAGAGCACGACGCCGACAGAATCTAAGTGTATTGTGTCTCTGTGCTTGCTGGATAAAGTTAAAGAGAGTTAGAGAGAGACTTGTGGCGTCATCTCCACTGGTTGTTTCTTCTTAGCGAGAGACCAGTCTGGCTGGATGCGTGAGCACGTGTGGAGCTGTGCTCAAGCTGATTGCTCTCTCTAGATCACGCATGACCCGTGCGCGACGCATGGGTGAAGCATGCTTCCATCGGCACTTCTCGCGGCTGCTGGTGGAATGTAAACAGCTAAAACTGCAGCAGGGAGTTTTTCTTCCACGCTGGTCGTATGGTGTTTTTTCTAGGGCCAGAATAATGGAAACCAAAACAGGACTCTGCGAGTGCGCCAACAAATCATCTAACTCAAGAGGACTACTGGAAGCACAAACGACAAAAACAATCTCATACAGTGCACAAAAAAATAGGCAGTGTCATACAAGATGCTTATTTATGTGTGTATGGGTATTATTCTTCTATGGAGACTGTTCTTTAAAACGTAATAGTACTCAAATTAAACAGATGTGCTTCAATGTACTAACAAGATTTACAGAATTTTATTTTATGGTGCCCATAAGTACTGTGAGAATATTGTTCATAAGAGTCCCATAATTACTCAGTATAGTATTCATCATAGCCAACAGTATCCATAATGGTGAAGCAATCATAAGGCTGTCTCCTTGCCCTCCCAGAAGGGAGGTGAAGAGATCAGCATGTCCTGTGAGGGTCTGTAAGCCTGATGTGAGAACAGCTACACTGCTGATTCAGGGCCCTGTTCATTTTATAGCCTGATTCTATTGTAATCTTGGTGGAGGGGGACTTTTAAGCCATTGTTTTTATATGCTTGCAGCCTCACACATTGTGCATACGTTCACACATACAGGATAAATTATAATCATGACATGGTAAAAGGCAGACATACATAAAGGCAACCTTAGTTAAATAAGAGTTCTCAAAGGAAGAGGATAGGTTGAGAGTTTGGCCAAACATTGAGTTTTATCCCTTTTAACACGAATGTTGTTATGTTTTAGGCTAATGTAGCTAACAAGTAATGGAAACACAGAGCCAGCAGTGTAGCATGATGCTAACTGCATATCGTAATCATTATACACTTGCTTCAAACCATAATGAGTTGTTTGCTTATGTGGTTTCTGACACTGCACAACATACTGTTACATATAGTGAGCATATGTGCCCTGCTAATTAATGCTGGCTAATTGTTGAAGAATAAGTTTCCATTAGCTAGATTAGCCTCGTAGCTCCGGATCTGGAAAACTTGGCTCTGCAGTGTAACGTTAGATCACCCGCAGTGATCTGGAAGAGTCGCGCTGTATTGGTTTGACCTTCGCTTGCTTATTACCCTCTGAAACCCCCGGCCTCTGGCTCTCATCTACCTCCGCCCCTCTCTTCTGTCTTATCTCACCGTCTCTAACCCTCACGCTTTGTTTTTTTCATCCCTTTGGTTCTCATGTCTGGCCGCCCGTGAGCGCCTGCGGTCTGGCCGCGCTTGGCCCGGTCCGTAACGAGATGCAGACCTCTTCCTGTCTGCACAACACCCAGAAAACCGAAGGAAAGACAGAAAATTAAAACAAGCAGCGAGTACAGGCCAGTGTGTGCTGATCTGTAATGTGTGTCTGAGTGATGGAGTCTCATTCCTAAACCATCTGCAGAGGGATCTTGCATCCACAGCAGACTTGAAGACCAACCTAAGCCATGCTGCAAAAACGACACTCCTGAATGGGTGATTACATGCCTTGCCACTGAGTAATTTAAAGATTTAGATCAGTGGTCTGCAAATATAGGCACCAGGGAATTTTGGGGCGCATGTTACATGCACTTTCCATATCCATTATGTCTGGTCAAGTTTAGTTTGATTTTATTATTTTATTAAAAAATGAAAAAAATATTGGACCGTTAAATGCTTACATACTTAGAACCAGACAGGTCACACGTGGATTTCAGTGCAAAACCTCTATTCAAACAACCATGTAAATTTTAAACAGCTGTGCTCCAAATGTTTTTGAGTGTTTTACATATTAAGTGATCCTCCACAGATTTAAAAAAAATCACATCTTAAAGATTTAATTTAATTGCTATTAGAAATATAATAGTTACAAAACTAGTTTTATATAAATGTTTTAACAACAGGGTCATTTTTTACTTTGTACGTTTTATGTCAGAGCTTAAACTCATTGAATTAACCTTTGAAGCCTCGTTTAGTCATTTTTCAAAGTAATGTGTTTTTGGAAAAGGTACGCACTCCTACATTTAAACGAAACCGATGAATTATTACCTTTTCCATGTAATATTTGAACCTACGCCATGAATATAAAATGGCTTCAGAACTAATGCAAGCTTTCTTATATTTTCTCAAAAGAAGTTTTTTTTCTGAAGACTGATGTCTCATAAATTTGTTACTGTTAGAGCAAAACTTTGCGTCTAAATGTTTAATAATGTGATCTTCCAAACAATGGGTCTAAAAACACCAGTCAAACCCATACTGGGTTTTCTGATAGATCAAGGTCTTCATGTAATTCAGCAAAAGTCAAATTATTTTTGCCAGTCTTTAACCAGTAAAGGCTATGGTTGGCCGAGGTGCTTTGTAAGGGCTTTATTCTACATTTTGCTTCTGTTGTTTAGTTTTTCTCTGATGTTTGATGGGTTTGTTTACCAAAATAATCCTAATTCATCATAACTCATTCTTACATGGCTGTTTTCATAGACTAGAGACTGTTATATGTGACCTGTTATCTCTTTTCTGATTGGTTGCCCTGTACAGCAGCTCATTCAAAAGACAGCAAAAGGCCGAAACACTCCTTAGAACTTCAGCATGAAGTTTCAAGTTTCATTGTCATGTAAAGATAACAATGTAGCATCACTACCTGTAATGAAATACCTTAGACTCGTGTTCCCCCAACTTTACATAAACATATGGAAAAGTATACAGATAAATTTAAAAAGAGTACAATAGGTACAATAATAATAAAATAACATTTTTTGTATTTTAGTGTTTAGTATTTACAAGTATTAATAGCATGTCTAGTGGAAAATGATGCGGTGAAGTATTTAAAGGTATTTGAATGGGCAGGGCTCCAGTGCTGGGGTGGTGGGAGTGCAAGAGGTCATGGGTTCGAATCCTACCTTCAGCAAACCACCACTGGGTTCCTGAGTAAGATCCTTCACCCCAAGTTGCTCCAGGGAGACTGCCCCCTGTAGTTAGGGAATGGAAGTCACTTTGGATAACAGCGTCTGATAAATGCTGTAAATGTAAAGAAACATATGGAAATATGTGGAGTTAATTTGAAAACGGGCTGTTTTTGCAGACTCTGATGACGGGACAGTGAGTCTTTACATACTTTCCAGAGAAGTGGTGATGCAGACCCTGTAATCTATTGAAAGAAATCACAATGGCAGTATATAGCAGTATAATTGTGATGCTGATATTCTGTCCAATCACGTAGCCCTACAGCAGACCAGTGATTTAGACTGACTGAGCTTTTACATTTCTAATGTTTAGACCAGTTGTCTGTATGTGAAACAGATGCTTGATTTTGTTTTTTTCTCCAAACTTTTATTCACTTAAAAAAGCAATTCTGCTGTGAGAAGCTCTTAAATGACCCCACTCCCCGCCCCCACCGGCGTCTTGGAAGGGAAAAAATGAAGCACAAAGGTCACAATAGGGTCGTGCTGCCATGACTTCATCGGGATAGTGACTCATAGTCGGACCCCTTGGGCCCAGTCAGAGAAGGACCAGTGTACTCATTTTCCCCAGAAACCCTCCTTTCCTCTCCGGTGTTGCCTGGCTACGTGACGGCAGCTCCATCCATCAGCCTGTCACTCGTCCCACAGATCTCTCCATTCCACAGCTACCGCTGACCTCCCATGATTTACTGTTTATTCAACAGCCACAGAGATGCTTTCTATAAATACTGTGTTCAGCCCACATCAACAGAGCACAGTCATGCCCCTAAAGGTTTGATTACTGTGTATTTTGGACAGATAATGGATGAACAGAGGGGAGCGCACCGTGATTCATCGATCTGAGCGATGTTATTCAACTGCATCGAGTTTGGAAAGTTAATCCTGATGATGATTTATTATATACTGTTCAGTGCTCACATTTGAGCCAAAATCAAACTCTCGGCCCGTTTTCAAACTCTAAAAACGTGTATTTCACAGCATTTTCTCCTTTTTTTGTGCACATGTTATATTTGAAAAACAGATAAGTTGTTGCAAAATATTCAAAACAACCGAAAATCTGACATTTTACGAAGCGTAGAATTGTTTTGGTAAAGAGTCGTAACCGGATTTGACGTTACTAACATTTCTCCCTTCTCCTCCCCTCTTCGCAGATCCTGAGCTGGACGCACGAAAAGACCAAGACGTACCATCAGGATTAGAAAAGCCGCAGGTGGGTGGCAGCCGTGATCTCAGTACTCTGGAGATGTCCAGCATTCTCCCCCGTAATTGAATGCCACTGGAAAGTACTGTCGATTAGAACTGCTGCGCTTTAATTTCACAGATGGTTTGGTTTGATGGCGAAATCAAAATTGTTGAAGGAGCTCCTGATGTGAGCATGCTATATGGAGTGGGCTCTTCTTTCCACTAGAGGGCAGCAGCACTGTGTCCATGGCTGTGCACAGGGTTCCCATTTATATTTTGCTTGGCCATCTCTTCTGCTTAAGGACACACTTCATCACAGCCGCTCGTTTAAGAGACTAAGCAGCTGCATTAGCTGTTAGATTAGAAAGATCGTTAATGCTTTCTGCGTAAGAAACTGGTTTAAAATGTCAAGACCTTCATGTTCCTCAGAAAGGAATTTTCCCTTGTGCTTATGCTTTGCCTAGAATGAACTTTTGTCAGCCCTGTTACATTAATAAAACCATACGAGCGTAAAGTAACTGCATACACTGTAACAAGTAACTGATTGGATGGCATTAAGCTCATTATCCGACTCGTTTCGTTTTTCTGTTATTATATATTTTGGAAATAGCTCATTATTATTATTTTTTCAATCCATTTTTGTAGCCTATTTTTAAATGCTACATTTCTGTCACATTTTCTCTCTTCCAAGTTGTGCTTAAACCAAAATATTATGAAAATGCATCTTATTATGTTGGTGATATATATTTTATTATTTGTCATGTAGAGTGTTCTTACGTTTTTGAGGTCTGTATTTATAGTGTGGCAGGATATAGGATATATTTATTCTGTTAAGTCGTTCTGCCAGTATTACAGTGCTCATGTAACCGTACATCAAATTTGCCAGGCGTTACTCAAACTCGTAGCAATGAGCTCCACTTCAGCATGGCCTTAAGCCGTAAGAGGTCTCATTATTCACTGATTCCTTTGCGAATAACAATATTCTGGAGTAGAATAATTTGGCGCGTGGCGAAACAGCCGTGGTTGCCAATTAGTTAAATGTCCCAGTATTTTTCAAAGGTCTGTTTTGATTTGCCTGTCATTTTCCCCTTGTCACCTAATTGATATTCTTGCATCTGACACATTTACTGGTCATGGAGATTGTTGCCATGGCTCTGGAAAGCCCTACTGACTTTCGTTTTTTTTGTTTTGTTTTTTCGAATGATTCATTTGCACCACCTTTTCCATGCTGGCTCCTCGAGGGTCATGGTAATACACCTTGACCTCATCTGCGGCTCCTTCACTCTCATTGAAATGACACTTGCTGTATTGTTCTCAGCAGCTCCCATACAAATGCTTTAATCGTGGTGCGACAGCGTAATTGTGTGGCGTTTCAGCCTAAAGCTCTTATCTGTACTGTGAAAGCAGCTCTGTGGTTTGAGGAGCTGCTGGTACGTGGACCCCGAGTGCCCATGTGACTGACTAACGGCTCAGCCTTAATGAGAAAGCCACTACTTCTCCATATCGACTCTGAGAGAAGCACAGTTTATCCTTCACATTTAACTTCTAAAACATATGCAAAGGTATAAAGTAGGATTCCACTCATCATGAATTTTTACGACCAATTCGAGTTTCTTCGCAGCCGAAATCGTCTGACATTTATTTGCCTTTTGTTCCCTAGCGGGACCTGAAAGGACCCACAAAACACATTACCACAATCCTCAGTACTGTCTATTAGCCAAAGTGGCAAAATAAATAACACGTATTTTTCTCTTTAATGGGCTAAAATGATTGCATTTTATCGCAGTCGCCTGTTTAAATAGCATAAATCAAACTAAGTTCTACGTGGAAAGTGGGAGACGACAGGCTGTTTAACACCATAAATCGTGGATATTTATGCTATTTTGGTGTAGCTGTAGTGTACAGCAAGAGTGTCTTTAGTTGACTTATGTTATTTACATCATAAACCTGGCCAAAATGAACATCATAAAACATGCTGATTGGAGGAGAAAGTATGCCAGTTCTGATCTTCACCATCCCTCAGGCATGCCTAGAGGTATACAGTAAATCAGAATCACAATCAGAATCGTGTTTATTGGCCAAATATATGAGCGATTCCGGTCGATGGTGTCTCTCAAGCACAGCAGTATAAAACAACAATATATAAACGACACAATGAACAATATACTGAGCAGTATAATATTCAGTAATATATATATATATATACATGTTAGAGGTGTGAACCTTCACAGGCCTCACGATTCGATTCGATTATGATTATCATGTCAATGATTCGATTCGATATCTCGATGCATCCCATCAATTTTACTTCACATTTGAGTTTTCAAATACAAGCAAACAAAAATAGAAATGTGAACAAAAATTGTGACCATTACACTAAATTGTAAACAGAAATAAAGAATATAGACATAGCTCATCAAAACGTAAACAGAAATTGTGCCCATAGCATTAAATAGTAACTAAAATAAGTCGTACAGGCCGAGCCTATATCTTCAATGAATATGGTCAGTCTTCAAAAACAAAACATTCTGCAGTGCTACTTTTTAACTAGTTTTTAAAAATCAAGCATCATGATATAATCGATTATGTCCTGCCACTGCATCGATACATCATCGTCCACATCTGCATCGAGATGCATCGATTATGCAATTAATTTCAACACCCCTAATATATTTATATTTGTTTATATATACACACACACACACACACATATATACACAAAGTGTATAAATTATAATCTGAATCTTATATACAGAAAATACAAGGATTACAGAAATATATACCACAGAGTGTATATAGACACAAGTTAGCTTGAATCGTGTTTAATATGACGTGGACTAGCAAGGTAATTCTGATCATTTCTTGTGATAGGTGGTCATGGAAGTGATATGACTGCGTCTGAACCATCTTCTTTTTACTATGTGGCCACACACCAGCCGGCAAAGAAAAATAACAACCAGTAATTTGAGATTTTTCGTTTCTCACCCTTTCAGATAGAAGCATGAACCGTCTCTCTGGTCTCAGACTGCTGAATCATGGTTTCCAGTCCATGAACACAGCGAATGGTCTCAGAATGTTTCATTAGTGGTTCACTTTGTGGTCTTCGTAATTTGTGCATTTGCTTTATGGATAAAGAACCTCAAGTCTTACCACACAAACACAGTCAGTGTCTTCCAGTGGGTGACTGCAGACGCGCTCTCTGGAGAACGGCTGCCTGTGTGTTTTTGTGATCTGTGAGGAGATTGCGGTGGTAGCATAAAGCAATAAGCCACACAAGCCCATGCGCTAGCAGGGATTAAAGAGTGATGCTGGGCTGGTTGCGATCCCTTATCTTTGGAAAAATCTCAGTAACTCATGGCCTCGAGTGTTTTAGTGCTTTTATGAAACCATGACAAAGATATAAGAATCTGTAAGAAATGTTAAATCAAAGATGATTCCATCAACAGCATTTAACGGGTTTTCATTGTGCACTGAGGCCATTTACTGGTTTCCTTTCAAGTTCTCTTTAAAAGAAGTAATTATATGTGAAGATACATCTATTCTAGCCATTTAATGAGCTAATTGAAGAGCAAATTTCCTAAACTAACTCAGTCCATTTTTAGGTAACACTATTATTGGTATATTTTTACATCACCTCTTTATGTGCAATAGTATAACCGACCAAAACTCACTCAGTCCTGCAGAATACACTGTACAA
>JBBPCY010000001.1:8787512-8798603 GCA_037974405.1 Brachyalestes nurse
GCAAAGCTGTCATCAGAGCAATAGGTGATGTTTTCAGTATTAATCTACAATGTAGCCGATAATAAAAACAAAGGAAAGCGTTGAATTCGAATATGTGTCAGAGAATGGAGGGCTGGATTATTTAATCATGTTTTTATACGAGTGTCTCTGGTTTTATAAGCATTATACACGGTTTTGAGCTGTTTAAGTGTGATATTAATTCCCTCACAGCTCCTGGTAAAAGTAACAGAGCGGTTCCTTCACACTCGGTGAACTAGCTAAAGTACCAAGACTAGAAAAAGACAAAAAATAAGAGAAACGAAAGATATAATAAATTACAGGAACATCGGACACCGGACATTCCCAAAATGTAATCGACATGAAAAAATGTCATTCAGTACAGATCATGTATATCTTATAGATGTAGTGTTTTTTATTCAATAATAATAATATTTATGTTAAGCTCATTGTAAAACTAATATAATTTATTGATTTCTATTCTATAATTATTTATATTGTATATTGTATTGTATTTTATTATATAAAGGATATGATGTTTATCCTTTTAATATACAAATAACAGTAGATTTGTTTTTAACCAGCAATTACATTGTGCGTATCGCGGACACAAGAACTTCTCTGTAGCCACATTTGCAGAGCACTTCTTTAGAAACACTATTCCGTTTAATGCACTGCAGCCAGATCGACTTGTTTACCACTGAAAAGTCTTTCAGAGGTAGAGAACTGCGGCCGAGGCTCCAACTCGGTTATGTCAGATGTGAGAGGATTTCAGAAATGTTGAGAGGGTTTGTCATTAGCGTGGCTCGTTCAGTGGAGGCGTGTGATTTTTGGATGGTTTAATACTGTCTCAGAACAGCAGGGGACAAATTAGACTCCTCCACACAGCAGTCCAGGGCCCTGACCCTCCTAATGTAGGCCAGAGACCGCGCTAGTGTGACGGAACCCAAACAGAGTCTAGTGGTCCGCTTGACCTAGTTCTCCTGCGCGTACTTAGTGGTGGGGTGTTAGAAGTCACGAGCGGTTTAAGCTTGGACTGGCTAAGCTTTTTTTTTTCCAGTCTGTCCACTCCTGCTACACCAGACAGCCCTCAGTGTCAGGATCCACTTAATGTCTGCGTGGTGTGAGCTCATGTTTATTTCAGAGGGTCTTTTTCCCACTCAGCATCTCTGCTACTGGTTGAAATTCATGAGGCACCTCTCAGCTGTCCAGAGAACTCTCGCCTAATTTGTGGTGATGCTAAGCCTACTCTCTGTGTAGGGTGTAGATCCCAACTGATTTCAGATTTCAGGGCGCTACAGATTCCAGTATCGGAAATATACCTCATAAACGTCCAGTGCGTTGGTTATGTACAGTTATTCACTTCCGTAACTTATCAGTTTGCATCGCTGTCCGTATAAAAACGGAGCAGTAAGAATCAGGATGTAATAAATGTGCGTTTTCCTTGAATGAGCAACTAAATGAAGTGCATTTTAGATCAGAAGCGGAAACCACGAAGCTTGTGTAGCACACAGGCCGCGAGCAGCAGGAAGGGAAGCGGTGGCAACCGCGCTCAGAGCTTCAAGTTTACCATGAGATGTGCGACTGAAGATGGTGGTTTCGCAGCGTTGCAGAGTGTGTGCTAGACTAACTGAAGTTCAACTGAGTTCGATGATGGAAAATTGATTTTCAGGTCAGCCCACAAGTTGCTTTCCCTTTGGCCTGCTTTAAAAACAGAGCTGCTGTTTTACATTTGCATCGTTTGCTGTGTGAGAATGTAGTATATATACACATACTGAACTGAAAAGGGCTCATAATCAAGTTTCTGGGAGTTTAGGTAGCAAAAATATGATTTATAGTTTATCATAATTCATTCTTACATGAAACCTCTGTTAATCCCCTGAAGTGGAACTTGCTGTTTTTGTTACTGTACCTTTAAATATGTAAATAATCTCTTTTCTCGTTGGTTGCCCTGAACTGCGGCTGAAACAGTTTATTAAAAGCTCAGCATAAACGGGCAGTGTTTTGCTGCTGTAGGCTGGATACGGTACATCAGGAAAAACTGTTTTTAAGAACTTGCTGAGTTTCAGTATAAAGACTGTGTGGATGTGGAAGTGAATGTACGTTTTGAAATAATGTTTACATTTCCTTCAAGTCTTTTGAAGTGATGATAGGGACCCTTTAATATACTGAATGGCACTGCATGTCGCAATATGTAACAGGATCACTGTAATACTAATTGATTGTCCATATCATACAGCCCAAGTCTGTACTTTACTTCATCAATTGTCGCGGATCTGATGCTTTGGAAAAGGTGCAGAGGGCCAAGTTTGAACAGATTCCCCCTCCGGTGACATGAATGGCAGCTATTGTGGAACTGCCATGGCAACTTGTCTTTTCATTCTCATTGTTCGAGGTTTCGCTGCATTATTTATTTACTTATTTTTCATGAGCTTCGTGCTCGCTGATGCACGCCGCCGCTCTGTCAGCTGTGATAAATGCGGTGGCACGCGCCGATGCAAATGGCGCGGACTGTTTTCACTCCAGCTTCGTTTTGACAAGAGGCCATGATGTCATGTCTTTTTTCTCTCTTCTGCTTGAACGCAGCCATTGACTCCCATTCACTTTCTCATCAAACCTTACCGGCCTGCCGGCAGCCGGGAGATGACGGGATGGATCCCAGAGCTCTGTCACGATACCTTTTTTTAAAAAGCTTAATAGTCCTTTAGTCATGGTTCATGGTCTTGATATCGCCCCCAAATCCCGGAGATGGGGCGCTGACTCATTCTGGTGCTTTGAATGTTAAATCTAAAGAAAGGAAGAGGAAATTTGGTGTAAAGTCATCTTTGATCTTCCACATCGTTATGATACCAGTGACCCCATTGGCTGCCCTTTGGTTTCTACTGTAAGCGCATTTTGAGTCAACAGGTTGCAGATTCTTTCAAAATGCCAAAGAGTAGATGCCTTAAATTAAGATTAGTTTGAAAAATACTAGTTCATTAAAGCCCACAGTTATGTAACTGTCTGTCAATAAGTTTATTGTGACACACAGTTCATATACTCCCATTAAATCTTATTAATACCTTATTTATGGTTTCAGAGAGAGATGAAGGTAGAATAGATGAGGTCTAAGGATTGACTGTATATAGCTTTTCTTGTCTATAAATTAATACAGTATTATTTTCCAAATAACTCAATTATGGCTGGTAAACATAACTGCTTCAATTTCTGGACTATAATTGATTAGTCGATTAATAGAAATGTACATTATTGATAAATTAGCTTGATTATCCGTTCAGTGTGGTCTCAATAGGCCATTGTAAAGTCCTGCTCTGCAGCCTGAACAGTCAGCACTAGGGGGTGCTATTAGCACTTAAAGCTATTAGCTATAAGTAACTTTTGACTTATGGTGCTAGAAAGAGTGTTCAAATCTGCTTAAAAATCAAATATGTTTTAGGAAATATTTTCAACATTATACTTCTGATGGCTCTTACATACTTTGATCTCTGATCAGTTTATATTGAAGAGGTGGCACTGACCTTGAAAATAAAATTATTTTATTTTTGTTACTTTACCCTGTCCTTTGGTTATTTTATTGATGGGATTAATTAACTTCTAACTGTAAGGAATTCAATACAGTGCTCTAGGAATCTGTTGGAGTCTAAAGGGTTTTCTTAAACATGGAAAAAATGACTTATTACTTGATTGCCAATATAATCTACAGTGACAGGCCTGTTTGTGTAGTTAATCTCCATTACTCACATCTGTCTTATTTGCTCAAATATGTGACTAAAGATTAATATGTAAGATATAGTGTATGATTCATTTTCATCATTCAACCACAAGTAGACTAATCATATGAATCCAAGAGAAGCTGGAGGGCTCTTAATTAGACCTCCCTGCCGTCAGTTGAACTGTGTTTACTGTAGAATGTATTTGTCATACAATGTGTGTTTACTTCCTGGTATGCAAAGGGCGCACGCGTGCAGCAGCATCTGTATGGCGTGGATTATCTCTCAAATCTCCTTGATGCTTGTGTGGGAAAGATAATAGTAGCTAATCTTCTTCTCTTTTTTTCCATATTTCCCCCTCAGGACCCTGCGGGCATTTTCGAGCTTGTGGAGCTTGTGGGAAATGGCACATATGGACAAGTGTATAAGGTAAGTGCTCTTCTCAGGCTTCATTTAGACGATTTGACTGTTAAATCCAGTTCATGTGCAGAATTGGTTAACCCTATCGTGCCCAATATTATTGCCCGAGATTTTCTGTGTTTGTACAGATCCCTCAAAGTATTCTAGGCTTCAGAAAAGCCCTCAATGTTTCTAGTAATAAAAAAACATACCTATATACAACATAATTTTGTTTGTATATAAATGGGATCTATTGTAGTGATATTGTAATTTATAATTACGTTTTGGTTTCATAAGAATAGGTAAATTATCGGAACACCATTATTCGATCAGATTGCTGAGTACATTTAGTTAAGCGAGGTCTCCCATTGGTGAGGCCTTCAGGCCCTGGTTTGAGGTCCTACCATGTTTGATGAACCGCCAACACAATTAGAAAGTGACAGAGGAATCAACCAGTCGAGTTTTGATTTCCAGTGGGTGGGGAAAATATTGCTCTAGGGCTGGGTTTCTCAACCACCGGGTCGCGAAGGCTTCTGATTGGGCCGCGAATCTAAAATCGAGACAGGCCATTGGTCCGCAATGGGTTATTTAATATCATCTAATGTGACCAAGTGGGCCATGGCAACATGCTGTGATATATAAGTGGGCCGAGCCGCCTTTACGAAGAGTTTTAATGAGGAGCTTTAATGAAGAGCTGGATACAGTTTGATTGAGTTGAGAGAAGTGATTCTGAGAAGTGAGTCTATTGGCTTCTAGTGTTTTCTCACAGCACAAAACTGTTGTTGAAAAGGTTGAGAACCATTGCTCTAGGGCTTCTGGAAGCCCTTGATACCTCACAGCTCTATACCAAGACTACTGAAGGAATCACCATAGAAATGCTACAAATTCATATATGCCTGTTACAAGAATTAGTTAATATCTTTAACAAGGTTCAGATGTCCACTTGCAATGTTGTAAACCAAGACCCTGTTACTGCCTGGTCACATCATGTGTTATGAGTAGAAGGCGTAGATCTGGAGCCACATAAAGTTGCAGGTGCACCCAAGACACATTTAAAACAAACAAATATAAATCAGATTGCTCAAACCATTTCAGAAGGTAATCTGAGGCACATTGGAAGCAGACATTAAAGTAGTGATAATCTCATCTATCTCTGCGAGACACAACCTCTTCCAGGACTGTCACAGCGCCCCCTGCTGTTCTGCTCATGGGAGCAACCACCTTTCGACACTTAATGTAGCATCACTGCTCTTTCAGTTCATCGCCCAATATGAGTTCAGGTCTAATTCACATTTAATGCACGTGATTCATGATGGCAATGAAACGGGAGACTACACTCCGGTTCACACTGACTGGGTTGTGCAAAATGTGTGCTTTTCTTTAGAATAGAATAAACTAAGAAAGAACTTTATTTATCCCGAGGGAAGTTCTTTTGTCATAAACATGCTCAATGCAACAAGAGGAATGAAGATAAAAACAAAGAAGAGTTTAAAAAGAACAGCAGAATGATTAAAGGAGGAGCAGCACAGGCTGGTTGTTGTATACAAGCTGATTTGCATATTACTTGCCATGTAGTAATGAATTTTTAGTTTGTCCGACCGTAGACGCATTTGCCTACAAAATGTAAATGCATGTGGTTAAAACCTTATCTGAATGCAGGCTAGATGCTAGATGCTAGTCACGTAAGGTGGCCCCTTATAGTAACGTGTGAACACACTGCAGAGTGAACAATGTGACAGTTTTTCTCTGCATTTAATCCATTCACCAAGTGAAGCAGTGTGTGGGGACGGTACCTTGCTCTAGGGAACCTCAGTGGTGCCACTAGCAGTCCTGGGATTCGAACTCACAACTTTGCGATCGCAGGGGCAACTCACAAACTAGGCCACAAACTGCCCAAAAGTGACTATCTAGACCATCTAAACGATTAGAATTGATTACGGCTGTGAACAGGAATTGACATTTATGGCCTGTGGTTTGACACGAAAGACCTCGTTCTAAAAGTCACAGTTCACCGCTGGCTTTGTATCACTACACTAACGAAACTTCATGCTATATTTATTGTTGGATGCGCTGCAAAAGAATTTAATTTAAACACTGAAACACTTATTATCGGTTTGCGTTCACAGGAAGAATAGTTCTTTTCATGTTTATTTCCTCAAAAAGGAAGGTTTGTGACAAACAAAAGACTCAAAGACTTACACATTTCTAGTTATAGTTATTAGATGATGGTCTTCACGAGTAAGGGCTTATTAATTTTTTTTTATTTTTTATCAAGAGTAGTAGTAAATGTGGGCTGTATGTAAGTCCTGTTCATATGTTGGTTGTAATATCCTGTTCTTTCATTTCCAGAATTGAAGCAGAATGGTAGAATTTAATAATCTCGTTATTAAAGGAGATGAGTAGGTTGAAGACAGGAAACAGCTGCTTTTTTTTTTGCTTAAAAAGTTAAGAAAAGAAGTGCAGGGTCTCTGGTAGCTGTTATCTTCCGAAGCTCTGCTGTCAGATGCGTACTTACCTGTCAGAGCGGTGCCTGCGCTATTGCTTTGAATGCCTGGAATACCACAGCGTGTCGGGACCCATGTGTTTTCTTACGCTTCAAGGCGTTTCTAAGAGCGATCCTTCACCCACTCAATTATCCCCTCTCAAACGGGCAGACCTGTGTCACAGCCACAGATACACATACAACACTGCATTTGCTGAGACATTTTATGCCTGAATTTCCTGCCACAGGATGAGACTGCATAGTGTTTACAAGGGTTATTTGCTGTGAGGCGAACTTTTTCATGGTTTTTCAAGTGTCATCTCTAAGGAGTCACAGTCATCGCAGGCAATAAAACACGTTTTGGTGTGAATTGTTTTCACGTTTCGTGGAGTTTTTGTCATCCCGTGACATCAAAATAGATAAAAAAAAGGTAGAAATGAAGACTCGAAGCTGTCAATATAGAAATGAACTGAATGTAGTCCACTGTATTGACTGATGACCATGTCACTAATTGTAGAATTATGGAATTACTACAGTTTTGTAGTGTAGCAGAATGTGAAATGTGTCATTTGTAAGTTGGTATGAATACTAGAGGAACAGTATGATGCACAGATGCCAATCAGTTAAGACCTATTTGGAATCCATTCTTTAGTTTTGTGCTGTGAGAAAACACTAGAAGCCAATAGACGCCCAGTTCTTATTCAGAATCACTTCTCTCAACTCAATCAAACTGCATCCAGCTCTTCATTAGAGCTCCTCATTAAAACTCTTCGTTAAGGCGGCTCGGCCTTGTGAATGTGGTTTAGGACGCAGTCGGACACACTTTTTAGAATAAAATCGTGTATTTTGTGGGAAAATGGGTGTGTCATAACCAGTTCATGGCCATTTACAAAGTTCGTTTTTCCAAACAATTTGCAATATTTGAAAGAAAACCCTCATGTGGACACACTTTCTATGTGGTTTACATGTTGGCTAGAAAATAAAGGAAATCTGAGGATGGTCCAAAAATGCACATGTAGGTAATATTTTTCTTTAATTTAGACTGCAGCGTATTATTTGGGCTGTGTTTTGATGATTTGTAGCAATTTTCAGAATAAAAAAAAAATGTGTGTGTCTTGGATAAGATCGTTCGGCTGTTCAGGTCGGCACTGCTACTCTTGAGATGGATCGTAAATACAGACCCTGTTATTAAAAAAGGCTGTCTGCAGTGTTCGGCTACTTGACGAAGTATTGTTGGGTTTTATAGCTCACAGTATGTCATATACTGGCTAATAAACCACACCGACGAGTCTGAGCCACCTGAGCGAAAAGCTAGATGTGATTTGAGCTGGTTGAGCATTTTGGGAATGTACTCACGGTTTGGTTGACAACTAACTTCTGGGGTCTGGATGTTAGCCTTGTAGCTCCAGTTCTAAACCACAGAAGCGCAATTTGGGTGAACTACATCTGCCAGACGTGTAATTTTTTTGTCAAACAATCCCTGTAACCCGGGAAGCTATAAATCAGCAGGCTTTCTGTTTACTTTGTCATCTTTAATGAAAAGTCAATGGAAAGCAGATATGGTGCATCGGGACTCCTTGTCCCTCGCCCACAGTCGCTAGTAAGGCCCTCTCTCACTGTCCACCATTGATTACAGTGCTGAGATTGGGTGGCGATTGATTTGTATCAAGTGGCAGATGCTTAAGTGTAGACTGCTGTAATTTAAACCTGAAGAGAAAATCATTCAGCGGACCGCTGCGGCCGCGGACGTTGTTCTCTGTCTAATCCATAATAATTTCATCTCCTGCGAGTCTGTAGATGTTTCGGCCTCGGCGGTTGATAAGATTCGTGAATACAGAATGAAAGGAGACGTGAGTGCCGTCGAGACTGCTACTTGGACAAAGCAGCCAGTCAAGAGCGCGATGGGCTTTCAGAAGTTATTTCAGATGACATTGACCCATTTCTGTTAACGGTGACACCCCAGAGAACATCAGCTGTCCCCGAGCACGGGTGGGATTAAAAAACCAAGGCAGCAGGAGCGAGGCTTTAATTGGACTAGAACAAGTGCTAGTGTTTCTCTGTAAGGGTCCTCCAAGCCCACCTCCCAAGGCCCTCCCTCCATCTGCCTCGCGAATGCAGAGCCTCTGGAATATTGGAGCTGAGTCAGAGCTCGGTTTCCGAAAGCATTTTAACGTCAAGATTATCCCGTCCTCACTTTTGGGAAAGAGGCGGTGCCTCTTCACGCCCTTCGTGATGCAACAGTAGAGTAGAACATGTCGTCCTCCTGATGAGCAGTCTTTAACCCTGTCCTCAGTCCAGGGGGAATAAAAGTGATGACTAGAAGAGGCCAGAAGTGAGAAGGTGATTCATAAAATGAGCCATGATGTGATCATCAGTATGCACTTGAAGTGTATTATTGTTTTTCCTCATTGTATTTTTTGAGCCACAGTGGAATTGGCTGAAGGCCCAACCTAAGACTCACCTTTTTTACACAAGCCTTTGGGTAGCTTTTATTAATATATCTTTATGTTTTATTTGATATTATGCATTTTACAACTTTTGTGGAATTTTATTGGTCAGCACTTTGTGACTTCTGTTTTATGGGATTCATCTGTTTTGGGATTTTGAAGCCCTGAAGAGTTTGAAATAGTTTGAAATGAGTGGCCAGTCAATTACATTAACAGTACCAAGACCAGAAACTGGTTTCAGGGTCCAGGTGTGAAGACCACTGGTCTTTATTGCCACTCTGTCATCCAGAAGATGGTGGATGAAAACTGATTGATATAAAAGTTATATACTACCAGTAGAGCAAACTTTATTTCTGTTTTTCATAGTTAGATGATGAAAATTATGCATGATCAGATTATTTTTTTTATGAATGTGGACAAAATGACAAGGCAATGAATGGAAAAAAAACCCACTTTATTCTAATAATAATATTTCTTTTTTTTCCCAAAAATCTGTCTTTTTTATCTCTTTATAAGAAAAACTTTTCTTATTTACTTGCTTGCTGCCGTAAAACATCTCAACAGTGAGCTTGTTGGTGGCTCCACTGTTTTGCAGTGTCGTCTAAACTCTTCTGCTGTCAGTATTTAGAGAAAAAATAAAAAATGTGTGATTTTGAAGCTCACAGAGGCGTTTCTTTCCGATTCCGTCGTAGTGCTTTATACCACATAACGAGAGAGATGCTATCAAACGTTATCAAACCTGTGGTGCTGAGGTCACAGAGCTTGTATTCTTTCTTGGACTGTGACACATTTTAGACTTTTTTTTTTTTTGGCTGAAAACTGAAGGTGCCACTTTCGATGGAAATTTGCAGAAAACATGAAAGCGACAGCAGAGCCGAGGAGATATTTGCGGGCTGATATGAGTGCGCTGGCGAGTCCACACATGCATGTCCTTCTTAAAGCCAAGCGAGAACGAGTGAGAAGGAGGAAGGCAGGGATGGAGAGAAGGGATCGGGAGGCAGTGGAATGTATAAATTGATGTCAACATGGCAGCTGAGCCAGACCTTGTCTGCTCCCCCATCTCTGAAATGGCATGCTTCTGCTCTGCATTGTTGAAACAATCCTCTTATTTTTAGCTCCTAGGATCACTTTTACCAAACTTCTATCTGTCATTTTTCCAGGACGCGGCCGAGAAAGAGCAGCCCGGCTAGTGTCACAGTCTGTGCCGGGTAATCAGTCCAAATTCGAAAAATAGACATAAAACAGAGTCGCTCATTTGTGTGTGGACGCTGCTTCGGTTGCCAGTGTAAGAACAAACTCTGAATTTCCCCAGAACCCTGTTCGTCTTTTTCATGGTGATGAATAGCCTAATTTTGAAACCACAAGGTTTTTTTTATGTTGTTGCGTTTAAGCTGCAGCTGGTAATTTCTAGCTGAATGCATGTTGGGCACAAAAAAATAGTGAGTCAGGGTGAATTGAGCCCTTAAATAATAACAAATTATGTCTTTGAAGCAGCAGTAATGACCTATGAAAGGTCTTTAATTGGCTCCGGTCAGATGCCCTTTGCCCATTTTGCTCCCTTTTTTGTTTAATCCTAATTCATTTAGAGCCTTGCTAGAGTTGCCAAAAGCCAAATGACATGGACGAGGCCGTTCTCCACTCTGCTCTGGCTTGTTCTCTGCAGTCAGGGGTGTGAATCAGACAAATTCTGATCTGCAATAATCCGCTTTTTTTTTTCTTCACAGTTCGCAGCTTGTAACTGTCACATGCGTTTGGAGGAAGATGAGTCACATGTATTTGAATCTGAGTTTTTGGGGGGCTAATATTAGAGTCATATTTAGACAGAAACGCACTGTAACTCACACACATTGCAGGAAAGGCAGACTAGGGGTGTTGAAATGAATCACATATTCGATGCATCGCGATGCGGACGTGGATGATGATGTATCGATGCAGTGGCAGGACATAATCGATTATATCATGATGACGTTGCTTGATTGAAAAAATCTAGTTAAAAAGTAGCACTGCAGAATGTTTTGTTTTTGAAGACTGACCATATTCATTGAAGATGTAGGCT
>JBBPCY010000001.1:8814478-8829303 GCA_037974405.1 Brachyalestes nurse
GAGGAGCGGGACATTGGGGAGCCCAGGTAGAGCAAACCCTCCCATCAGTGTTGGAGTGTGTGTGTGTGTGTGTGTGTATATGTGTGAGTGCATTATCTGATGAGGTGGATGTTTTGATACACCTGCGGCTCGTCCACAGCTCCATCATCAACATCCCCGGCGAGTCCACCCTGAGACGGGACTTCCTGCGGCTGCAGCTGGCCAACAAGGAGCGCTCGGAGGCGCTGCGGCGGCAGCAGCTGGAGCAGCAGCAGAACGAGGAGCACAAGCGCCAACTGCTGGCAGAGAGGCAGAAGCGCATCGAGGAGCAGAAGGAGCAGAGGAGGAGGCTGGAGGAGGTACGAGGCCCAACGTGGGAGGACTGGCTGGGGGAACAATAAAGGGTCTTAATGCATCTTCTTTGGGGAACTTAAATATGCCGTGTTCCTGCAAATATTAACACTGTTTACTTTTGGTTGGTGACTTTTACATGTTGGAAAGAGAAAACATCAAAACATTGACACAGGACTCTTCTTCACATTTTATTTGTTTGTATTTATATAAAGGGAAAAAAAACACCTGACATTTTGCATAAAAACATGCAGAAGTGTGTTTTGTGTAGTGACCATTCAACAAAAAAACTACGTATTTTTGTCCTTACCTGAGAATATAAAAACAGACAAATAGTAAATATTAAAAATTAGATTAAGAAAGTACGCAGTAGAGCTAAAAACAGCAGTAGCAGCCGTCCTAAAGCCTGAATTTCATCTGCATTTTTTATTTTTTGCCGGGTTATTCCTTTGAAGCTGGGCTTTTTTTTTCCTTTTTTTTTTTACGAAAAAAACTGCAGTATGAAGCGTAGCTCGTTAGCTATTCTCAGAAAAACAAAGTCCCCTCTAAAATGATTCCTTTGTGGCGCGCAGCAGGAGTTCGAATAAATCCTGTGCCACACACTTTTACACACACGTTTCCTCTGCTCTGCGTGTGTAATGGTCCCACACTGCGGCCCGGGCTCTTTAATGTCCCCAGTCAGAGATAGTTTATGATCATCACGGAGGAATGTTACCTAATGTCTTCACACAGAATGAATGGAGAGGAGTCTTTAAAGGGGGGGGTGAGTTGGTGCAGTGGGTGCTCAGTATTGTGCTGTAGGGGGCTCTCAGCAGCGGGGGCAGTGTAGAAACTGACTGGATGAATGGAGTCTGTCCTTCAGCTCTTCTATCATGCCGTGTGTCCCCCCTCCCACTGTTTGTCTGTCATTCTGTTTCGCTCCAGCATGCCGCCTGTCACAAGTCCCAGCTTGAGAAAGACCACTCAGCGTGGCTGCCTAACCCCATCACTCTGTCACTCACACTGCCATCTGCTGGTGGGGTAGAGGAACTGCAGTTAGCCCAGTTAGGCGACACTTTAAAGGAACAGTTTACTGGCAAATTGCTGAGTTTTTTTTCTCACCCTGAATATAGAAGATATAATTCGTGCCTGATGTTTTCACAGACCTGTCTACCTTAATTTTTGCATTAGTTTGCGTTTTTGCACACTTAGCGACTCTGCTGCCGCTTCTATCGGATGCACTGAATGTTGTCTTGTCCTGTAAATTATTGTATTATTGCTCTTCTTTTGTTTTTTGCACCCTCTCTTTGATCCTCTCCTGCCTGTTGTTCTGCTTTTGTTCTTTGTGGGTCTGTTTTTGTTCTTTGTGGGTCTGTTTTTGTTCTTTGTGGGTCTGTTTTTGTTCTTTGTGGGTCTGTTTCTGTTCTTTGTGTTGCCCCATGGTCCTAGAGGAACGTTGTTTCATTTCACTGTGTACTGTGAATAAGGCTGAAGTGACGACAACCTACTTGACTTGACTTGACTGTATCCTGTCAGGTTTTTGTTTCTTGACACCATCCATTTTTCTATAAAAATGGACATTTACAAATTGCTATCCACAATCATTTTGTTATAAAGTGCCCAAATTGATGTACTTAGCAACATTGGCTGAAATTAAACAAGCACTCTGTACCCCAAACACATCTCGACTGTTACATGGAATCAGATATTCTAGAGCAGGGGAGTCGCTGAACTGCTCTGGGACGTTCTGGTGTGTGAGCCGAGGTGTGATGCATTTCTTCTCATCCTCACAGCAACAGCGCCGGGAGAGAGAGCTGCGAAAACAGCAGGAGAGAGAGCAGAGGAGGCGCTATGAGGAGATGGAGCAGCTGCGGAGAGAGGAGGAGAGGAGGCACGCCGAGAGGGAACAGGTACACACACACACACACACACACACAAATGCTCTGACACAGCAATTAGAATGATGGAGTGTAAATAGATGGCCACTGTTCAACACTCACATTTACTCACATATGAAGGGCAGCGAAAAGGAGAAATGGAAGAAAGTGCGCACCATGCACTCGAACAATTACCTGCTCTTGGCAGTGTAGAAACACACACACACACACACACACACACACACTCAGGAGACTCAGGAGGGCATGACATGAGGGACATTTGCAGGCATATGCACACTTGCAAAAACAAACATGTGCCCTTCTGCTGATACATGAAGACGAAAACAAGAGATGGTAGATACTACCTTTAGTCCCACATCAGAGATAGATTGGTCAAAAGTATACAAATACACATGAAAAGAGGACACAGTGCATTACAGCACCTCCATTTGTATTTAACTTTGCATGATCACCAGTGGCAGCTATCACTGGGTGATTTGTTTGAGCATTCGTTTATTAATCAAATCAAATTGTACAATCAAATACTAATAAAACAAATACATATCAAATAAAAAAAACATCCGATCCACTGAGATGATATGCCACCTTCTGTACTGCAGAAGTTATACACTGATTAAACAATGGGAAGGTAATTATAGTAATATATATATGAATATAGTGCGTAGAAATATATAAAAATATTCATTGCTGCTGTCAGACCTCTCATCTCCAACATGGCAAAGGTTCTTTGCTTTTAATGGAGTTTAATATAAAATAAACCTTATAGTAGTTTTGGGGAATTTCTAATGGTTCATTCATTTTCACTCAGTGCAAAGAGCAGAGTGAGAGTCCAGAATAACATAACAATAATAACCAGAACTTAGAAATCATAATAGTATCACATAAACTAACTAAAAGTAAAGAAATACAGATGCATACAGGTCTTAATATGTTAAGAAATGTTTCTAGCCATGATTTCAAATTCTGATTAGTAAATAATGAAAGCTTTTTTCTGGATTCTTACACAAAGTAGCAGTATTAGGTGTGTCAGACACACACGCACACGCACACACGCACACACACACACACACACACACACACACATTATATACCTGTGTAAATTGCGATAAGGCCTTTAATTACGATGACCCCTCATGCAGACGGCTGTAATGTGGAGATGAGTGTTTTTGATGGCCCACTTCCTTACATAAACCCCCCTCTCTCTCCTCCATCTGACTCACAACCCCCCTGGGAGGTAAATGTTCCGCAGGAAGGAATGCATATTTAAAAGCTGCTCCTGAAGGAACCAGCCCCACGCCCCACCACCACCTCCCTTCACATTTCTAACCGTGCAGCACCAGCTGAACACTGCAGGATTCCTCCGGAGCCGGGATCTCTGACCTCACGCCAATTTACTAATGATCATTTAAGAAATGATTCGGTGCTTCTTTAAATGTCAAAAACCATTGTCATTTGTTTTTTTTAATATACAGTTTAGATGTCACTGCAGCATATACACTAATCAGCCACAACCATGACATTACTGACAGGTGAAGTAAATAACACGGATTATCTGGTTACACTGACACCAGTCAAGCGTGGGAAATATTAGACTGCAAGTAAATTGATGTGTTGAAAGCAGGATATGGGAAAATGATCAAGCGGCTATGATTAATTGTGACAAGGGCCAGACTGTGATGGCTAGAGTGGATCAGAGCATCTCAAAAATGGCAGGTATTGGGGGGCGTGTTCACAGTTTCCAGTGGTTAGTATTAACCAAAAGTGGTCTAACCAAAAGGAAATCCACTGCTGGCTATGATAGAAAAGTGTCAAACCACACAGTGCTATGTAGCCGCAGACCCATCAGAGTGCCCATGCTAACCCCTGTAAGGACCTTCAGTGGACATGTGAGCATCAGAACTGAACTGTGGAGGAATGGAAGAAGGTGACCTGGTCTTTTTTTCATGTCGTATGGACAGCCAGATGTATTTGTGATGCTCTCCTTGGGTCCTAGCATTCATTTACATTTACGGCATTTTAGCAGACGCTTTTATCCAGAGCAACTTCCATTCTCTAACTACAGGGGGCAGTGTCCCTGGAGCACCTTGGGGTTAAGGGTATTGCTCAGGAACCCAGTGGTGGTGTGCTGAAGGTAGGATTCAAACCCATGACCTCTTGGTCCAGAGGCAGGTGTCTTACTCACTAGACCACCACCCCATTCACTGGGATGTTACTTAGGCACAAGACCCACCATTAGGCAGGTGGTTTTAATATTATGGCTGATTGGTATATATAAAATATGCTGAAAACACTTTTATTTTATTATTTAAAACATTGAAACAGTCATTAGAGCTACACACTGAGTGCTACACACGATCAAAATGATGCATTGTTAATAAAACAAAGGCACCAGTGCATTTGCAGTGTTATGTAGTCCTACAGTGGAATGCATAGTACAAGCGTAATACCAATCTGAGCGCATACTTTATTGAACTAAGAATAATCAATTTTGATCAATTCCACCGTTCCAAAATTGACGCAGTTGCATGTCGGCCTTCAGATGGATGAGCTTGTACTCGACTGGAGACCAAGAGACGGCACTGCCATTTCAGTATCATGAAGGAGGCTGTTCAGTATCACTCCACATGTACAGACACAAAGGTGTTGAATGGAGAGAGTCGTTTTAGCTGGAGTGTGAAGCACAGTGACACGTCGGCCCTTTTGCATCCCACTCGTCTCCCTCTCACTCTCTTTCTCACACAAACACACACACACACACACATGCACACAAAGACACAAATAACTATTCCATGGTCAGGCAGCACTCAGAGACAGTGCTTAGCAGACAGAACTGTAAAGAGCTGTACTTTTAACCCTCACCTGTGATAAGAAAACCATAGTTATTTCTCTCTCTGAGCTCTTCGAAAGCGACTGAGGGATTCTTTCTAAAGCGCACGTTCTATACTTTCAATCAATAGAAGAAAAAAAAACTGTCCTTTATATTTTATATGTCCTTTATATTTATCCCAACCTGTCAATACAGAATGTAAACGGAATTTATTATTGGCATAATTTATTTACTAGCTATGTAATCATGGCCTTGCATTAGAATTCATGTTATCATATTACTTGTGATTACATAATAATTATTAAAACATTATTAAAGACGATACTTTCAAAATGATTGAAGTCACACTTGTTCGTCCAAAAATCTAGAGACGTCTCATCAGCTGGTGTTTCTTCTGAAATAAAGGGTTTTAATTGGGAAAGCTGGTTGCATTTTTGGTGCAGTAACAGCTTCTACTCTTTTAGACCAGGTGTTTGAACATTGCTGATTTGATTGCATTCCGCCACTAGAGCATTAGTGAGGTCAGGCACTGACGTTGGATGATTAGTTCTGAATTACAATTACACCACTCTAACCGATCCCAGAGGTAATGGATGGAGCTACATCTCTCCAGAGGATTTACGCCCCTCCAGCCGACACTTTGTATTGGACATTGTATTGACAGTTATTCTATAATATTGGCAGGGTTATTTTATAATGTTCAGCAATGGGACAAAGTTGCTGAAATCACTAATCCGAAATATGGGATGTCTGAATGCTTTTGGGCACGTAGTGTACACAATAAAATTGAATGTATAGCTGAACTAGAACAACTCTAGACTTTAAAGGGCGCTAAAAAGGAACAAGCCTCTCCTCAGCCGTCGTAAAGGATCTCTGAAGAGTTCCCCCGATGGTGTCACTTACAGCATCCTTGTCTCCATAAAGCCTCTCATTGAGGGTAAAAATGCACTTCTCTTATCGTCCTTATTTCACCCTTAAATTTTTTTGAAGCTAATGCCTTGCGCTTGTCTTCCTCTTTTCGCAATGACTCTACACGCCACTTCTCAAAATTGCCACGTCAAGATGTTCCTCGAACAAAAGGCGATTCTCTTAATGCACTCCTCTTTCACTTCTAATACTCCTCACCCACAATATTCCCTCTCCTCTGGGGGCCCTCTGTCAGTGTACATTACAGAAAACCCAAAACTTATTCCGCTTTTGCGATATCCACCCATCTTTATATTTATGCGGCCTTCTCTTTTAGGCTCTAATTCTCTATGATAGTCTTTCTCGTTCAATCTCAATGTCTGTCCGCCTCAGTTGCCCCTCACCTTTCTCTTCTTGTCTCTTTCTATCTGCCTGATTGTCTGTCTCTCTCATTCCTGCTCTTCTTGTTATTGTTCTACCTCTTTCTCTCTGCTGGGTGGTTTTCTGCTCCGCGCGCCGCTGGCAGGAGTATATCCGTCGTCAGCTGGAGGAGGAGCAAAGGCAGTTGGAGATCTTGCAGCAGCAACTCCTGCAGGAGCAGGCGCTCCTCCTGGTAAACTAACCCTAAACCAACCCCCAACGCTGACCCTGACCTCTCACCCTCCACACACTTTGCATGGGCCTTCTTCCAGTTCAGGGCTTCCTCACTTCCTCGCTTCAGTTACTCCCTTCCTCTTAAAAGAGTATGTGATGGTGTGCTATTATATGGCAATGTATTGTTGCAGCCATAACAAAACCTTAACAAAACTATATAGTAACATTTAAAGAGGTGCACCAGTATTCATTAACTATACAGTTTGGTGGTGGTGTCTTCATTTGATTTACCAAGCTCTCCATATCCATTTGGCTTATTACAGTGACTGAATATACACTACCAGTCAAAAGTTTGGACACACCTTCTCATTCAACGCTTTCCTTTGTTTTTATTATCGGCTACATTGTAGATTAGTACTGAAAACATCACCTATTGCTCCGATGACAGTTTTGCACACTCTTGGCATTTTTTCAATCAGATTCATGAGGAATGGACCTGGAATGGTGTTTAATTAACAGGAGTTCTTCCTCAAGAGTTCATTAGTGGAATTTCTTGCCTTCTTAATGTGTTTGGGATCATCAGTTGTGATGGTTGTGATATTAACATTAACAATTTTTGTCATTTTTACTCAGATTTTTAATAAATTTGGTTTGGAAGTTAGAAATCAAATCATTGACAGGAACGTCATTTTGGAATCCCACCTGGTCAGAAACATCACCAAAGACTATTTAATATTTGGACTAAGTCTATTTGAGATTGCTTAACTGAAGTTAAGGGAAGTGTGTAATTCTGGCATGCAGTTTTCACAATTAGTGCTTCCATTACCTGTTAGTCACATTAGAATCGGAGTTCCGATTCAAAGTTAACAGAGCAAACTTTAGATGAACATGTCTTGGCCGATTAGATTCCAGAAAAGGGGGAAATTGTTCAAATTAGCCAAACAATTGCTTTAAGTGGAAATTAAAGGAGTTGCATCATTACAGAGACTTTACATGCTCCACTAGATTTTCTCCAGTAAAAGTGGCCGTGTGTCATTCGGTGGAGCTGTTTTAAATGAAGTCCTGTTTGAAGCTGCGCCTGTTTAGAAGTTCCCTTTGGGAGGGTGTTCTTTAGGCTCCTTGTGTGTATGCAGTTGTCCTGCGTTCCCTCCGCAGTGCAGGCAGAGTCTTATCGACCGGGCAGATTGATTTTCGGCAGCCCTGAGGTGATTAGCAGCAGCTCTGTAGCGTGTGCCTCATTGCTGTGGGGAAATTAGATTTAGAGTTGGGAGATAATTGGCTATCAATAGATTTATCTCACACAGCTAATGGGTTTGTATAAAATTGTTTCCCCATAGAGGGTGGATGTAGATAAAAAGGCCTCAATTAAAAAGTTTCAGAGAAGAGCCAAAACTGTCCTCGGTCCACATCCAGTTTGATGATCTGCCTGGCTAGCCACCCGGGATTTGCTGCATTGTTTTGAAGTACCAGTACAGGAAGGCGGTGGGATCTATTTACAATGCAGAGAGGGAGCAGCTTGGATAAGTCAGCGGTTCCTCTGGTTTATGAGAGTCCTGGTTTTGCTTTATAGAGTTACCTAACAGCCGTCTGTCTGTTTTGTATTCAGTATTATGAGATTTTGTAGAAATGTGAAAATGTCCTAATTTCCTCTTCCCGTTGCCTGCATTTCTGTCTGTCTGTCTGTCTGTCTGTGCGTGTGTCTGCCTGCTGGTCTGTCTACCTGTCTGTCTGTCAGCCTTCTTGTCTGTTATTTATCTATAACCTGTCTGTTTGTCTGCTCTTCTTTCTGTCTGACTGGCTGTCTGTTAGTCTGTCTTTCTGTGTAATGATCTGTCTGTGTGTTGGTCTGTATACTTGTCTGTCTGTCTGTCTGTCTACATGCCTGTCCATCTTTTGGTCTGTTTATGTTTATCTGTTTTGTGTCTGTCAGTCTCTCTGTCTGTGTGGTGGTCTGTCTGACAGTCTGTCTGTCTGTTTGGTGGTCTGTATCAGTCTCTCTGTCTGTTTGGTGGTCTGTATCAATCTCTGTTTGTTTGGTGGCCTGTCTGACAGTCTCTCTGTGTGGTGGTCTGTCTGACTGTCTGTTTGTTTGGTAGTCTGTATCAGTCTCTGTCTGTTTGGTGGTCTGTCTGACAGTCTCTGTCTGTTTGTTGGTCTGTCTGACAGTCTCTCTGTCTGTTTGGTGGTCTGTATCAGTCTCTGTCTGTTTGGTGGTCTGTCTGACAGTCTCTCTGTCTGTTTGGTGGCCTGTCTGACAGTCTCTATGTCTGTTTGTTGGTCTGTCTGACAGTCTGTCTGTCTCTTTTGTAGCCTGTCTGACAGTTTCTCTGTTTGGTGGTTTATCTGACAGTCTGTCTGTTTTGTGGCCTGTCTGACAATCTCTCTGTCTGTTTGGTGGTCTGTCTGACAGTCTCTCTGTCTGTTTGGTAGTCTGTCTGTTTGTTTGCCTGTTGAATTGTCTGTTAATTGTAATTCTCTCTTCAGGAGTATAAGCGGAAGCAGCTGGAGGAGCAGAGACAGGCCGAGAGGCTGCAGAGGCAGCTCCAGCAGGAGAGAGCGTACCTGGTGTCCCTCCAACAACAGCAGCAGCAAGAACCTCGACCCACAGACAAGAAACAGCTCTACCACTACAAAGACTCGGTTAACCCCGCTGACAAACCTGCCTGGGCGAAAGAGGTACGAGTGTTGGTGTTGGGTGACTACTGGTCCTGCACCACTGCATTGAAATACTGCAGTTCTGTCCATTAGTGTTGGGTAATTATTTGAATTATTGTTTAATTTTATATTCAAAAATTATTATTTTAAGTGTTAAGTATTAGAATGACTATTATTATTTAAATGTCAATCCCTCAAGCTCATGGCTTTTTTTATTCTCCACATTTTTTTACATGAACAATAGCTAGCTGCCTGGCTCACATCGCCACCTGGTGTACCAAAGTCACAGTTGTTCAAAGCTTTCAAAGTCAAAGTTCAAAGTCTTTGCTACAACAGCTGGAAAAAGGAACAGAACCGCATGGCTCCTTTTGTTAGAAATACCTCAAACAAACATTATCGATATCAGAAAAAACAGATAATAATCCAACATTTTTCCCATAGCTACGAAGAAAACGGTCCAAGTTCAGGCCTGTTCCGTGTGAGTCACATGTGCAATGCCGATCTCTATGCAGGTGATGAGACGAGCTCAGAGTAACTCGCCCCGACTCCCTCCAAAGAACCAGCACTCCTCTGGACATCCTGAGGAGGGGCAAGTTTTGCACCTCCTGTCTGACCACACCCCTGGCCATGTCCCCGCCCGCCCCCCATCCTACCCAGCAGCTGCCCCTTCCCATGCCCAGAGGGAGCGGGCTGAGGTCCAGCTGAGGCAGCTGGGCGCGAACGCCAATGTCCCCAGGATCCGTGTGTCCTGTGAGCCGGATCTGGCCCAGTTTGCCCACCTGTATCCTGGCCAGGGCCAGGAGGGTCGCGGCCGCACCCCCGGCCGCCCCTGCGCACAGAACAGTGAGGTAGAGAGGCAGATGTCCTTGTGAGAGGACCTGTTTACACTTGGCATTAAGATGTCCCATATCTGGAGAGACTGAATGAGAAAATATGATTTGAAATTAGTGACAGGTATTCAGGTATTTTGTTGAAAAAGCTCAATTTTCTCATTAGGTTGAATGAAATTTTTGTGCTAATGTTCTGTGAGGCTAAACTCACAACAGTGGCTCTGAAAGACCCTGGAGCGTGACTAGATCAGTCGTGACTACGGAACATAAGCCACCATCTGAAACTTCAGATGTCTGGAACGCTCTCTGGAGCATTTTAAAAACCGAACAGGTATCACCTGTGTTTTATGTGTAGATGTTAATGTCAAGTGTAAACAAAGCCTGTACGCCGACAGCCAGTCAGGCTCAGTCTTGCTGTCTCTGGATTCAGTCATGATTGGAACTTCTACAGGCCCAATCATGCCTTTCTTGTCTAAGGGGCTCCCTGTAGCAAGATATTTCTGTATTTCCTTCCAAATCCCTTTCTGCTCTCGTTGGGGTCCTGTGGATGATTATTCTGGGAAAGCCCTTTGCTCTTTTGCCCTTCTCCGGTAGCAGACGCTGCCATGGGCCCTGTTCTTTCACAGTGTGTGGGATCTGTACTTACAAAGCCCGTTTCTGGCTGCCCTTCAGCTGCTCCTTCTGACATTTTCTGTCCGTAATCTCACCAACCATTCATTTTGCTCCAAGGCTGACGGTGTGATGGAAATGGGGTTTTAAGTGTGTGGGCTTCAGAAGCAGTGTGGGGTTTAGGTACAGAGTTAACACTAAATGTAGGGCTGTCATTAGCTATTAGATCAGAAAAAAAGGATTAATCTACTGCTTATTTTGGAGTTTTCAAAAAGGACAGACCACAAAAACAAATAAGCTATGTAGAGTCTTCCCATAATTATTCCATAATGTTTCCATAATGTTTCATTGTTAAAAGAAAAACTAAGAGGCATAGATGGTAATAGAGACAGCTCTATATATCATCTAATAAGGTCTACCAGCACATCCATGCATTATTAGTTTGTAAACATCAGTTTCACACTGAGGTCTGATTTAATATACCACACAAAACCCCCTTTCTGTTGACTAATAGGAAGAGAATGTGGTCAATAGCCTGGCTTTCTCTCTCCTCGTAACAGGACCCTTTTGATTTCTTTTTCTCCAGGCTATTTTCTTCTGTCTCCTACTGAGAAGGCCGTATCGACATTTCTGATAATGCCTGCATACTTCAGAAACAAAAAAACACATTTTTCTTCTTTCTTGTCATTTTTCTATAAAGACAAAGCTGTCCAACCTTACCCTTGGTTTTCCGTATGACGTCAGTGTTTCCATCAAGAGCTTTAGGAGTGGAATGACCTCCGATTCTGAGCTTTGTGTTTAACACCTTGTCTTTTTGTGAATGAGTGGTGGTTATTTTGGCCCTTCATCAGGGAAAGCTCACGTTAGTCCACTCCATTTGTGCTTTTTTGGCAGAGACAGATGTGTTCCTTCAGTCAGGTTAGGCTTCTCACAGCAGTCTCAGGGGCAGATTTTGAACCAACTGGATTAGAAAACCCCAGAATGAGGACCTGTTGATATTGGACAGCTGGACTTCATGAAGACTGATATGCAGCACATATGCTGCTCTGCATACTAACTTGATTTAGATATTATTCTACTCGTGCCACTGCATCCATCTCTATTCGCAGCTTTCGCCTTAGGGTCCTTGCATGGCATGCATCTCTCCAGCAAAGGGAAGGTTTTCCTTTTCTAACGTTTCTGACTCATCTCTTGAAGGGCTTAGTCATCTGATCAGGTGTGGAGCAGGGAAAGCACAAGACTGTCAAGTGCATGGGGTTTCCAAAATGGAACCGGTACGTTTCGGTTCATAGTGTTCCACATGATTGCTAATTTTGCGTGTTCTCTAGGTGGAGGAGCGCTCCAAGCTGAACAGGCAAAGTTCTCCAGCCCTGCAGCACAAAGTGGCAAATCGAATCTCTGACCCTTCGCTGCCCCCGCGCTCCGAGTCCTTCAGCAGCGGCGGCATTCAGCAAGCCCGCACTCCACCCATGCACCGCTCTGTAGAGCCCCAGGTATGACTCCAGCCGAAGGCGATGTGCTCTCCTATTCACATTCATTAGATTTATTGATTGTAGCATCAGGTGTTGACCATGAATCCTGGCTTCTCCAGATGGCCCACCTGGTCTCAGTGAAGTCTCACGGTTCCTCAATGACGGGCTCCCAGTCGCTGCATGATCAGTCTTCCCAGGGTGTCTCGGCCTTCCAGGAGAGCCTGTCGCCCCATCGGCCCCCGATGCCTCGGCAGAACTCAGACCCCACCTCCGAGACACCCTTACCACCTCCCCGCGTCTCCAGCCGGGAAGAGAAATTCGACCGCAGCTCCTGGCTGAGACAAGAAGAGGAGGTTCCTCCCAAAGTAAGCCCAATATTTATACTGAATAGTGATTATAGTGTTCTCTCTTTGTCTCGTATAGTGAGTAGCAAATACGATTTCTCGGTGTAGCACACCGTCGTCTAGTCGTCTAGTCGTCTAGTGCCCCGTTTTAAGGTTTCAAATCATTGTTCTAGAAATGCTACAGACATGCATTATTATAGTCCAGGTCCAGGGCTTCGGGAAGGGAGGGGTCAGCAAAGGTGCATGGCTGTTGAGCTGAATCGAGGACTGGAGTGAGAGAGTGATTCTCTGTTTGTGCTTATTTCACTGGCACAAGGAACCGTGCCATATTGCAAACAAATATTTTTTCCATCACAAATAAAGTGACCCATACCCGAGCCAGACCTGACCCAGACCCGAGCCGTACCCGACCCAGACCCGAGCCGTACCCAAACCAGACTCGAGCCGTACCCGAGCTAGACCCGACCCATACCTGACCCATACCTGAGCCGTACCCGAGCCAGACTCGAGACAGACCCGACCCATACACGAGCCTTAACTTGACCAATACCCGAGCCGAACCCGAGACGTACCTGACCCACACCCGAGCCGTACCCGACCCATACTCGAGCCGTACCCGATCCGTACCCGACTCACACCCGATCCGTACCCGACCCGCACCCGATCCGTAAGCGACCCATACCCGATCCGTACCTGACCCACACCCGAGCCGTACCTGAGCCGTACTTCTTTTTGATTGCTCGAAATGTTGTCATGACAACAGGCGCACTTAGAAAGAGATCCCTTTGTTAACTGTCTTTGAGTAGAAGAAAAAGCAAGAATGGAGATACAAACTAACAACTGGGAAGTCGACAAAGTACAATCACTACTATCTATTTGGAATGAAGATAAAATTTAACAGGGGTTTTCTAACGATGTGAGAAATGCGAAAGTGTACCAGGACATTGCTTACAAGTTAGCTGGCTTAGGTTTTCATCACATGGCTAAACAACACAGCGACTGGTGTGTGTAGTGACAATATAGCAGCATGGAAACAGGAAAGTGCCCGATGCTCCCTTGTTGCAAAATGCTTACGAATAAACAATTGTCTCAATGGATTTATGTCACCATTGCACTGCCAACGTGTCCAGGAAGAAATACACTGGAAAATCATGCCATGCTACAACTTCCGTGCCATCGCGGTATGGTTAGGTACAGCGCGGTTCCTGTGCACCTGTAGAAAAGCGCCGAGTTTATAGTTGTCCCAGAGTCTCATTATCTTTAACCAAAGTCTGTTCCCTGCTTTTAGGTTCCTCAGAGGACCACCTCTATATCCCCCGCTCTGGTAAGGAAGAACTCTCCTGGAAATGGACCAGGAGGTCTTGGGCCGAGGCCTGGTTCTCACCTCATCCGAGCCAGGTATGTGCAGACCACTCCAAAAAGACACCGGCCTGACCCAAAGCCAGTTACCCACCCTCTGACTCTGAGGGTCTTATTACGGCATTTATCAGACGCTCTTATCCAGAGCGATGTACATCAATGCTTAAGAAGTCTACGTCTGTTCTTCATACCTGTAGAACTACACTAAGATCAACACCTGCTTGATCTTAGTGTAGTGCACTAACATTTGCAGAAAACGAATTATTTTCAGTTAGGGAGTGATTAAACCCTTTAAAAATCAAGGTAGGTTATATGAAATAACAGCCACCAACATTTGTCAGTGCAGCTCCTTACTGGTGTTTATAAATAGACTTTTCTGTTTTCCTGGCCTGTCAGATCTGTGAAAATGCCATAAAGATGAAAGAGGTCAGTTTGCATTATAAGCAACACTGACAGCCTCTGGAATCAAAAAGCCAATTGCTTGTTCAGCCCCACATGTAACACCTTTAAAAAGCTGCTAATCTTTCTAATCACCTCTGGCTCGTGGTTCTCATTGCTGCAGTAACCCGGACCTGCGGGTTTCCTTGGAGACGGGTCTCCCGAGGACGAGCAGCGGGAGCTCCTCCAGCTCCAGCACGCCCAGCTCACAGGGGGGCTCCAGCGAGAGGAACCGAGTGGGAGGTAAGAGCCGTTCAGAGATCCACCGCCATTAGCCTTCTGAGCCAGTCTAGCACTTTCCACGCATATTTGCAGTTCATACAGTACTATGCAAAAGTCTTAGACACCTGCGGAAATCATTTAAAAACTGCGTAGATGAGCAGTGACTGTTAATATTAATAGTAATATTAATAATTTACATTAATATTACTAAATGTACTAAATAAATACAAATAACTATACAGACTATACAGTTTTTAGTCTGTTCCTTGTGGAAGTCCAGTATTGCTGTAGTTTCATCAGAAACCTGGTTTGACTCGATCAGTCCTTCATTAAATTAAATCAGGAGCTGCTGATGGAGTTTC
>JBBPCY010000001.1:8846970-8857545 GCA_037974405.1 Brachyalestes nurse
TGTACCCCCTCTCATTCCCTGCACTGTCCCCACACCCCCAGCCTGTGGCACACCCTCAGTCTTCCAGTCCTGGCACAGAGTGAAGTGGTGGTGGTGTGTGTGTGTATGTGTGTGTGTGTGTGTGTGTGTGTGTGTGTGTTTTTAAACCATTTTCTTCTGTGCTTTTCCGTTTTGTTTTGTTCTTCTTTGTTTGAAACACACAGTCTAGCGAACTGTTCGTGAACTGACACCAGCTTCAGCACTCCATGTGTTTCTAACACGCTGTTTCGTTCTGACTTGTCTTCACATCCTCTGTGTGAACTTATTATATTACTGTCTTTCTATGTACTTGAAACCTCAAATGCATCTTTTACGGTAAAAACGTTGCAGCAAAATCGGGATTAAATGCTTCATGGATCCTGAATGATGTTCATTCATCAACATCTTTAAAGTGGAGGATCCATTTGAGGGCGACCACCATCAGAGAGATGAAAGATGCTGATTCTGGTGTTTGTTTAAACAACAGAACACTAGATTAACTTTTAGGAATGTCTTCGTACAACTAATGATCATACATCTAATGATCTTTTTTCTTGTCATGGGTCTACGGTGTTAATTTTTAGCGTTTGATGTTCGTTTGTTCTCATCTTGAATGTGAATGTTCAGATTTATTTTTTTTGTCAGTTACGTAATTTATTGCCGATGCTGAGGATTGCGATTCAGACCAAATACTGCCCCAAACAAAACATCCAGGCTCTCCCCGCGAATGCACTCTTTTGTAGCAACGGTCCTGAGGATCGACAGGCTTTACAGAACATCCAAAAATTCATCTCAACCTCACCAGAAGCTGTAGTAGCTGTCGATGTGTAGATCAGATGTTTATTGCTAAACTTCTGCATCACATAACCAAAGAAATATTAAATCTAAATCTGTATCCACAGTAGGGAAGCCCTAAAAGGCCTTTTTTTTTTTTACTAATTATTTGTTTTTTGAGGTTTTTAAATGTCATCATCATGACATTACCAATGTTTTCCTTTGATGACTGCATTATTTTTCTCAGATTCAGAGAAAATTAAACTGTACTTTTTTAAGATAACAAAGCCATGTGAGATCTTGTGAATTCAAAGCTCTTTCCTTACATCTGAGTCCCAATTTCCAGAACTCACTCACTCCAAAAGCATTTCTTTACCCGGAAAATTTTAGTTTGAGCAAATTTGTTTCAAAAATATAAGAAAAAAACATTTATTCAATGTCACAAAATTATGTTGAAGTTTAATATTTATATCCTCCTACATCTACCGCCTGGGAGACCTGGGTGAGTGAGTACACTGGAGACTGTGTGAGTGGAGTTTTGGAAATTCTCCTAATCTTGTACAGTGTATTCTGCAGGACCTAAAAAAACCTAAAAAAATCACACAAAATGGACTGAGTGAGTTTTAATATTTTTTTTCAATTGGGCTCACAACTTTTACCACTTTATCACTTTTGATCGGTTTATAGAAACATCCATAAAAAATGTTCACTCCATTTCAGAAAAAAGAATGAACCATGCCATTATGTTGAGAACACAAAGTATTGCTTCCTCTGGATTGGGAGAAAATGATCCAGTTATCTTGGGAAAACAGCTCTTCTTGTAATGATGAAATAAATTGAGATCTTGAGAAAACAAATAAAATGAACATATAATTGGAAAACAAAAGTAAATAAAAGATGTTTCATAGTTTCTAACCAGTCCCACATCTATGGAAAAAAATTCATTTAAAAGTATTAACACACTGTAAATGTAAGCATAGTGACAAAAAACTGGCCCTCTATTCGTCGGTGGGTTGGATTTTGATGTTCTGTTGAGCTCGCCCAGCCTCCCGACAGCTGCTTGGAAAAGAAAACACATTCATGGGCAGAGTATGGATGTGCGGTATTAGTCAATCCAAATTGTTCTTTGATGATTCAGTACTCAGAACACGGTAGTAACTTACAGTACACATCCCTCTAGTATCTGTAGGGCAAACCTCTTGTGATCTGCCTTGTTAGGTTAATAATGAGTTTTATCATCAGCATCTCTGGAAGTAAGAATCCGTGATGTTTATGGTCAGTGTAGGTCTCGAGAGGGTCTTCTGAGAACACACAGTGCATTAAGTCTAGAACAGGGTCCCCTTACCTCGAGAGCTTCGGTCTTTTTTGACGAGCCTCGCCGAGCTCAGCTTAGAAAGGAGACGGCAAAAAAAAGAAAGGCAAATTCATGGCTGATTCCGAGCAGGATGTATTTTCGGCGTCTCAGAAACTGCTGCAATAATTACCTCCTGATGGTGCGGGGTGCCCTGGGCAAGCCTGTCTTTTTTCCGGTCTGGGCCGGTTTCGGGTTGCTGTTGGCCGTCAGAAGTCGTCGAGGCACGGGGTGTTTCTCGCTAGCGTTGTGGTGTTCTTACTGCAATGAGAGTCAGAGCTCTCCTGTCACATGTCCTGTTGTCCTGTCCCCTTCCCCCTCTGTAGCCTACATCCACTCCAACCAGATCATGGGCTGGGGAGAGAAAGCCATTGAGATCCGTTCAGTGGAAACGGGACACCTCGACGGAGTTTTCATGCACAAGCGAGCTCAGCGACTGAAGTTTCTCTCTGAGCGAAATGACAAGGTGAGTGTCCTTTAAATCAGCAAGTTTGCTCTGGTAGGAGATGAACAGTATGGGGGGAAAAGGTCACCAGTTCACAGGGGCCTGTGTTCTACAATATCAGTTTTAAAGAGTTAAATTCATTTTTAATTAATAAAATGATAAAAGTCCAATGAATGAAGGTATAGTTCTCATGTTTCTTGAGCTCAGATAAACAGCAGAAACTCTTAATAATAATATAAGAAATGTAGTGCTGTGGGGGCTTAACTGTGCTAAATGTAAGTTGTGATTTAGTTTTAAGTCGATTTTATTGTTTTAACTGTGACTGGATTTCAAGCTCTGTCTGTACTCCTGTAATCAGGTTAGTAAAAGGTAACTGCCTGATTAGCCGTGTCTGTAAAGTGGAACTCTTATCGCTTCACAGCAAGAAGGTCCTGGGTTTGATTCCTGGACAGGGAATCAAAGAGTCCTTTCTTTGGTGTTTGCATGTTCTCCCCAGGTCTGTGTAGGTTCACTCCCGGAGCTCCGGTTTCCTCCCACAGTCCAAAAACATGCCAGGCTAATTGGAGATGCTAAATTGCCCCTATGTATGAATGTGTGTGTCTGCATCTGCCCTGTGGTGGTCAGGTGATCAGTCCAGGGTGTTTTTTTTTGCCTTTCATCCTTTGAGAGCTGGGATAAGCTCCAGCACCCCCCTAAACCCTGGAGTAAGCAGCTCTGATAATGAAGTAATGTAAAGTGGGTCTGTTTCATGAGACCATTAAGAAACGACTAGTGTTCCTCACATTCATTGTATATGTATTATAACACAAAACAAGCAAATTCAAAGTGAAGTAATTGCTTTATATATAGAAGTTTCACCACTATTGATAAATATTTCAGATCAGCCTGTTTATAACTGATACATCGGTCAGGCCTTAGTTGGAAGATGTATGATCTGGAGGAATTTTGGAACGAGGCTCTGGTTTTCTGAGGGGAAAGAACTGATTTTGAACTGATGAGTTAAAATGACTTTGAAACAAATGTTCAGGACGTACGCGGTGGTTATTGGAATATTACACAATGCTCAGTGGGCAACAACAGCTTGGCCTGTGTGAAAGCAGAGCCTGTGTTCACATCTGTTTCCCTGATGGCACTCTGCTTGTTCTTCTTCTCTTTCCTGGCAGGTCTTCTTTGCCTCGGTCAGATCAGGAGGCAGTAGCCAAGTTTTCTTCATGACCTTGAACAGAAACTCCATGATGAACTGGTAACCCATCCACACCCTCCCCCGCGTTGTGTCTGTGGACATGTTCTGTTTTTGAGAAGTGAGGGAAAGCCACGGTGTGTGTGTGTGTGTGTGTGCGGAGCAGAGCAGGGCGGTTAGGAGAAGGTGAAAGATTCAGAAGAGCTGCTCCAGAAAGCCGAAGACTTCTGAACGGCCAGACACACGTCCAGGGTCAGTTAGGGACTGATTCCCCAGACCACCAGGGGGCGCCAGTGAAGAACAACCTCTGTCCAGAAGCTCCCGTGGCTGTGGGGTTCTTGCGTTTTCCTTTCGTTTTGTTTTTTAATCATCGTTTTTCGGAGGAGGTTCCTGTTGGTAGAAATGAACTGAACTGGGACAGACTCTCCTGCGTAGAGCAACTATTGACTATTGAACAAAAATATTGTAACTGTTTAGACACTTTCAACACAATAATTTATTGCTGTTGGGCTATACATGAAAAACCCTCTCAGACTAAACAATTCTCTGTAGAGGTTGACGTGTGTGTGTGTGTGTGTGTGTGTGTGTGTGTGTGTGTGTGTGTGTGTACTCAGCCTTGTATGTTCTACACTCCAAAGTATCGTGGAACACGTGTCATCACCACTTTGGTTTTTTTTTTATGTCACACTGTAGCCGTGCGGGAGTTTGCGTACGGTTGTAAGTCCTATATGTGTGTGTGTGTGTACGAGCGAGTGTTTGGTATGTTGGTAAATAAAAGGTATATTATCCATAAGTACAAAAAAAAAAACAATAGTTAAGACTAATCTGGAAAGGGACGACTGGTTTTTTTTTTTGTACAACGCATCAGAATTAAGAGCCGTCTTTTTTTTTTCCTTTTTTTTTTTGATTGTGGGAAAATAAAGGTCCGTTTCAAGATGTTCTAAAAGTTTTCTGTAGTTTTGTATTTTAATTTGGACGTCCGTCGCTCTCCGCAAAAGTGCAATAAAGGCCAGGGGAGACCATTGGAGGCTTATGACTGTAATTAAGGTGCTCAGCTCTCCCACAGATGGATCCATCGCTTGATATTCCTCCACCACCCTCCGTGTCCCTGCTCATCCTGTAAATGTTCACGCCGCGTCTGACCACCCAAACACTCTGAAACTGTGACTCTGTGAGAGCAGCGCTCGACACGCTTCTTCGAGCAAAACGACAGTAACTTACAAAACAATGTGATTTTTTTACATTTTTTTATTTGGGTGGCAAATAAGGAAAAATGCGTTTCGTGTGTCGAGCTTCCTCTGAACCTACCTCATTTCTTTCATCTGTTCATTCAGTTTTGTATTCTGGTCCTACATTCTCAATGTACTTAACACAACACAAGGCAATATTTAGACCGTAGGGCAAAGTGTTGGCGTCCTTGGGCCACCCGGTATCTTTAACGTTAAAAGTCTCAACCTGGTGCTTGGCTTCTGTCAGATTTCCAATTGGATTTATGATCTTCCATTTTCTGATTGATGTTTTTGCATAAACAGGGGCTACAATATAATTCAAAGAGTAATAGTACCGTATTGGCCCGAATATAAGACGACCCGAATATAATACGACACCCCCCTTTTCCAGGTTCATTTTTGGGAAAAAAGTTTTTTGAAGACCATATTATCTAGTCCGCGATTATAAGACGACCCCCTTTTTTAAGAAGTATTTTTAGAACAAAAACTGGGTTTTATATTCGGGCCAATACGGTCATTTTGATATTTTATATATGAGCCCAGTTCGCTGAAAATGCAGTTTTTTAAAACACCGGTGCCAAAATGTATAAAAAACAATGGCAGCCACTCTCTGCATAACTGATTAGATATCATAGAATTGATATGAATATTTAGCATGTTCAAATAAATATCCTGAAATTGTAATCAATTCTAAATGATAGGATGTTTTCTTGCCGGAATCTTTAGCCTCTTTTTCTATAACAGACTGTCTCTCAGTGCTGGCGGTGAGAAACCTTGTTTAGAGGAGAACGCCACTGATTCGTGACCCCTTTTAGATTTGAATGAAAAGTTACTAATACTAGTAAAAAATGAGGTTTACATGTAAAACTAATCAAAGCTATAATGGCAGGACTATAAGATTTCAGTTTTTACTGGTAAAAAAATCATTTCGTTTCCCAGTTCATTCATTTCAATGGGAGGAACCATTTTTACAAATATGAACTAAAATATTTTCTAAATAATTTTTTCACCAGTTAATAACGTTTAATGTGTTCTTAAATGTTCAGTAATTAAAAAAAAAACCTTTAATGTGTAAGAATTTCAGATGTGTCATTTTAACTTTTTTTATTCATACTAGTAAAAATTCTTCCTCCCATGGAAATGAAGAAGGCTATAAACTGGTTAAATATAATTCTAACTACTAGAAATTGAAACCTGACATTAGAATTAAGATAAAAGAGAGATTTTATTTATAAATTACAGGTCGAATTTTACATTTTTACTAGTATTATTAGCATTTTTGCTTGAATTTCAGAGGCACAAATGGCTTTCTATAGATTTCCTCTGCTGGTGCCAGTGACCAGGACATCTGTGAGCCTGTGAAAGACGGCGGTCACTGCAGTGGAAATGGAAAATGGAAGGTCAGAGTAAAGTTTGTGTGACAGCAGGCCGTTAAGACGGTGGCTGCTGGACTGAAAGAGCTTCCGAGATAAGAGCGTTAGAATTGACGAAGCGGCCCGAGTTACAGATTTAGAGCACAGCGGTTACAAACGCCACCCGGAAGGTCTTACACCTGTTTCTAAAGCATTAACCTGTGAACTGTGAAAGGGCGTCATTCTGTTTTTGCATGTTTGGACATTTTCACTCTCCTCCCCCGTCACCTTTTGGGATCTTAAGGTCAACTTTCCCTTCACGAAAACATAAAACTGTGATGTGAGGTTGAAATGTGTCACTCTCTTTCATGTGCCGCCTGCCAATGTGGGTATCTGTATTTCTACTCTCATTTCTATGGGTGTGGGTCTGTATGTGTGTGTGTCTGTGTGTGTGTGTGTGTGTGTGTGTGTGCCTCACCTTGTCTTAATCTGGACTAAAAACAATCTTCACTGTAAGTACATCCTTTGATATTCAGTTCGGATGTAATCGCTTAGTAGGGTAGAGATGACTGTGTGAGAAATTCTGAGCTTTTGTTTAATGGAATAAGTAGAAAATGGTCAAGTAGGGGTGGGCAAAATGATTCATTTTTTAAAAAATGTAATACCGAATAATTCCAAGGCTAATATCTCTCACGTAAATTTTCTCGACATCAGAAATTTTGATTAATTATTTTACGGAAACCTGCAGTGGAAGTATCGGCCCACCCCTGCAGTCGAGTGGCCTTCCGCTTAAGGCCTTCATTCTGGGGGGCAAGACTAGACCTGCTGAAATAAACCTGACTTCTTAAAGCCCTCATATCCATAGCCAAGTCGATGTACCTGTACTCCAACAAAACGTAGATGTGCTTTGGTTGTTTAAGCCTCTCTTTTTTTCTCTTTTTTTTTTTTTTCGGAGCACACTGAAGCTGCTAGCATTCCCATCTGAAATCAGGCAAATCCATCCTCATTCACTTTCATGGGTATCTTTTTATTGTTCTGTTTTGTAATCATGTGTTTCGAATGCTGCCAAAAGGGGTTTTACTGATGGGAAAATAAGGAAAATAAAATGTAGCTAGGTCTTTAAAGAGGTCCGTCTAATTTGTGCCTAGTACATGGAGTCCGGTTTTTCTCCACCCTCATTCGTTTTCAGTCTCTCCGTGTAAAAGCACCTTTGTTTTGGGGTCGTGTTCCAACACAGTACCGAGCTCCGAGTTTCCATGAAAAAGACGTATTTTATGGCCGTGGCCCGTTCGTGTGGAACCCAGACTTGCTCGATATTCTGATCCGACCTATTTATTGGTTTGTACAGTACATCGTTTCTGGTACGTCGTTGTATTTGGAAGCAACAGTATTAATACTGGTTTTGCAAAAGGGATTCTTTTCTATAGCTGTATTTTGGATTAGCTCGTTGGTCTGAAAGTGCTATGAAATCTATATTAGAATGTCAGAAATGATTAATATCAGTGCTTTATGTAATAACAGTTTGTCCTATTTCGGATTTTTTCTTTCCCCAGTATTGTTCAAAACTTTCCTTCTTTCGTTTTGTTTTTCCTTCAAATAAGTTTCACTGCTGAATATAGCCAAAATGAAATATTGATACTTTTTTTTCTTTCTTTCTTTTGTATGGTGATAATGTCTGGTCTGGTTTGGGAATTAAAAAAAAAAAAAAAGAACCATCACATATATGTCTGAAGAAGAGGCCGAATGGAAACGATGTAGACGTGAAAAGCACCTAAGAGATGCTAAAGCTAGCTCAAAGGTAGGGTTATTAGCAATAAAGTGTTTTACTGATTTTGATAAGATTTTCTGGTTATTTCCTTTTCTGTCTTAATTTGGTAGAGAGAGAAAAAATGTTCAAATTGTTGATGTACAGAGTTTTGGGACGGCAGGATTTCAAGGGGGACGTGTTAACGGACATATGAGCTCCAACTTTGAAGAGTACATTCACAGTTTGTTCCCATGTAACATAAGGCATTAGAACTTTGCTGTTTTTTAATAAATTGATGTATCAAATCAGATCTGTGGTGGGGGTTTTCTTTGTTGTTTTTTGGGGTTTTTTTGCAAGTTCTGCGTCAGACTGGTTAGCACAGCCACCGGAAGGTTGTCCAGATTAATGAGCATCGTACATCCTCCCACTGGTGAGGTCGGAAACAGCACTGGAGTGGCTGCACTATCACTCAAACTGTTTTGCACACCACAGGTTTTTAACTACATATCCATTTTTTTCATAAACTACAGATTTTCATTAGACATCAGAAAGTTGTTGAGTGAACAACTATGAATGAAAATATGTCAAATAGCTTCCTTTTAAAAAATGAAAAGAATCCGTAGTAGTGCATGTCTGACTCCTATTAACTGGTTGTGTGGTCAAATTCAAATTCTAGACCAGTGGTTCCCAAACTGGGGGGGGGGGCCTCTAGGGGGGAGCAGAGGTATTGCAGGGGGGCGCACGAATGGGATAACCTGTTTTTTTTTTTAATTGGGGGGGGGGTCCTCATTAATGTTCTTATCTAGAAAAGGGGGGCCCTGCAGAGAAAGTTTGGGAACCACTGTTCTAGACTGTCCTTAAACTTTAAATGCATCCCATTGACTGTCATAAAACACATGTCTGGTGATCCACACTATAACTATATTAAGTTTCTTATTGTAGGTCAGCAGCGATGAGTACAAATGTGACATTTTCTGGATATTTTCATAACCACTTGCACTAATACTGTGTTATTTTATTAGATCTGTTACAGTTATTTGTTACTTTGTTATTACATTTGAACTATTACTACTGTTCTGTTTAAACTCTTTATTGTCTTTATTCCTCTTGTTGCACTGAGCATGTTTAGGACAAAAGAATTTCCCTCAGAATAAATAAAGTTCTTTCTTATCTTTTAATAAAGGTGCTCAACTGGTGAATATACTGTGAATGTATTTGTTAGCAAAGGATATTCAGTTTATATTTTAAGTGAGTAATATACAAATATAGAAAATCTCAGTGGGTGCCAAAACTTTGCACTGCCAAATGTCAGAAAGAAGGAAACTGTTTGGGTACATTTTAGCCCCTCAGAGTACAAACAATGTAAACCCACCCTTAAAGGTATAACATGGTCCTTAAGATTCATATACGTACCTTAAATGAATGTTAATCACTCTTATTCTCATTCCTGGGTGTAAAAAGCTTTTTTGTACAGTGCTGTGCAAAAGTCTTAGGCACCTGCGAGAATAATATTTAAAAGCTGTCTAGATGAGCAGTATGTGTATTTTTCACATTAATATTAGCATTCAAATAACATGATCCTGTGAATAGTGATTTTAGGTGCAGTATATCAAAGGTATTACCATCAGAAACCTGGTTTGACTCGATCAGTCCTTCATTAAGTTAAATCAGGAGCTGCTGATGGAGTTTCACAATCCAAACCACTGCTGGAGGAACCGAGGAGGAATCTGGAACCGAACCTGTGTTCTCCTCACCAGCTACTCACCAAACTACTTTTACATACAGAACTAATCCTGATACCTTTTTATCTTGTTTGTTTACATTCATTCTAATGTTAACTTTGCTCACAGAAAGATACTTTATTTATCGCACACTGAGAAAAACAATCTGCACAGGAGCCTCAGACCTTTGCACGGAACAGTCCCCTTATTTAAAAAAGGCCAAAGGCCTGGGTGTATGGAGTCAGTCCAACACATAAGATAACTTCAGGTAACAAAGTGGATGTGAAAGGCGTTAAAGCAGGTTAAAGACTGTTTTAGAAGCTCTAATAGCTCCTGAGTGGAGCGTCTGTCTGCATGTGGGCCCAATCAGCTCAGTCCCCAGTGGTGCTGCAGCCATCCATGGCTGGGAGTCCAAGAGAACCCAACTGGCCTCTCTCTCTCTCTGTGTCTGTCTCTCTCTCTCTCTCTCTCTCTCTCTCTCTCTATCTCTCTCTCTCTCTGTCTCTCGCTCTCTGTCTCTCTCTCTCTCTGTCTCTCTCTCTCTCTCTGTCTCTCTCTCACTGTCTCTGTCTCTCTCTGTCTCCGTCTCTCTCTCTCTGTTTCTCTCTCTCTGTCTCTCTCTCTCTTTCTCTCTGTCTCTCTCTCTCTCTGTCTCTCTCTCTGTCTCTCTCTCTGTGTCTGTCTCTCTCTCTCTCTCTCTCTCTCTCTCTCTCTCTCTCTCTCTCTCTCTTTCTCTCTCTCTCTCTCTCTCTCTCTCT
>JBBPCY010000001.1:8857645-8875572 GCA_037974405.1 Brachyalestes nurse
TCTCTCTCTCTTTCTCTCTCTCTCTCTCTCTCTCTCTCTCTCTCTCTTTCTCTCTCTCTCTCTCTCTCTCTCTCTCTTTGTGTGGGACGGATGGCTTTCCCATTACTCAGCATAGGCTTCTGTTCGGTGCCCTAACAGATAAAGGAAAGTAAAGCAGCCCCTAATAGTCACATGTTAGCACAGCACAGCACACTGTGAAATTCTTTCTCTGCATTTAACCCATTCACCAAGTGAAGCAGGGGGCTGCCATCAGCGTGCCCCGCTCAAGGGAACCTTAGTGGTGCCACTAGCCATCCTGGGATTCAAACCCACTACTTTCTGATCACAGGGGTAACCCCTTGACCCCTTGGTCAGCAGCTGATCCGCTCAGTGCTCTCCTCTGTGTGTGTTGAGCTGTCCAGTGATGTTGCTCCAGTAGCAGTTATCTTCATTATTCTGTTCATTCAGAAAAGCAGAATTTAGAAACTGTTGCTTCATTAGTCCCACACTTCTCCTTTTCATCATGTCTCTCATGTAAGATACGGACTAGAACTGTATACAGCTATGAAATGGTTCTAAATGAGACTAAATGCATCCTGTACTGTATCAGGTCAAGTGTATTACGACAGTAAATGGTTTGAAAGCATTAGCCTGTCTAAAAGCATTCATATTTGTCTCATTCCACACTCTATATAAATCTAATGCACGGTCATTCTGGCACCATATCTTTGTTTTAGATGCACAAAAATAAAAAATAAAAAAGACAAAACATTTAACTGCTCTTTTAATACACAGGAATTTCCCTGCAATTATTTCTGGTGCCGTTTATTTTGGTAACGCTTTCCCTTGTGTGTTAAACCATAAACATCTAAAGGGAAAACACTGTTTTTATCAGAAAGATCTGACGTCACTTCAAGACGTTGTGTGGGCCAGAAAATCTTGTTTCGCCCTTTTGTTTTCCAAGAAGACATTAGAATAATATTGTGTGACATGATGTGGGCCTGTATCTTGATAGAAAGAAAGAAAGAAAGAAAGAAAGAGAAAACAAACACAGCAAAAGAAAGAAAGAAAGAATCCATTCTTATAGTAAGAAAGAATCCAGAGCATAAAGAAAAATATCAAATTTTTGAAAGATTATCATATCATATCGCCTGTATCTCTTTTGTGAAGAACAGAAGAATCAGAACATAAAAAGGAAAAAGCATGAATTAATGTATTAATTACTTTATTAATTAAATACTAAATGTTTAATCACTTAAATAATAAGTAATGACTGACTGACTGAATTAATTAACGAATGAATGAATGACTGACTGATCCGACAACCAACCCAATGAATGAATGACTGGCTGAATAACTTAATAACTGAATGACCGAATGAATAAATGACTGACTGGCTGAAGAACTTAATAACTGAATGACCGAATGAATGAATGAATGAATGAATGAATGAATGAATGAATGAATGGGTGGTATTTCGGTCTGATGGTCTGATCCTCCTGGTCGCGGGGGGCGCTATGCTGCTGTCCCTCGGAGCGCGTGCTGCTCTTCCTCAGTGCGTCTCCGAGGCCCCGCCCTGTGTTCGCGTGCTGCAGTAAAATAGCCCGCGCCTGCGCGCTGGGGTTCTTTTTTTTCTGTGCAGTAAGTACCGCGCGGCGCGCACTTCTCTCTCCCAGCAGAAAGACCGCATTTATCCGTTTATACTCTCTCCCCGAGACCTGCCGGACGGGTTCTAGAGTCTCAGTAGGGCTCGATGGGCCTTCCCGCTTTCTCTCAACATGATCTCTGAGTCTAAACGCGTTTTAAAGTGCCTGGAAAAGTCAGTTTGAGAGTCTTAACTAATAGTTAGCCAACTAGCTAAGCTAAAGCCGCCTCATGCACGAGGCCTTCCTCGCGGTGGTGTTGCCTGGACCAGCCTGAAACTGTCATCACTCTCAAAAGGACCCTCTTAACTTTTAAACTCAATTTTTATTCATCTTTTCATGTATTGATCCCTTAAATAACAAACTACACGCATTAGCTCGCGGAGAGCTGCACTTGCGGCTTGTTTTAGCATTCTGGCTAGCGTTAGCCACTTCATTTGCTTCAGCCGAACCACGTTGAAGTCAGTAGGTCGGACGGAAAACGTGTTCTTAACAGCTTTAAGTATGTTAGTTCGTCGTTACACCTGCTTCTAGAGTTGAATGTATTGTAAAGGTGTTTTCATATGTAACTGTTATATGTATTTTGCTGTTCTCTTTTCCATTGACTGAAGCTGAAGTTAGCTTATGGTTCCACCTTAAATGGTGCAGAAGCTTCAAGTTGAAGCCTGAACAGGAGCCAAAGAGCAAAGTGCTGAACCATTTTAAGGCGGAGAAAGTTGAAAAGAAGGCACATTTTGTGGGATTTTTCTACTGTAGTTGAGTCTCATCTACCGGAGTTGAGTCTTAAAGTGGACCCGAGTTAGCCAGAGACCTCCGTTTTCTGTTTTGTTAAAGTAACTAAGAGTTCTGGGCTGTTAACGGTGTGTTCACCTTGTTGGTCTTGCTGAGGAGTTTAATAAAGTTGATTAACTGCTAGGATTTACTGTGTGAGGATATTATTTGGCCTTTGGCTGAGAAAGAGGAGCAGCATGATGCAGCAGGTCAGAGCGTGATTACATTTCTCGTTGAAAAGTTGTCGTCCCAAATTGAGTGCTGTTTTCAGATAAAAAAAAATTAAAAGCAGAATGTACAAAATGGGCATTTAGGTTTCCTGAATGGATCTAGTTCTAGTTTCCTCCTTTGACCGCCCGAGATGGATGACGTAGCCGGTTAAAAAGTTGGCTGTCTGGGCAACGTGAGGCACCACACCCGCAGCTTGGTCACTTCACAAACTCCCCTCCAAGTTCATTCATCTCTCCATGTGCATTGTGATTTGCTGATCATTTTTTAACACGACTGTAAAGAGTTTCTGAATGAAATGGTTAGAGGAGATGTCCTAAACCTTGTGTGTAGTGTGATTTAAATATTCTTTCCTTGTCTTTTTGCAGTGCCCCTTGATTAGACCCCATCATGGCAGATCCAGATCTTGATTTCACTAGTGGAGATGCCGGGGCCTCTGTGACCTACCCACAGCAGTGCAGTGCCCTGCGCAAAAATGGGTTCGTGCTCCTGAAAGGTCGTCCCTGCAAAATCGTTGAAATGTCCACCTCAAAAACTGGGAAGCACGGTCATGCAAAGGTGATTTATTTTCACATGTGTGTTTCTATTGTGTACATATATAGTTGTGTAGGTATGTGTAAGTAGATGTCTTATAGGTGTGTGTATATATAGTGTATGTGTATATAAATAGTAATCAGAATCGTGTTTATTCGCCAAGTATGTGAGTGAACACATACAAGGAATTTGGTTCCGGTTGATGGTGTCTCAAGCACAGTGGTGTAAAACAATATATATATATAAACAACACAATGAACAATATACTGAGCAATATAATAAACAATATATAATCTACAGTATTAATACGTAATATGGATTTAGATTTATAAATACAAAGAAGACTGTTAGATGTATATGCGTATTTGAACATATTTACATCTAAATATATGTAGGATGTGTGTGTACATACGCATACACACGCGCACAAGTGTATAAATCAACAATACAATATAATAAACAATCTTATATACAGAAAATACAGGATTGCAGAATGAATACCAGAGTGTACATAAAGTGCAGTTTCATTGTATATTTATGCACATGTATGGTTTTTCCCCTCTGTGTATTGTTTACATTGTACATTTGAAGTTCTCTATTTTCTTAATTATGCTGCTATGAAGTTACCAAACTGTTTTCCATTGTTCCTGCAACAGTGACAATAGACTTCTATTCTATACGCACTTATAACTTTTTGTGTAGTGTACAGTTCTGTTATTTTATAGTTTGTAGGTTATGTTGCTTCTACTTGTACTGTTGAATTTCCCACCCACTGGACTAATGAAGGGTTATCTTATCTTAACTCGTTTTAATTACCAACATTTTTGTGCCCTTTTTGTGTAGGTTCACCTGGTTGGTATCGACATTTTCACTAATAAGAAGTATGAAGATATTTGCCCCTCTACCCACAACATGGACGTGCCCAACATAAAAAGAAATGACTTCCAGGTATCCTACGTTTACCGCAATCTCTGATGTCCCATTTTTTTGTTTTCTTGTGACTTGGGTTGTCTTAAGATGGTGTAACCCAGGGTGTAGCGTTCATACATGTTGCAGCACTGACACTTTGAGTGGCCACTGAATGGTGCAGGGTTTGGTTTTTCTGTTTTTGCTGAGCTTGTAGAATATTGTCCTCTCAGTGAGAGATCAGCAGGGCTTAAATGCTGTCTTACATCTTAGGTTACAAGATGTTCCTCACTTAGAGACCTATTTCACATAATGGTTTGTATTTAACTTGTCTGTGCACCATAGTCATTTTTGGGTTGTTTCTTTAACATCTGCAGTGAGTATTTGATTGTACAAGGATAAGATAAGAGATAAGAAACCTTTATTAGTCCAAGTGGGAAGTTTGCAAATTACAAATTCAAGAGATTTTGTGTTTTTCAAAAGAGCTTGGACTGCAATTTGTAATTTAATTAGATCAGTAAACAACTGGGAAAAGGGGTCATTTCCTACTTTTAGATACAAAAAGCTTTCATTATGAAATCACAAGTGAAACAAGTACATGGAGTTTTACCTTGGACCTCTTGCATTAGTTAGTGATACTGGAGTTAATAGTTAATTCCAGCTCTGATTTAGTAACAGGCCACATCACTAGTGGTTCGCCATTAATGTCTATTAATGTATAGAGGATTTAGATGATTTAGAAATTTAAAAATGCCAGTATTACTACAAGATTTCAAAGCACACTTTGGTTGCTGTATTCACTTTTCAGTCTCATTTTCTGACATACACAATGTTAAACTGGTTATTTTATTAGTTTTTTGTTTATTGGTACACAGTTCAGCTTTCTCTTTGCTTGTGAAATAAGTGTGACGTAAAAGATGACTTCATTTGAGATTTATTACACACGTTTTGTGTTTGTCAGACAGATTAAGACTTGCTCGGCTGTTTGCGCGCGTTTATGGTTCGGTGCTGTTAATGAGTGATCGAGTGTTTCTACTGTTATGTAAAGTAGTAAATATTTCTTGAAGAAATGTTGTATTCTGTCTGATTTTTTTTGCCTTTTTGTTCTCTCAGCTGGTCGACATCAATGAAGGGTTCCTGTCCCTTATGATGGACAACGGTGATGTGCGAGAGGACCTTCGCGTTCCAGATGGAGACCTGGGCAAGGAAATCGAATCCAAACATTCAGCTGGTGAAGATATGATGGTTGGTACCGTTTTTAACTTGCTTACTGGCTTCAGGTTAAGTTTAGTTGTTGCATTGGTAAACCTCATTTTAAGGCTAAGAGCAATACTGGTCCCATGAAATGATTTGAGGCTGGTATTTTGATTTCAAATTTAATTTTAGCTTCACTTTCTTCTTTCTCAGTGGTTTTGCTAAAGTGATTCTCTTGTTTTCTAGATCACCGTGCTCTCAGCTATGGGAGAAGAGGCTGCAGTGGGAATCAAGGCCTTTACCAAATAGGAAGAGAGACTGGGCTGCTCAGGCTGCAACATGCACCACCTTAACAAATCTCCTGCTTTTGGTTTTTGTCCCGTCACCAAAGCTCTATGGCCTTCACAAGCAACCTCGATTTTTTTTGTTGCGATTGTACTCCCATTTTTCTTCTCCTTCCAAATACTGTGCTGGACTTTTTAACAACTTAATCTTTAGGTTGTTTTTGGCATTCTCTTGGATCATAGGTTTTTGTTTTATTCTTTTTAGGTTTTTTCATTCCACTTTATTTTGCCTTTAAGATGTCGGTCTGGCCACTTACATTCCTGAATGTCAAACAATGGGATCCACCTTTGTCTTTTTATATACACATTACATAGTGTGCAGAATTGATGCCTTCTGGGGGGGAATATGTGAGTTTTAAAGAAGAGGAAGGCCCTAACTGACACTTGCCTAATTTTTTTTTGTTCCTCCCTCTCATCTACCCCCACCCCTTTTATGGGTGCCATAACATTTGCCTAACATGGGTTATTCCATATTCGCACAAAGGTTCATGTCTCTTGATTTAAATGCCTTTTCCCAAAGTGAGAAGTGTACTGGTAGTTAGCACTTTGCAGTACTTGCAGTACTTTGAGTACTACCGGCAACATTTCATTATCTTTTTTCTTTTTAAGTAAATTCACTATGACAGAAACTTAAGAGAAATTTCTAAATGCCAGTCTCCATTGTATAGAAGTGGAAGGAAGAATGTGATGGCCATGTGCGATTACCTCTGTAACGCAATAGCAGCCAGCCTGGTTTTGGCTGTCATTGACAACCTTAAATAAAGTGTTGAAGCCTGTATTTGTCTCCAGTAGAAAGATGTCTGAGGATGCTTTACCAGCATTAGCAAAGCAGGGTTTTTTTCCTGATGGTCCTAGCCTTTGATATGGTATGTTAGTTGAAACATTTTTATTTTTTTGGTTCACTCGCGGCCTTTGTTACCATTCTGGAGATGGTTAAAAAAAACAAAAACAACCTTCAACAAAGTAGCTTTCAGCTTAAGGGTTCAGGCAGCGTAGAAGTGCCAGATTAATTTTTTAAAAAAACAAATGATAAACTTGCTGAAGCATCAAGGAACTTAATGTCCCTTTAATCCAAATATCAAAATTAATAGAAAATGGGCCTGAAAGGTGTGTTCAGACTTAATACTGCAGATAGTAACTGTACACAGTGCCAATTTTGGCTTTTTGGATGCTATAATTTCTATCCAGGCAGTATTTTACGGTCAAATGGGCATAAATTGTTTGAAAATGGAATGTGTTGAAGATTTAATGTAAAGAGAAATGCGTCACCAAGACTAGGCCTAATCCAGGTCATGAAAATTTTTGTGAACTTGAGAGTTTATTGTACATTTGTGGTGTTTGGATGAACTCTTAGTGGAGATTGATTTGACTGTCCACTGTTTTATAACACAACTGAATCTCATGCACTTCTACCACATTGTAAATGCTACTATCCACAAATTCACTGTTTGGTTCGAGTGAATGTAAACTGGGATAAGGCCTGTGGTTGATACTACAGCTCAGTAACCAGGTTTGGCTGTTTCTTTGGGCTCCACCCTGCGCTGCCTTAGCTTGTTCACACAGAACTGAAAAGATGAGTCATGTCACCGTATAGTTAAGTGCCAAGTCTATGTGAAGTTTATACTTGCAGATTATAGCTCGTGTTGGGAGTCGTTATGTTGATACTGGGGATGATGTTTCCATGACTAGAAACCATCCTTACTCCGAAGAAACCTTTAGATCCTCACTCATTTAAACTGTTTTATAGACTCCTGTCATACGTGCCTTCTTTAGTCGTTTCTTGGCTGATTTAGCTCATAAACAGTTTAATAATTAGGTGTGCAACTGTATGAGGTGTGTTACAGCAGAGAAAAGCCTAAACTGCAGTAGGCCTACAGGGATCCACCAACACTATTAAGCACCACAGCCTTAGAACAGGTCTTCCTGCTTCTGAGGCAACCTGAATGATCCTTTTTATAAACCTTTATTACTGTCATGAGGACTGACTGGGACACACTGATCAACATCATGAGTTTGTGGCTATTAAACTAGAAAGGTTCTTTAATAGGGCGGTTTGAGTTAGATGGGCACGAATCACGCAAAGTGATGTTGAGCCTAAACAACTGAAAAATACTTTAGTGAAATAATAGTGAAAGATTTGGTAAATAATGTCAAGTATGTTTTTATTGTCATTTCAATGATAGACCGTACACAGTGAAATGAAACCACGTGCCTCCAGGACTATGGTGCAACACGAACAGAAACAGAAGACCACAAGTGCAGATAAGAAGAAAGTGAGCAACAAAAGAACTGGACAGGACAATATTTAGTGCATCTAAAGTACTGAAAATACTCACCAAATACATTTTTTACTTACAGCCTGGTTAGTTTCTTCCCATGAGTAAAGAAATATCATTTTGATCATATTATCTAAATGTTATTAAACTATGTTAACAAACCATCCATGAACAGAAACTGATCTGGAATCCGGAAGTTTGGCCTTTCCTGAAAGTTGCCTTAACCCAATCTCCTCACACAATGAGATAAAAATGTACTTTTATACCATCCATACGTCCGTCCGTCTGTCTACATTTTAAATGGTTCCTTTTCCAATTTTTCGTAAAGAAATGGCAGGTTAATATTACAATAAAAATGATGTTGAACGAGAAGGTCTGGCTCACAATCTGCTTTGTGCTCTGGGACACAGACACGCTGGAATAGAAAAGGTTCTTCCCCAAACTGGGTCCACAAAGTTGGAGGTATTGCGTTGTCCAAAATGTCTTGGTCTGCTGAAACACCTGAATTCAAGGATTAAGAAATGTCCCAATACTTTTGTCCATATTAGTGTATGCGGTTATTCGGGGGGGACCTGACGAAACTGCGTGCGCGGTGACGTCACGCCCTCTTTCGACTCGTCCTCTTCGACATGGCGCCGGTATGTACGGTTCAGGATCCTAGTTTCTCACATCAGGACGGTTATTTACCAGTTTCAGGACTCTAATCGTCCAGTTCAGAATGGATTCGGACTGTTAGTGTGTTGGTGGCTGAACTGTTCACGTTGTTTCTCGTAATTATCTTTTAAATCGGGTTTCATGTGCCACGTGGACTGAAAGGACACACGTCTAACAGCCTGTAGAGACCCTGCATTTCTACTACACTCCTTTATTAAAACTGTTGTTCTATCAGACATTTTACCTCAGAAAACTACATAGTTTACTCCAGAGATCACAGGAGGTGAAGGATGATTGTGATCTATCACGACACATCCGCTAAAAAACCGGTTTTGACGCGAACACCCTTTCTCTGCTTATGGCATACGGAAAATACAATGCACTTTCTTCATAAAGTGCCAAATTAAGTGTAGTTTCTGCCCTAAAGAAAAACAGGTTATCAAAGTTACTGCATCTCGAGCTGTACTTTACTCTTTAAACATCAAAGATGCACATGGTGCCCCTTGATCTCGAATCTCAACTGATGCAACATCAGAGACTGTTTTTGCTCATTGATCTGTCAGCCTGTTTTACACCGCCTTCATAGAAAAAAATGGGACAATCAGTCAAAATGTCTGCTTTGTTGATTTTAAAAAACAGTTAAGACCTACTTTACAGTTAGCAAACATTCTTTGTAGAGAATGAATACTTATTTTACTCGAGAATTACAACATAATTCAAACTTACACTAAAGTGGTCAAAAGAACTGCATTTGCTGCCGATTATTTCAGTGTAATGAAGTAAATGTTCATCAGTAAATCCTTACAGCCTGATGTACAGGAGTATAGAAATAATAGTTACTCAGTATTGCTATAGAACCTTTTACAAGGGTGACCATAAATGTTGCTTGTCTGTGTTCTTATTAAATTAAAGGCGTATTAAATTCTTGTTAAATGGAGGTGTTTTAGAAATGAGACTTTGAATCCAAAAGTGCAGGGAGAAATATCTGAGAATTCTCTGATTTTTATCAGTTAGTTGTACAATTACAGCATGTTGGAGAATGTAATTTATTACAATATCTTTATTTAGGATAAAGTGTGAGGAGTGGACTGACCCATCACTACCAACTAATAAAAGCACGAGAGGTTTAGTGGTTAGCCTCAGTTGACATACTTTAAAACTTCTGTGCACTTTGTATCTGGTTTAATTCCCTTGATGCTTTGTGGTATTTAGGGTATCGGTATATCCCTGTTTTGCCTTTGAAACATCTGTTCTATTGTTATATTAGCTGTGCATTTCAAAAATAAAGCTGAGAATGCTGGTGCAGACAGGTTATTTAAAGCAACTCAAAACTAAACAAATTTTACTAGTTGAAGTTATTATGGAGAGGCTTCTGGTTGTCATTGGCTGTATGTGTTTCATTTCTTCAGATAAGACACACAGTGGTGAAAAGGAACAAAAAGGGGGCTTCCTGGAAGTTCACCTTGGACTGCACTCATCCTGTGGAGGATGGGATCCTAGACTCAGCCAACTTTGTGAGTGCATTAACTATTGAGTGTTAAATATTGAAGCCTTTTCATATTATGAGTGCTCTGATGTTTATTAGACACTTGCATCACTAATGCTGTGTATTAACTAGGGTACCCTTCCCTAGTTGAATGACTAGGGCTCTCTTCCCTAGTGTGGTCATTTTGTTTTGTCACTAACAGGAGACTTTTCTGAGAGAGAAGGTGAAGGTCAATGGCAAAACAGGCAACCTCGGCAGTGTAGTTCAGATCGCTCGCCAAAAGAACAAGATCAGTGTCACGTCAGAAAAGCGGTTCTCCAAGAGGTGAGGCATAGAAAGACAATGCTGGCATTTTATCATACAACTGCCTTAGTAAAAAAAAAGTTGCAGCTTTCTTTACCTGATATGGGTGGTGGCTGGTGGCCTAGAGGTTTGGGAGTTTCCCCTGCGATCAGAAGGTTGTGGGTTTGAATCTCAGACTGCTAGTGTCATCACTGAGGTTCCCTTGAGCAAAGTACTGGCGCCCCTGTTGGTGGCAGCCCACTGGTTCTCTGTGAATGGGTTAAATGCAGTGAAAGAATTTCACATTGTTCACAATGTGTGCTGTGGTGCATTCACACATCACTATAAGGGGCCATGTTTTGTTAACATCTTAGCTAACAAGAAATTCTTACAAGCCAAGCGTGCGATTTATTTAAATTACTTTGTTCCATTACCAGTTTTCTATATTTGCTACATGTGCCTTTGAAAGTCACCACTCTCTGTTTCTTTAGGTATCTGAAGTATCTTACAAAGAAATACTTGAAAAAGAACAATCTTCGTGACTGGCTGAGGGTGGTCGCCTCTGACAAGGAGAGCTACGAGCTGCGCTACTTCCAGATCAGCCAAGACGAAGAGTCAGAGACTGAGGAATGAAGCTTTCCTTAATGAAGAGGATGGTGGTGTATTGAAGTCCTGCGCAAGTGGTCTCATCTGTTTTGTGCTGTTTTGATGATTGGAAATAAATGGACAGATATACACAAAACTGATTTCCACTCTTCACTGAAAGCACTTTCTTAGTTATACAGTTAGGTAAATATTTTTATAACTGACCCAAACTTTGCCCTCGCAAGTCACTGTCAGGAAGAATGGAGCATGAACATCAGTTGAGTTTATTATCTAAAAGGTTTTGGAAACGTCACCCAGTTTCAGGGAATCCTTGTTACACTGATGGCAAACAATATTTTTCACTGATTAGTGGGTTGCCCCACCCAGGGTGAGTCCCCCTCTCGCACCCGTTGATGGGCTCTGGCTACCCGTGACCCTATTGAGGGTTAAGTGGTTACAGAAAATGAGAGATTAGTGGGTCCCATTGACCCTAATACCTGGTTTCTCATACTATGGGCCATGGATAAGGTTAGTCCTGGTCCGCTGAGCTTCTGAACCAGTCAAAATTCAGTCATTCACACAGGCACTACGAGAGCAGGCATGTTCAAGGCAAGCAAGTCGTCATTTTTTCTTTGGGAAGCTGCCAAGGAAAAAGGGAAGGGAATTACAACACCTCATACGTTAAATTCAACTTTATTTCTAGAGATAGTCCGTCTGCCAAACTATGCTCAGTAATGAACCCACATTGAAATTGTGCTGGCATTTGGAAACAAAACATGTTATTGGGATGGTGCTTTTTCTTCAAAAGTATAGTAAAAAAATTAAAATTCTGTTTGTTGGTTCTTATATATAGGAATAGTCCCACAATAATAATGACATGCAGAGCCTTGCAGCTCCAAAACTTCACATGACTGGGCGCCTGGACAAAGACGTTTGAGAAACGCTGCCCTAATACACTAATATTTGTGGCAGCTAGCTTTACATGTTGTGTCTTGCCTGTAAAAATGATTACACTCAGGTGCTGGATTTGCAAGGTGTTCCTCTGTATTTTTTTTTTTCAGAAAAGATGACGCGTTTATTTCACAGACAAAGCATCTCAAGGTGTGAAAGTGACCTGTCGAAAAGTGCTAACTGTCCCTGTGAGGAACGTTCACAAAGAGAAGGCTTTCAGTTAAATCTGCCTCTCATCATGTTCATCACCTGACAGGTCAAAGGCCTCTAACAAAATCTCATCAAGAGTTTCAGCAGCTCGGCACTTGAATGAGAGCCGGATTGGTTTTCGTTTACATGATTGGGGGATGGGCCATGTCCTTATAAATACCCGCTCCTGTCAATTCTGATGCAGCCTAAAAAGAGCCTTGTACAGTAAAGAGCTGGCCATGGAGGCGCTGGCTGATGTTCAAAAAGCAAAGACTGAGGCAAAGTCATGGACAGGGACGAGGAGAAAACGCATTCGAAGTCGTTTCCGTGCGACTTTAGCTGGACTCCTGGAGCTCGAAGTCTTGAGGGTCAGGCACAAAGAAATGGTAGAGACGGCACTGGAGAAATGGGAAAGGCCAGACCATCCGGTTAACCAGGAGCTCCAACGAGGACAACGTCGCTACTGGATGGAAGAAAGCTCCTTCAGGCTGAAGTTAAAGCGTAGTCGATCTCAGGAGAACGTGCTGGACACTCGTGAGATCAGGACCTTTCCAAACTTGATGAGGGCTGGTCACTCCTCAGAAGACCTGCAACAGCTGTACTGCCCCGACAAACCAGGCTCTGCGTTCGACGGCAGACGTTCGAGGGCCAGCTCTGGATTCTGTGGGAGCGAGTTTGGGGGCATTTCTAACTGTTCGGCTGACGATGCCATCAGCTCTCTCTCCACCTCAATGGCCTCTTTAAGTTACAAAGGTACCGCAAGTGATGCAGGCTACGGTGGGCAAGAGGACGGTATACAGTGGCGGCCGGTGAGAGAAGATAATGCCAGGAAGAGTGGCTTGGATGCCTTTTCAGAGGAGGTGATTCCTGAGGCTGGTTTTCTTTCTGTGGTTGACCTGTACCCTGACTCACACTGGCCTGCCATCTCTGACATTCTGCAACCTCAAGTGGTCCTGGAACCATCTTACCGCTCGGATCTCAAAAGTCATCAGGGGTCAGAGGTTTATCGCTATCCAAGTCCACTCCACGCTGTCGCCTTGCAAAGTCCTTTGTATGCACCACAGAGTCCCACCAAGTACAGGAAAGGGAACAGGAGATGTTCCCTAGGAGACTCTGCTCTGAACTCCAGTTCCTTGCTCAGACCAGGTTCTGTTCCTGCGCAGAGAGGTTTTGATGCTCGCTGCCAGTCAGAATCTGCTTCCCTGCTACAGTCCAGCACGTCTTTGCACGGGTTGCAATCCGGTGTGACAGGCAAGCAGGCTCATTCAGAAAACTGCCGGTGTGTGGAGATCATTCTCAAACGGGTACAAGGTCAGCCCTGGTGCCACACTGCAGCGAAGAGCAGCGGAGGTGTCCAGTCATTTTCGAGGAGAAGCGCGGCTTTGCTCCACCGGACCTGTTCGATGGGCAAAAGCAGGGCGCCTGCAACTTTTAAACCCAAGCATTTTCAGAGCAGAAGTACCGGAGCGTCTGCATCTGAGCTTGCAGGCCCCACAGCCCCTGACCATACAGGCTTCAGAGGGCACCTTGGCACGCATAAAAACAGACTTCGAAGGCACACGGCTGCTTTGACCAACCTCAATATTTTCCGAGAAAGCAACAGCGCTTCGATTCCATGTGGAGTGTTCCTCGATCGCCGCTGCAGCGTTCGCTCTTCAGAGGAGAGGAACATTCTTTTTCATGGACTTTCTTCTGAGGTTAGCATGCCAGACAAATAGAGTAGAACCTATGTCTCATGTAGACCTACTGACAGTTTGCTTCATCAAAAGGAGGTCATATAATCAATATCAACCTGGAGTAGGAGTAGTACTGGGTTGGTTGTATTTGAAGACTGAGTGATCAAGGCCTAAGGTTTAAATCAGAGGAATAAGTTTTAAGGGTTTGCAAGAAGTGTGGTTTAGCGATGAAACAGTAAAACTACTCATTTTTTGCTTCTCATAGCCTGTGTATTGTTACTAATATCATGTAGTGTGTAGTAAGTACTAATATTTAGTAATTAGTGTCTCCTGATTATCAGTGATATTTATTTCTTATGTTAATAAACCAACTCAACATAGCTTCTGATATTAATGGTTTATTTGATGCGTAGAGTACTTGTACTACCAACTAAATGTCTTTACAAAAGTGTAATAAACAACTAAAAGGAAATCAAAACGTTTTTTTGTGTTTTATGTAAAGGTTTAACAGTTGTGGCAGAAGACATGAGCGAAAGTCTACTTCGATATCAAATTTCATTCGATTCCAGTCATTTCAAGAGCCGTTTCAGTACTTTTCCAATTCAAGAGTCAAGTTTATTCAAGTTTATTGTCATGTATACAGTAGAAAGCGCATTTCTCTGCGCAATGAAATTCTTTCTTTGCTGTCCACACAGATGCCGAGATTAGAGTTAAGAGTTTTATATAAAATGAAGTTGGAAAATACTTTGAAGTGTAATGTGCAAATTTTCAGTGCTAAAACATTACAATGAACCCTTAACACGGCCATTGTTTTGCCATGATAGTCAAATACAGGAGTGATTCAATCAAATCACTCCTGTATTTGACTATCAATCATCATTAAATCAATCAACACTGATTTAATCACTCATTAGGTGATCTTTCGTTTACGCACTTCAAAAAATAGATCGCTTTTGATCTACAAACGTGTCCTCCTGAGGCGTATCCAGCTCTTTAGGTTGAGAATCCACCAGATGTCAGCAGAGATCCAAGCTGCTCATTTAAAAGAGGACGATCTTCAGGACTCCCCTGAGATCCAGATTTACTAAAAACATTCCAAAGTAAAATAATCACGTTTTCCCTAGGAAACATGTCAACACGTTTTTTTCCTTCATCTTTTGAACGTGTGTGGGGTTTGCCAGGGTGTGCTGTACAATTTCACTGCTTTCAAACCAAATGTATTTTCACACTAGCAGCATACCACAGGCACGGGCTCCACTTTATCTCTCCCCGAAAAAGTTTTCATTTTAAAGGAGACAAGGGAGTACGCGACGGTGCTTAGGCGTTCGTTTTTGTTGGAGGAGAAGTTAGATATTCACACGTGTGGTAATCCCTCTCTTCCAGCTGCCGAAGATAAAACCAGCCCGGGGGATGCTGAACTTTTCTCAGAAATACACGCCGGAATAACAAAGAAACGATCAAGTAGGGGTTTTATGTCTCTGACCTCGTTCCAAGAAGCCTGCAGTTGTGGCAGGTTTAAATTCAAGACTGATGGGGATTGAGGTTGGCTCTTTGGAAGCTGAAAGGGGTTTGAGGGGCGTGCTGTCAAAGAAAATATTTAAATCCGGCCTAAACCACAGCTAGACCAACACTTGACTCTCATGGCACATGAGATCAGTGGTTGTTTTCAATCACAAAGAAGCAAAAAAGGAAAGAGTTTTGGAACACTCTGTTATTCAGATTCCACCGCCCTGGAAATTTATGGGTTCCACCGTGAGTAAACGTGGAACCTTTTTTTTTCTTCCCGAAGACATTACACTGTTTATAGGATCCCTTGATCCAGCTCAAAGGCTAATGCGTCAAATATGACTGGGTCAGAGTAACTGTTAAGGAAAAAAACAGGGTTTGTATTGAAATAGTTCTATTATATTCGCCATAATGATTCTCAACATCAAAGGATCCGCTGCTTCTGCGTTTGAATGGTATTTTTGCATTTATTTGACCTCTTTTCACGGACCTGAACTTTCGTTCACCTTTTTTATTACATATCTATCTCACTTTTATTTCTCTGGACTGCAATACTGTAGCCTGCCTTATAATGATCAAGCAGCTTCAAATGAATATGTTGTCAGATGCTGTTAGACAAGTCTTCGATTACGTTTTTTTCCAACAGCAGTTCAAAAAGGCTTTTTTTTTTTACCCTTAACGGGGTTATAGGCCTTATTCCAAAAAGATCGGCCACATAAAGTCTGAAGTATGAGCTTCAAAAGAATACGGAGTGTGTGCCAGGGATGGGAATGCAGCCTTGTAGCCGGGCCCAGTCTCTGTAGCACACACTTCATCATAAACCCCAGCCCTGCCTTCGCCGGATAGACGTTAGGCACTGATTCTGAGGCTTTAAAGTTCCACACAGGGTGGCTGGGCTGAATAAAGGCTCTCCAGGGGGAGCGCTACACAAATATGCAAACGCACGCCTGGGAGAATTTCCTCATGTCTCCGCTTTCAGCTTAATTGAGTTGAAATTGCTTCTAGACAATTAGATGATGACCCTTTATGATACATTACAAACAGTCATCACGGTGCTTTTTCTGTGATGCCTACAGAGGTGATGTAGCTGGAGCGTAACCATGGCGACGGTGAGTCATCCGAGGTGGATCCCTGTGCCCTATAAGCCGAGACCAGAGACTGGATCACCCTGAAATATTTCACTCTTGTACTCGGACTCGTCCCGACTTTGACGCTTTTTTAGTCTAGCATCTTCAGGGCAGCGTTTGAACAAATCTGTGCTACTCTGTCCAAAAAAAGGACTTCTCGTTATCTCATTTTGCACCACTTTACAAGGCACGCTTTATCCGGCTAGCGCGGCTCGGAGACCCTAACGCAATTTCCCTCCATTCAAAACAGGAAGGATATGATAAACGAAGTCCAGAACTAACTACAGTTCACTCTAAAGTCAATTAATGGGTCTTTTCAACAGCTTTTAACTCTCACAGAGCCGTCTCCGGCTCTAATGTCTCGAAAATGCAGTGAATTTCTACGTCTGATGAAACCAAACTTATCAGATGACTCAGTCTCATGCCTTGTTCCTATTTTCTAGTCTCTTTAATTAGACTCGTAAGTGGTAAACTTCCATCGCTTGATTCAGTTGTCAGTGGGGCTTTCTTTTATGTTACCGTTTTGTTCGCTTAAAACGCCCAGAAAGACTTTCAGAGACTGCCACAGCCATCTGTGTGAGTCACCCTGTTCCTGCAACTCGCACAGATCAAAGTAGGGAAGAGAAAAAGCTTCTTACGTTAACTTCATTTCTCCGAGCTGAACTGACATGCGTGGATCTGGAGGCACATGCTGGGCCCAGGCTTACGTCTCTCACGACACCTTCACAGAGTGTGGGACTAGTTAGAGGGAGTCTGAGTGGGTGTTTAGATGTAACACAAAACCTAGGCCTGCTTTTATTAACCTGGCACATTACACACGAACTGTACGTTGTATAGGCTACACAATGATCTCAATGATAATCTACTATCTAATCAATGATCTACTTCAAAGAGCCCATATCTTATATTTTTCTTGGGGTCCATATATGTTTACCTGGGTTCATGCTGGAATTCATTTTTATGCGACCATTTCTGCCCTCTCTCTATAAACAAGCTGGTGTGGCTTCAGTCTGTTCTGTGTGAATCTGCAGGCTAAACCGCTGTGGCCTGAATAGGCAGATTTATGGCTGTCAGGATGACTTTGAATAAAATCTCATGACATTCACTGACAATAGTCTCCTGTAAAGTTACTTTTTTGTGAAGGTTTCTCTCTGACAGTGACAGTACATGAATGTATTTTTCATGATTTTTTGCAGCTCAGTTTTAAATGTTGACATGGATTGGGAAGTGAAGGAATTCGTAAAATTTGCCCAACATTAAGACCAAAGCCTTTCATAAAAAAAAGCAAGGAAATTGCTTTTACATCATACGAGACCTTTAAGAGATTGTTGTGCTGATCCTGAATTAAAATATTTTATGTATGTATGTATGTATGTATGTATGTATGTATTAGGGCATTAACGACTCTTTTATTAGGGCATTAACAATTTTTTCCAGTCGACTAGTCCATCAGAATAGTCGAAGTCGTGCTGACTAGTCGTTTGATGACGTCATCACACACGCAGTGGAGGAACACGGGTGAGCAACTTTTATTAAAAGTTCTCTGTAACATTAACAGTCAACACGGCAAATAAACAAAACAAAACAAAGGCTGAT
>JBBPCY010000001.1:8892917-8909419 GCA_037974405.1 Brachyalestes nurse
ACACACACACACACACACACACACCCATACACACACACACACACACACACACACACACACACACACACACACACACACACACACACACACACACAACCTGAAGGAAAGCATGGCGCCCTCCTGGTAATCCCTTGTTTATGAAAATAATTTACCAAGGTGTGCAAATGGAATTGTAATGAGCAGCCAAGTCTAAGCAAGAGATTCAAATGTATGACACGACTTCAGTTGTGGGAACAAGACGAGTTAAGTCCAGGCCACCACATACTAAGGCGTGGGAATACCTTTATTATCTTGTTCCCACCACTCTGTACGTCATGGACCTGGACTAGAAGCCCAGTCCTGGAGTTTTGCAAATTATTATTTTTAAATAAAAGATTAGATTTTACTGTGAGGCATTTCACCCACACATGCCCAACACATTTCCTCATCCTTTACCTTTTCATCTCGGGTCAGACACTCTAACAAGAACCTCCAGAACTGTACAGGTCAGATTTATATTCACAGATTTGGATTTTGGTGTTGAGTGGATCGACAGACAGACAGACAGACGGACGGACAGGCAAGACTGATAGAAAAAAAAAAAAAAAGAAATGCCCTGTGCTGAATAATTAACAATAATAAATAAAACAGATAAATAGATAGATAGATAAATAAATAAATAAATAAAAGACAGATTTTTTCCTGTTTAATTTTGACGTGCACTGCAGTCAGGGGTGTGCTGGATCTTACCAGGCAGGGTGAGGATCTGGTTGAGAGCTTTGCAGTGGTACTGGGAGGTGGCGATCACACACTCGGCCCACAGACCCTTGGACTCCAGCTCGTCCATCTTCTTGCAGGTGTGCATGGCGTACTTGCAGGTGACCACCCAGTCGTTGGTGGAGGTGGCGATGATGATCCCAACCCATCCGACACAGCCCAGCAGGACACCAGAGAACAGCCTGCAGCTCTGAGTCATAATCCCGTCTGCACAGTTCAAACTGGGGTCTGGGCTTTAAGTACTAATCTACAGCTGTTTTTAAAGAATATTCTTATTCTTCCTTATTTTAATATCATTTTTTTCCTTGGTTAAGTTCAAATCTACACGTCAAAAGACCCTAGCTCCTCCTTTTGGGGGTCAAACTTTGGAAAAGGAAAAAAAAAAAAAAAAAAGCTTTTATAACAGGCTCTCCCATCAGAGCCACGCCCCCTTTGTAACTCTGGACTAATCAAAAGACGACGCATAATGAGGTGCATAATGAAGGCAATCTCGTGGTCAGAGTTTTAGAAGGTCGAGAGATTTTTCCCCTTCAGTCATTTTCAATACAAAAACCTTTGTTTGTTATAAGATTACAGTTTAAACTTGACATTTCTTTTTAAATTGTAGGTGTAGTTAATCTGGAGCATTAGATTATTTGTACTGTTGTATTTTCCTGAGATATCACAGCCCATTTCTCCCCAGAAGACACTATTTTGTAGCCAGTGATTAAACTTTATTACAAGAAAACACAAAACTGAAAGACTGCATTTGGGACAAACGGGTTTAGGGACTTTACTGTATCTGATTTAAATTATCTGGATGTGACTGCCACCTAGCGGTCATCTAGTGTAATGATTTCACATTGGTTTCAGGCTAAATATTTATTTACGGTTTCTTTCTTTCCCCTTGGTTCCAATTATGATGGTGTATGAACTAAAAAGAGTTTCATATTGGTATTATACCATTTTTCCAACCTCTCTTTATCTCATAGAATTAAACAGGCTGTTTGTGTTACTGGATTGACCTAGTAGTGGGTCTTCCAGGTTGATAAGACCTTTACAGCCGGTTCAGAACGCAGCTGCTCGGCTGGTCTTCAACCAACCCAAAAGGTCATATCACCCCACTGCTTAAGTCACTAATTCTTGAAATCTGGGTCTAGACCCAGGTTCCTTAACCTATTTTTCAGGCTTATGTTCCTATCTGCTCCCTCCGCTCCTCCTGGGAACGTCCTCTGGCTCTGCCACCCCTACACACAAGGTAAACCCAGTCCAGACTCTCTCTTTTCTGGTGCCCTGCTGGTGGAATGAGCTGCCTAAGACAACCAGAGCAGCAGAATCCCTCTTCAAAAACCTCCTGAAGACTCATCTGTTCACCTGAGAGTAGCCCCTCTCCTAATGCACCATATATCTTCTAGCATTACTCTTCCATTAAGATTTTTAGTACTCCCTTCTGGTTCTCACACTGTCCTGAAAAATGAATGTTTCCTCATACTGTAATTTGCATAAAAGCGTCTGCCAAATGAACGTCATGTAATATTACAGTACCTTTACCGCGCTGGTTGTCCTATAATTTAATCTCATTAAAAAGCAGTTCAGACTTTCCTAATAATTTCAGAGTTCAACCGGCTGTTTCTAAGACTTCATTTCGACACGTGTGTACGATCCACGACAAATACTTTTAAAAAGAGAAAAGTAAGAAAAATGTGGTACTCATTACTAAGAAAAAAAAGAAGAAAAATGAAATATAAATAAAAGGAAGCACATAGAAAATGAAAAGAAGAGTACAAAAAATAAGAATATCCAACTCCAAACTAAAATGTAGTAGTTTCACCTGCTAGGCTGAATCAACAGAGTAGGAAAAAAACACCCCACAGCACATAAACACCAAGGTTCAGTAACAAAATGTAGTTTGTTTAATTAAATAATCAAAAATGGCACGAGAAAGGTAATGTAACAATGACAAACAACACTTTGATGACACTATATAGTACAATGCCTACAGCAGTTTCATAAGGTCTCCATGTCAGAAAAGGCACCTTTGCTGTACCTTGATTGGGTGAGACTGCGTTTAGGTACCTACACGTTGTTCTCTGCACTGCCACGTACTGTCGACATATTTGGATTTTCACAGTTCCGCTGGAGCAAGGAGAGTCATAAAATTCCTTTTTTAGTCTATGTAATCTGATCAGCATGTCAAATGTCATTTAAAAATGCTTAAAAATTTCAAACCACTTGCATTTGTGTTTGCTAGAGCCTTAGAAGACAAATATATTAAATATTACAAATCCTTCACAAAACATTTGTATAGATTTATACACACAGAGCACTGCATTGTTATACATGTACACATATACAGTACAATAAGAAAATATCTACAATGGGACATGCTCACGATAATAGCACTTCCATTCCTCTCTAGCTTCTCCACGGGAAGTGATCCTCTCCTCGCAGTGAAAAATATAAACTCGACGACCCTGATTATGAGAACCCATACAAAAAGCAGACAAAAAAAACAAAAAAAAAAACATTTCCCTCCTACTATGACTGTGTATAGATCTTGTATTATGCTCACGGAAAGAGACCATTATATTGCTATCATGCTTTCGGACAGAGGCTAAGGTTACTGGTAGGCTACTGTAATGTTATGCTAGTTCAGTTCAAGCAAATACACACAAGTTATCTCAACACGTTTGACATTATCGCGTAAATCTCTTAAGATTAAAGTGCACAAAATGGCTCTATTCTATTGGCAAGTGCTCTGATCATCCGCAAAGGGGCAAAACCTATCCTTTTGGGTCTCTTTTTCTTTCTCTGGGGATTTTTTTTTTGTCTCTTTACCTCCCTCCGTCCTTCAACGAGTTGATTCGGGCGCAGATTTTGAGTGCTGGCCCGAGTTTGACATTCATGGCACTCATTAGGTGATCCTCAGTCAGCAGTAGCAAAGCCTGTCCATCGATCTCCTGCGCCCGGAAGGACTCTGCAATGTCTTGACACCCTGCGAAGGTCGGGGGGGGGGGTTTGACATGTTAACAATACAGCAGTGAGGCAAAGAGAAAGAATGAAAGAAAAACAGATAGAAAGAAAGAAAGCAAGAAAGAATGAAAGTGAAATAAATGAAATTAAAAGAGACAGAAAACATAAAGATCAATGAATTAATGAAAAAAAAAGAAAATCATATGAAAGAAAAAGGGCAGAGGAAAGAAATAAAAAGACGGAAAAAGGAAACAAATGTACAGAAGGAAGGAACAAAAGAATGAAAGAAAGAATGAAAAAGAAAGGAAAGGAGACGTAACGAAGGAAAAAATAAAGATCAATGAGTTAACGGAGAAAGAAAAGAAAGAAAATCAAAGGAAAGAAATAAAAAGACGGAAAAAGGAAACAAATGTACAGAGAAGAAACGAAAGAAAGAATGAAAAAGGAATGAAAGGAAAGGAGACAGAAAAAAGAAAAAATAAAGGTCAATGAATGAATGATAAAAGAAGAAAAGAAAGAAAATCAAATGAATGGAAAAAGGGCAAAGGAAAGAAATAAAAAGACGGAAAAAGGAAACAAAAAAGAAAAGAAGGAACAGAAGAATGAAAGAAAGAATGAAAAAGAAAGGAAAGGAGACGTGACGAAAGTAAAAATAAAAGTAAATGAATTAATGATGATTAACAGAGGGAATGAAAGAAAGAATGAAAGAAAGAATTAATTAAAAATAAATAAATGAAATTAAAAGACGGATAGAAAGAACAAATAAAGGTCAATGAATTGATGAAAAAAGAAAAGAAAGAAAATCAAATGATAGAAAAAGGGCAAAGGATAGAAATAAAAAGAAGGAACAAAAGAATGAAAGGAAGAATGAAAAAGGAAAGGAGACGTGACGAAAGAAAAAATCAAAGTAAATGAATTAATGATAATTAACACAATGAATGAAAGAAAGAACGAATGTTAAATAAATAAATGAAATTAAAGGAGATAGACAGAAAAAAAAACAAAAGGTCAATGAATTGATGAAAGAAGAAAAGAAAGAAAATGAAAAGAAAGAAAAAGAGTGAATGAAGTCCCGGTCCTGGAGATGTGTGTGTGCACTGTGAGGCTCCTGGACAGCTCTTACCTGGTAAATTGGAGATGAAGCTCCAGACCTGGTCGACCGTCCACTGCGCAGGTTTGGGCCGAGAGGAGAGGTCGGTGGGGGACACCGGGTCTGAGGGGGAGGTGGGGGCGCTCCTGGTTTCCCCCGCCGTGTCTCTGGTCCTGGGTTCTCGCTCCCGCGTGCCCTGCTCTGTGTGTCTGCGCAGCCGGGTCTTCATCGGAGCAGAAGCTTGGTCCTCCCCCTCCTGCGGGGGGCGCTGCAGGATCCTCCACTGCTCCGTGGCACCATGCTTCACCTGAACATGAAGGAAAATGCTGCCTCAGCTCATTTCTGCTTATAGAACAGAAACTTATTCCCTACAATATAAAATGATACAAACTCATATTCTGAAGCGTCTTCCTGCTCGAACACACCTGAGCCATTTAACCCCTGAAACTGTAGGACTATTATTCAGTTACTAATCATAAGGGTTATTTATTATCCATGCAGTTCTCAGAGTGAGCCCCATTAAATCTATTTTTAATCCCATTTTCAGAATAGGTTGATGTATTATTATTCTGTAGTTCAGATTTTCAGGATTTCCACCAGTTCATCTGTAGGAGAATCGGAAAACAACTGCGTCTGAAATCCGGTTTAACGTTTAATTCTGCAATTCCAGCTGCATCACTAAAATCGCGGGGCCCTAGAAGTGTGGGCCTGCATATGGACCCCAACAAGTTACAGTGGGTGTGTAGGAGGACAGTAATGGAGAACAGTCAGATGTGCAGGACAGGAAATGGAAACTATCAGAAGAATCAAAATTAGAATCCGTAGAGTTTATCTGCAGAACTTCTGTCTGACTTTTGTTTCAGACATTTTTTTAAAATACCGTTCTTGTCTTTTTGTCTCTGTGTGACTGTGCATCAGGGGCATCAGAAGCATTTTTAATGTGAGGGGGACACATCGGTCTACACGTGGGGCTGGGGTTTGGGAGTGGGGGGGCGGGGTTTGGATGAGGGACGGGGTTTGTACATGGGGGCGGGGTTTGGGCGTGGGGGCGGGGTTTGGATGAGGGGCGGGGTTTGGGTGGGAGCAAGGTTGCTGCCTGTGTGCAAGGGCTCGTCCTTTTAGGGAGTGGAGATGTTTGGAAACCCGTTGAATCTTGAATCTTTCGCCTTTCTCGAAAGAATCCACTCCATCGATAGGAGAATACACACTCCACTGGAAATCCGCTCCGGGTTTGCCTCCAACTCACCGCATGCAAGTGGAGTGTATCATCAGCGCATAGACAGGCTGCTCGGATTTCCAGTGGTGTGTGTTCTGCTATCGATTAAGTGGAGTGGAGAAAGGTTCAAGATTCAACAGCGCTTTATTCATGTTAAATGTGGGGGGGGTCCAAACGAATAATCCTGAAATGTGAGGGGGACACGTCCCCCTCAGAGTGAATGGCGGTGACGCCCATGCTGTGCATAACAAAGCAGTTTCCTCCAGGATTTTCTGGTTCTGTTTGCAGGACAGGAGAAGTGGACCACTGGGCTAACCTGGACCTGCTGAGGTTAACCAAACCAGACCGAGCTGTAAATAAGAACTGACCGGTTGGAAGTTTTCCTCCTCGATATCGTCCTCTGCTCCGTTAAACTCGGACCGGTGAGCCCCTTCACTCACACAGCGTCTCAGTGCACGGAAGCGCTTGGTGTAACTGAACCTAGACAAGTTAAAAAGAGGCAGAATGATGAAAGAGCTTGACTTCCTTTCAGTTCCAACTCAACATGGCACCTCAAGTCACACACAGGTTTATTATAAAGAAAGATCTCATGCTGTTTGCATATGTGGTCTGTGACAGTGCGGGGTTTCCCTAAGTGTACTCTAGACACCAGGTCTACAATAAATGGACACAGAAACAGATTTAAAAATAAATAAACGGAAATAATTCGTATATGAATTGCTTTCACACTGTTATTATAATGATCCATTCAGTCCAACATTACTTATTAATAAAAGCTGCAGAAGCATATCTCACGATAAGTTACTAATTATAATGATTATAGAATTGTCTCACAGCCTCCTGGAGAATTAGTGTTCAGTGCTGATCCGTCAACAGGAGCTTTAATGATACAGAATTACATTTACTGTGTAAATAAATCTTGACACATTCTCCACATTTGCTGATATTCAAAGGCTGAAAATGAAACACAGCAGAACTGGACCAATAAACTTTAAGCTCACGGAATCCAGTCAGTGGCTGGGACTCAATTTCTCCATTTTATTTTGAGATCTAACAGTAACAGCACCTTTGTGAAATGAACCAGAGCAGCTTGACTAACGTTAATGAAGAAAATCTGTTTTTCTCATGTGCATGGAGGTCGCTAAAGGTTTTCACGCATCTAAATGTATGACACTACAGTTAAATATATGACACCTTTAATACGACACACCAGACTTGAGCTGTTTCTAGGAGAAAGCCTCAGGGCGCCACCTCAGACCACTTCCTTTCTCAGTCTGCAGATATGAGTAAAGACCTGTGTGTTTGTGTTCAAAACTTAGACAGTTTGCTTCAAGGAAATAGTTAATTTAAGTCACTGGGCAATTTGCATAGTGATCTTTCATGAAGCTCTTGACTGATTCACATTTCTTAGATACTGATCCTTAGGCTTCTTAGGTTCTTGTGATACTTGGTAGTATTGAAGTATTTCATCTGTTAGCATTAACATGCCTTCAATACCTACTACATGTCACATTTGATGCTGTTGTGAATTAGAACCACCTAAAATAATCATAGGAAGGTCCTGATTTTTTTACCCCATCACCAAGTGAAATCTTCCTTATGACTGTATAAAAGATACACAAGACTTATTGTAAGCACTGGGATTTTTTTCTGAGCAAACTGAATTCAAACCAGTAAAGACAATGACAATGACTTACAAAAGTATGAGGACAAAAGTACCGCAAACCCCCGGTTATTGCGGGGGGGGTTACGTTCCAAGAGCACCCGTGTATAGTAAAAAAAATGCCTTTTTTATAGTGTGCCCACACTATAAATATGCCCACAAATATGTTTAATTTCATTTTATACATATACATTTTTTTTACTTTTGTGAAAAATTATATATTGCCACGAAAAAAGCTGCGACGTCTGGGCCTCGTCCGCCGCGCCCCCTTGTCCTCGTGCTGGTTGTTTATGTTTGGGTGGTGCTTAGTAACCTAGCACAAGGACGAGGGGGCGGGTGAGGTCCAGACGTCGCAGTTTTTTTCGTGGCAATATATAATTTTTCACAAAAGTAAAAAAAATGTGGAGGATATCTGCAGTTTCCATGTTACTGCGGGGGTTTCAGCCAACAATGGTTAGTTCTCTGAAAAAATCCACGTTGGACCGAAACCACGACTGCTGATCCGCGTTAAAGTGGGTGTTACTGTATATCAGCTTCCTGGACGACCCACGCCAGAACCAGCAGCATTAATATGGAGTTAGCGCCCCATTTCTGGCTATAACTGACTCCACTCTTATGGGAGGGCTTGTGGAAGTGTGTCTGTGGGAATTTGTGCCCATTCAGTCAAAATAGCATTTGTGAAGTCAGGCAGTGCTGTTGGACGCTTCACAATAATCGCACTTTTAGTTTACCTGGGCAGATCTAGCAGACTGGGGCAGGAATATCAGTTGACTTGTGGTAATGGTGGCATCCTATAACAGCGCTACATTTTACTGAGCTCTTCAGTACTAATCTTTCTACTGCCATCGTTTGTCTAGAATGATTGCACAACTATGTGCTGGATACCCTGTTAGAAATGGGAGTGGTTGAATTTAAATTGTGCAATTTATCTAGTGCATTTCTACTGGTATTGACAGTGTCTGTCACTCCATTTTGTACCTGTGTGTGTGTGTGTGTGTGTGTGCATGTGTATGTATCTACAGTGTTCTTATATTCACTTATATCTTATATCCACTCTGTATATATATACATATACTCATTGTGTACATATCTATCACTATTAGTCTACATTTAGTTTACATATAGCTTACATATACATATATGTATATATTTTACAATACAGATGTCTATATTTTATATTTCTAGATTGTATAATATACATTTTATACTGTACTGTTGGTATAGTATTTTATTAATTTTCTTAATTTTTGCTGCTCTTAACTGTGTTCTGTCCACTTTCTGCCATGACAAAGCAAATTTCCCACTTGTGGGACTAATAAAGGTTTATCTTATCTTATCTTATCTTATCTTGTCTTGAAACTGATTTCTTGAACAAAAGGCAGTTTGTCTCCCCTTTTTAAATAAATATCTATCAAGGGCTCGAGATTTTAACCATAAAGGGTAGATTAAACAGCAGAATAGACACTTGCGTTTCTCCTTAAAGGAAAAAGCACATCAGCCCCAACCATACGCTACTCCATGGATGCTTGTGGTATTAAGTAAAGGGCAGCTTATTCTTAGCCAGGCTGATGAGAATCCTTCATCGTTTAGCGAAATTATGGAAACATTACATGGTGGGAACATTACAGCCTAGAAAAAAGGGTTTCCAGAGAATTTAACTCTAGTCTTGCTCTACATAAAATGCTTAACAGAACTGAGATGAATAGTAAACACAGAATAGTTTTGCCTAAACTATTCCTAAATTCACCTTAAATCCCAACTGAGATATTTCACAGCACTGTTTTGTGTTCATTGTGCACTGAAAAGTGCATGATCTATTGTTTATTACTTGTTTACACAGGCCTACCTCTTGGCACAGGACTTGGAGCAAAAGCGTTTGGAGCGTGGAAATGTTTGGGCAGTGCCTTTCCTCTTGCAGAACTGGCACTGCAGCACCAGCCTGTGTCCTCCTCCCACACCATCTGGAGAGAGAGGACATAGGCCATGTTCACACTTTCCGCATTTCAAGTCACCTCACACTGCAGAGTCACAGTTCTCAGCTCATGTAGGAGCAGGTCTAACTAACTCACACCTCTCTAGACCAGGGGTGTGGAACTCCGGTCCCGGAGGGCCGTGGTCCGGCACGTTCTGGTGATTTCCCTGCTCAGAAACTCCAGGTTCACTTCACCAGTTAACTGTCAGGTTTAGTGAATGTGTTTGAGGAGGAGAACCATCAAACTGTGCTGGACACCGACCCACCAGGACCAGAGTTTGACTCCCCTGCTCTAAACGCACTCAAGAACCAACCGAAACAACCCAAACCACCTCTTGAGTTTGTTTGTGGCTTGACTGACTCGTGCATGGTCAGAGGAAAGCAGACTGGACCATACACACTCACACAGCCAGTCTTCCAGCTCTTAACAATCTTCCCTGGATGATGGCGGCTCATGCGTTTGTGTGATCTCACGAAGAGATCACAGCTCAAACCATTTTAAAGCAATAAGCCACCGTGGCCTGTGTGTTTTGACTGAGGTCAAAAGGTGATGCAACTCACACATGCCACACTGTTTTAATCCCTCCACCAACACTTACATCACTGTAATGCAGACTCAAGAGGATTACTGCTCTCATAAAACAGCAGTCGAGTGCAAATGTTTACGTACTCCAGATCAAATGACATGTTTTGTTGTTTTTCTAAGTGAGAATATGTGCACAACACACTTCTGCACAGTTTAATGCACAGCTACAAACCATTTGAACACCCTGGAGAAAAAAAAAACAAAAAAAAAACATGAAATCTGGCCTGTGTAGAAGTTATGGCACATTTTATAGTTTTCCAATATGCAGATAACTAGAAATTTTGCACTAAAATGAGCAAAATACTGATTTACCCTTCCTTCCTTCAACAAAACATGTCATATGATTAGTTATATGCAAACTTTTGCACCCACCTATAAAGTGTAACACAATATAATAAATAATAATAAAAACAATCATTTACAGCAGAAATGATTTCATGAACATTGGTAACTGTTTCTTTTTTTTTTTTACTTTTTTACTTTTTTTCTATGGATTAAAATGTGGCTCAGCCAATCAGATTATATTTGATGAACTAAAACCACGCTACCCATAATTAGGCACCCAGGTGGGATATAAAGTTCTAAGGGTGAATAACAACTGGTCTTAGATCTCTTCAGAGCTAAAGAGGACCCTTTTAAACTTTGCTTATATTGTGAACACAAAAGCTCTTTTGCAGCTGGTCTCTTTCAGGTTCACTTTCATAGAACCGAGCTCATTTGAAAAACACTGCATGTGAGAACACTCAGGGCCCATTCACTCACAACACAGCAGTTCATACACAACCCCAGTTCCACACAGACCTTAGGATCTGCGAACACCCAAAATAGTCCACACAGCTCCCCTTAAAGAGTTGTGAAATACATTTATAGATTCTGACAATTTGCTTCTTTTGTTTCCCCTGACAGCTCATGTAAGGCTACGGCTAATGTAACTAACATGAAACAATATAAATCAAAAACCAATAGTGTGGAAACTCTCTCTAAAAATCACATGCTTGCCTCATGCTGGGATGTTAAATGAGGGATTGTTGATTTTGGATTTTGGCAAAGCCAACAATCCACCATATAAACAAATACAGCCCCTCCCCAGTGTTTTCTCAAAGGTCTTGTTCTCAAAACACAGCCATGAACACTGGCAAAGACTCCTCTTAGGACTGCTGGTTCTAAATCGGTTGCTTGGTTGTTGAACCTAATTAGCTCAAGATGTTCCACGCAATAAAATTACCAGTCTAGCAGATCAAGGTCTGCATCACTTTTCATGTCTTTCAATTCCCTTCAAATTGAAACCACAGCAACATTCTCTCTGTTGTCAGTGTTGTCTTGCCTGACAATGCGATCATAACCAGCAGCAGAAACAGCAACAATGGTGCTATTGTCTCTCACATTATTTTTATAGGAACTAACCAGATGATTAAGTTATGGCTAAGTTATATCTTAAATAGTTATAATGTGTTAACTATAGTACATCTATATGTCCTATATATGCAGTTAAAATATCCCTTTATAGAAAGACAAGTCTCTACTGATGAATGGTACCCACTGTTTGTGACCCCTGTCTCATCATCTGAGTCAGTGGAGTCATCTGGGGGTTCTGAGGTGGCGGGAAATAAGTCCGGGCCGCTCACTCCGTTCACTCCTGAGCCGCAATGTGGACCCACCATTAGTGATGACCGGTTCACCTGGAGAATTTCAGTTACAATCATATAAGTAAAGATGCGCCAAAAAACTCAAAGGTACTATTTCAACTGCATTGATTTAATGTGATAACTAAACAAGGTAAGAAATTCTATCAAAATAATCTGATTCGGGACATGGTGAAATTTGAAATATCATGCATTTTGAGGGCAACTGTTCACACCCCTAGTAAGGAGGGAATACATCCAGTTATACCTAACAGATTATAATAGAGTAATCCCTCACTTTTCGTGGGGGCTACGTTCCAAGAGCACCCGCGTATAGTGGAAAAACCGTGTTGCTGTGTTTTGGCAAAAAAAAGAATAAGAATGCCTATTTTTATAGTGTAAACCCTAAATATGCCCCCAAACATGCTCCCAGAACACTTTAATTTCATTTTAATGCATTAAACCCGTCTTTTAATTTAAATTCCCCGCTGAGATATGCAACTCGGACAGTTGTGTGATTGGGACATCCGGTTTTCGGAGAATAAAACCTGATCTATTCGAGCTAAAAATACAAATGAGGGCTCGTTGGAAAGGTCTCCTGGAGATCAATCGAACTGTGGAGTTTGACGTGTCTGAGTGCTTTCCCCGCCGAGAAGGTCATGGGACAAAAGTACAGCGGCGAGGTGAACGGGTCCCCTTGTACGAGGACATCCAGAAAAAATATATTTATTGTTACAAATAAGCAAAAAAAGGTGGAGGATATTTGCTGTTTCCGTGTTATTGTGGGGATCCGCGTAAAACTGGGGGATTACTGTACATAAAATATAACAATCTTTGCTTTCTAAACCCAGCAGTAAATCTATATGTCTACTGACTTTTATTATGTAATGCTGACCATTGTAACAGCGGCAAATCTAAACTTTCATATGCATTTTTATATTACTTTACCTTTCATGTGCATCCTGCCTATACCTCATAAATGGCCTAAAAACTCTAAAAACCCTTAGAGGCCAAAACAGTGTGTAATGAATCATGTTATTTCTCTTAATTTATGAGGACTACACAGTAGGAAAACCCTTTGAGTACAAGACTATTATGTTATGTGAATGTTCTTGAACAAATTACATACATTGTTTTACAAAGAACCATCCACTGAAAAGTTCTTGATGGAACCAGAAGTGAGTCTTCTATGGCATCTCTCTGAAGACTTCTGTTCTGCACCTTTATTAAAGTGTAAAGAGTCCATTTGTCACATGTGAACACACTATAGCACAGCACACAGTGTGAAGAGAGTGAAATTGTTCTCTGCCTTTAACACATTCATCAAGTGAAGCAGCGGGCAGTCAGGAACACAGCACCCGGGGAGCAGTGTGTGGGGACGGTACCTTACTCAAGGGTACCTCAGTGGTGCCACTGGCAGTCCTGAGACTCAAACCCACACACTTCTGATTGCAGGAGCAACTCCCTAACCACTAGACCACCTGCTTCCCTAAGTATTACTAAAGTGCTGCTAAGTATTACTAATAATCACAGCAAAACTAGACTTGCAAGGGTTAAACACAGAAACCTTGCCTCTTTAAATCTACACTCTTGGCAGCAGCGTCCAGTTCAGTGCTGGACTGTGAGTGGACCGCAGGGAGCGTTAACCTCAGAGTCCAAAGGGATTCCCTGTTCTGGTCACGGCTCCACACAAACCCACACACCACTACATGAGAACGTCCATTCCACGAGTGCCAGTGGTCACACACACACACTCACACACACACACCCTCACTTTCTCCTGCACCCACAAATCCCAGCACAAACATTCAGCTCACGGTTCCAGAAGGTTGAGAAAGCCATGTTTGTTATGGTGGGACATGGCACAGCCAGTGAAGAGAGGGTCACTGTGAGAAAGATAATAAACAGATCAGAGAATAAACACAAGATAACAGAGCAAACAAATCATACTAAATACCAGGAAATAAACAATAAAAAGTAAACAAAAGATCAATAACATGTACTGGATTGTTGATAATGTTTAGGTGGTCCTCTATTTGTTTCCCTACTTTTTATAGTTCCGCTTTCATCTCCATTCCACAATACTACAAAAAGGTTATTTACTGGAATGGCTCAATTATATTCCAGCCATCCATCCATTCTCTGAGCTGCTTATCCTTAACCATGGTTGTGGGAGTGCTGGATCCTTTCCCAGAGCTCATACCCTCTGTTATTTAAGTCTATATACATCAACAGCAACCAGCACATGGCACTTTACAGTACATATGCACAGATCTTGATTATACTTGTAATGTTTATCTGAATATATTTTTCTGACTTCTAGCCTTTAATTTTCACATATTTACAAGTTATTGTAAATATGCTGCATGTTTCATGAGTACATTTCACTGTATGTATATAGGTGCCTATAAAGAATCTTGGATCTTGAATCTTAAATTTTGAACACCCTGGACAGTTTGGAAGTCCATCACAAGACAGATTACAGAGATGTTTACTGTGATGTGTATTAATTATGACTAATAATTTATCCAACAAATATGTTTTTGTTTATTTTTTATGTTATAAATGCAATGACCGCTTGATGCTGTGTTTCAGTGATGTTATCGCAAGTATTTTTATTGCAACTATTTTTAACACACACACACTCAAACGCACCTGATGTGCATGTTTTTTTTGGACTGTGGGAGGAAACCAGAGAACCAGGCAGAAATCCACACAGACACGTGGAGAACATGCAAACCTCACACAAACAGAACCCTGACCCCCACCTAATTATTAAATGAATAATGAATTAACAAATTTTAAGTTCAGTTGAAGGGAATTTCCACTGATTTTAAAAGCACTGGCATTTGAAATGGTCCATTATGGATAAATCAAATCTGATTTCTTTAGAAAGATACCATGTATAATATACTCAGTATTTGCTTTCTAAACCTTTAGGTCAAAACAATTGTAAAACAATGTCTCAGGCGTCAGACAGGTCTCATAGTCATTTCATGTAATACCTTTCTATGAGAGAGCTTTTAGACGTTCAAATCTTTAGACGTCTGGTTCCATTCACCACCACTCTAACAGTTCTGACTCAAGTTTCCCTAGAATGGAACATTTCACAACAAACCACTCTGTTTACATCTTAACTATTTATTTATGTAGAAATAAAAAAGTCAGCGGAATTTGAACTCAAACTCGACATCAGCCTGGTCACAACCGATATTTTAGCATTTATTTGCTTCTTTGTACTTTCTCTTGTAACTGAAAGCAAGGCAATGCCCTAAAAGTTCTTTTATTTTGTTTCAGTGAGGCTTTGACAACTGTAACTAAATATAATCAATATTAATAAAGCTCAGTGAATTGAAAAGTGAAATAAAAAGCACATGAGGCACGGAAGAGTGAGTAGATGATTCTCCAGAGAGAAGCTGCTGATAGCCGTCTGGTAGAACAGATGAAATGCTGCAACCTCTCGAAGGTCAGACTTATCTACTGTCTCTCCCTCTCTCCATCCTTCTCTCCCCTTCTCTCTCTCTCTATCTATCTCTATCTCTTTATCTCTCCCTGTCTCTGTTCCTCTCTTTTTTTGCTTCTCCACATCATTCTTTCTCTGTTTTTACATCTCTCCCTCCCTCTCTTCACTCTATCTCTCTTTCTGCATCTCTCTAGTTGTCTGCTTACATCTCTCTCTCCACTTCATTCCCTCTATATCTCTAGCTCTCTTATTTCTTTCACTCTATACGTATCTCTTTTTACACTACTCTCTATGTCTCTCTCTTTACATATTTTCATTTTACATATGTCTCTCTTTCTACATCTCTGTCATTATGTCTCCTTATCTCTCTCTCTCTCTCTCTCTCTTTCTCCCTCACCCGTCCCCTACGTGTCTCGTTGCATGACCACAGGACCATTGCTTTTTCCTCTGGCCTGGGAAAAATGTGAGGAATCCACTCCACACCACACCACGGTAACCTGAAAGCACTGTTTACATTCAGAAAGGCGACAGAAAAACAGGCGAGAGGAGGAGACGAGGGCAGCACGGGTGATGAGGGAGTCATGGGTGAAGGCATGACGGAGCAATACACCACCACAATCTGGCATGGAAACACATCGGGCTGGTAGAAATTCCAGCGACAGCCATGTGACACATGTGACAATCGACCTCTGCTGTTTCTGAGAAGATTCTCAGAGTTTACAAGCCCAACCACACCAGACCTCACTAATGAGGCTCGACAAGCTCCCCCATGTTAGACATCTAACTGCTCTTACATAATGTTTTCACTTAATAAGGTCCATTATGCATGGTCACTGTTGCAAACTTCATCAGCCTGTATGGTCAAAATCTTTGCATTAGCCTTTGAGATAGTCACTGTATGGACAAAAGTATGAGGATGCCCCTGCCATTACACTAACAGGAACTGTATTGACATAACATTCAAATCCACAGACTTTAATCTGGAGTTGGTCCCCCTTTGCAGCTATAACAGCTTCCACTATTCTTGGAAGGCTTTTGGAGTTTCTGTGGGAATTTGTGCCCATTCATTCTGTAGTATTTATGAGTTCAGACACTGATGTTAGACGAGAAAGTCTGGATCACAATCTCCGTTCCAGTTCATCCCAAAGGTGCTGGATGGGGTTGAGGTCAGGACTCTGTGTG
>JBBPCY010000001.1:8929122-8939197 GCA_037974405.1 Brachyalestes nurse
ATGTATATACACATATCTATATATACATATATATACATACACACACACATATATATATATGTAATAAGAACAACCATAGGTCACTAAAAGTAAAGTAAAAAAAGCCCTCATTAATAGCCTGTCTGCCAGAATGTGAAAACCACAGACTGAGAGCCAGACTTCCTCTCTGCTAAGTCCTGCTGTCTAGCCGTGCCAGTCTCGCGTGCTGAGTGGGCGACGGGCGAATGACGTAGATTGTCGGGTTGTGGGCGTATTGTGTTTTCCACCCGTATTCAGGCACGGCCCGCCTCTGCTTCGCTGTGATTGGATGGCATGCAGACCCGCTATCAGCCAGTTCATAGGTTTCTGCGTGTGATCTACAGCACTTCTGGCCAATCAGGGCACAGGACGTGATTCACACCAGCCAACCCCGGCTTAGGCAGGCGAGACTTGCCTAAACACGGGTGGATTTAAAAAATAAGCCCATGGTCTATCACCATGAAGTGCTCGCCTGGGTGATTTAGTAGAGAGAGACGGACACTCGAATGCAGGCTGCATCGGAGGGCAGACCCCCCCATTACTACCAGCTTTGAAAAAAACAGGCTCCAGACCTTCTCACGGCTGCTTTTTTTGCTTTTTCTACTAGTCCGCATGACTAAAATCGTCTTAAAATTAAGAGAGGATCTCGTTCTCTAAACGGCTCAGCTGAAAAAAAAGGTAAGGCGAGATTAAATGCCTTGTTTTTCTCCGTCCCTGATCGCACCTTCTGCTCATAATTGTAACCTGATAACGGCACTGATTGGGGTTTTGCCTTTAATTTGGTAGTTTGATGCGTTTAAAAGGCATTTCGGCTGGTTTTAGGACCTTTAAATACCACCGGATAACCTACATAGAGCCAGAATGGGCTGTTTTTTTCCATTTGAGTCAAGTTTAAGGGGCAGTTTAAGGCTGTTAAAGGGGGATCTTTTGGGAGAATTCGCTCGATAGTGGGGCCATTTGGCTGGTCTTGTTTTCTCCAGCCCATAGCAGACTGGGTAAATCAGACTGGGTTTTATGGTGGGAGAGAGTGGCTGCTGGGCAGAAATGAATGCTCTTTCCTGGCCAGTCGGATTTATATGTTTGTTTCAATGTGGATTGAGGAACTTTTCTTAAATGATCATGCAGCCTGGCTCACAGATTTGTTGTGAAATGCAGAGCTTGCCTTCTGGAGGCTGGATGGGGGGTAGTCCCGTAAAGGGCTGTGGAGGGCTGGTGAATGTCATTACCACAGCAGAGAGAGGGGGGTGGGGGGGGATGGGGAGCTCTGGCTGTGAGTAAGCTCCAGTTGTAGGAGGGGGGTGGAATGTCTGTCACTTGCAGCTACATTTGTGTGTGAGTCATTTTTTTTTGAAGCTCTGAAAGATGTGGTGACGACAGCTCCATCACGAAGACTTTACACTCGACATGGATTTTTTTCTCTGACATTTATTCATGTTGTTGACATTTATGTAGAGGCTCGAGCGAACAGGCCTTTTAGCGTTCTGCAAAATGTTACCCATTAGTCGATTTGGTCACTGCTGGTTTGTAGTGATTCAGTGAACTGGTTTTGATATTTTGCCTCGGAAAGTACGGGGCACATTTGGAACCTACGCACAGAAATGCAGTATTGCGTTCACCTGAGTCAGTCTTGCACAGAGGGGATGCACAGAGGTGGTGAAATAATATCCTAAAAATGTTTGGCTGACAACTTTCCCTGGACCTCAGTGTTGGCTTTTGTTGTGAAAATACGTTGAGAAAGTGTGTCAGGAGATTTCACTTTTGGTCACAGTCCCACAGTGAACATGATCTGACTTGAATATTTGAATGTCCCCTTTTGAAAACAATGTCATTTCACAACGAGGAGGTTCCTGGAAAATGGGACTGAAAACATTGTGAATGGATGTGGTACAGTGTTTTACCTACTGCAGGAATGTCATTTGTAAAGTAGGCAGTGTTTCTGGGCTTTTACAATGGGGAGTACAGTTTTACATGGACAGATTAATGACAAAATCAGAAAATTCCCTCTTCATCCACTCAAACCATGCAATAAATAGCATGATATCAGTAAAATCAGTAAATTGCTGTATGCTGAGATTAAATCTGCAGTAATGCATGTCTATGCATCTGAACCTTCTCTATAGACAGATTCGAATAAACACACTTTTTTTTTAGAGATAATTCCTTTAACAGATAATTCTGAATTCCCTACAACGATTGATAAAAAAAACCACAACATTGTCTTTTTTTCAGAATCTCTTTGGAAGCTTTAGAAGGAGTTCAGACCACCACAATGATTCTCAACCTTTAAAAAAAACCCTCCTCTGTTCCTGTGTGACAGTCAGCCCACTTTGTGTTATTGAAGATCAGTCATCGGTATCTCGGTCGCAGAAATATGGCTTTGGTCCAGAATAACCGTCCTCATCCTGACAAGGATCAGGCTCTCCACAGAGTGCCAATAAAGAGGCTGATGCGGGAGAAGCCGATGGAAGTAGCCCCGATAAAGAAACGAGTGATGGCTGCCCTTAACTTGTCGTGCAAAAAGGAACCTTCATCATTATCATCGTCAAAGCCTTTCATCAAGACTGAGCATGTGGAACAGGACTCCTCGTTTCTGGGCCGCGGCCGTGACCTCTGCTATCAGCAAGACTCCAAGGCGAAAGATGGACAGGAGAGCGCTTTGGACCTAAGCCCGGCCTTGAGGCACACCCTGGCCCAGTTCACTTTGAGCAGCCAGTGCTCTCTGGGTGGCCCTGCTGCGTTCTCTGGCCAGCACAGCCAGGATAAGCTCGCCCCCTTGCTTACCCAGGCCAGTGTGGGTGGAGGCCCCCTGCTGGTGCCTCCAGACAGCTCCACTGAGCTTGTGGTGTGCAATCTGGAGGGCGAAACCATCTCTTGCTTCTCTGTAGGGGGGGAACTGCGTCTTTGCTTGCCTCAGGTGCTAAACACGGTTCTGCGAGATTTCTCGCTCCAGCAGATCAACTCCGTGTGCGACCAACTCTACTTGTACTGCTCCCGCTGCGACGCCGCCCAGCTACATGTCCTCAAAGTGTTGGGAGTCTTACCACCTGGGGCGCCCTCTTGTGGTCTAATCACTCTTACCGATGCCCAGCGCCTCTGCAACACTCTACTCCATCCGGGTGAAAGCAACGGCCTGGCGGGGTCACATAAAGGCCACACATTCGGGGACGAAGAAGAGAGAGATGCTGAGGAGGGTGGAGCCTTCTGGGTGGAGCACCAGTGCCTGGGGAAGTGCCAAGGCCTGTTCCTGCCTCGACTCTATGCAAGCCCCGGCTCCCCATGCATCCGCTGCTTGCAGTGCCGCCGACTCTTCTGCCCCGAGCGCTTCGTCATGCACACGCACTGGCAGCCCGACAAACGCACGTGCCACTGGGGCTTCGACTCCGCCAAGTGGGCCTGCTACCTGCAGCTCGGGCGCAGGTACCAGGGGACGGCTGAGGAGGCCAAGCTGAAGCAACTGCTGGAGACAATGAAGCTGAAGTTCCACAGCATCCAGCTGGAGGCCAAGCAGCCACATCTGGTAAGTGTTTGTATGTTTATGGAGTTTGTATAGGGAATAGGGTGCTTATTGGGAGGTTCAAACTTCCAAACCTTAACATGAGACATAAAGGTTGCCGAATGGTTCTAGGGAAGACCTAAGAAATGTTCATTATGGCAACACGAATATAACTCATTTAGGAGAGCAGTTCTTTAAAAAAAACAAAACATTTTTTTATTGGTTCATCTGACAACACAGACGTTTCCATAACTGTTACTAGTAGTAACATAGTAGATACTGGATAATAAAACCAATAGATAGAATATAATCTGACCATTTAAAGAGTTAAATAGACCATTTTCCTCAGTGGTATGACTGATATGTCTTGGTGGAATACATGTACTGGAGAATAATATATGCAGTTTCGTAGAAGCAGAAACAGATGTTAATGGAATGAAAATACTTTTCTCCGCATCTCTCCTTGTGAATTGTGACGCTGAAGAATGTCCCTATAGAAACAAGCTGTCACAACAGAACAATTTGCAGCAGAGAACTGGGACGTGTGCAAGGGACGGCGTTCGTCTCCATAGCTGACTTGTAAGCTAAACAGCAAACTTTGACTCGTGCTAGGTGAGTCGGAGCCAGGCCGTCCGTGTATGTGTGTGCTAAGAGCAGGCGTTTCCCCCAGAGGAAGCTGCTGGACACAGTTCAGCCAGGGTCGCCTGGCTCTCAAGCTCCGACTGACAGAGTCTGCACAAACAGCAGGAACCACGGCAACAGGGCAGAGAAACAGAGGAGAGAGAGTGGGAGGGGAGTGGGCGGGAGAGAGAAGGGAAAAAAAAAAGACAGAGATGAGGAAAGAGTGGGAGACACAGAGAGAGCCAGAGAGAGAGAGAGAGAGAGAGAGAGAAAGCAAGCAATAGAGGCCATGGCAGTCCGTCACATGTGCATGAAGCCTGCAGCACCCCCTTCACAGGCCCAGCACTCACCTCGCAGGACCTGCCTCCCAGCCAATGGAAACACAGACCCTCAGCCCCGGCCTCCCATGCAGCCAATGAGCTTCAGGAACTCTCGGTCGATTCCCATCTCATTATATAATGGTTAGCCAGAGACTTAACAACAGCGGCCGGCGACTGCACTTCTGGGAACGTTTCTCTGCGTCTCAGGATGCAGACATCGCTGCTAGTTACAGTTAAATATTGAATGCAGACAGACCCTCTGACAGCGTGACCAGCACAGACTGCAAACAAAACATCCACCTTCTGTTTCTCCTTACTGGAGCTATATAGCATGACCTCTGCATCAAATACACATCTTGAAACATAACGAGAGCAGACAGGTGACCTTTGGACTTGGCTTTCCGCCACAGCGAAGGAAGGCGCGACCGAATGTGCTTATTTTTGTCCCAGCCGTTATTAACATTCTCTCAGATAAGAGACGGAATCGTCTGGGTTTTCGGACACAAATAGCAACGCCCCGTGATAAACTTGTCACGGCGCCGAAGTAGCCTATCAGATTCAGGAAATAGGATAGTAGGAATGTTTAAGTAAGTTTTAACATTCTAGTTAAGCTGCTTCCCTATACGGTAGGCCCCTACTTCACATACTTGCCCTAATAACTACGTAGGTTACATTTTATTATAACAGTATTATTAATTATAATTGGCCTTGGGTTTAAGTCGTTAAAAACCTCTAGCGTTGATGATGATTGCTACTTATAGGCGTTCAGACGGACGTTTCAGACTGTGTCCAGCGTTGGTGTTAATCGGAAAGGAGACATGTCTCGTAAAGTTGAACCGAGGCCATGGCAGGAAAGGCTAATTGATCGGGCCCGTGGGCAGGTCTGGCGCGACTGAACTATTTCAGCGAGGTCACTGATAAGCCATGTGAGTGCTCTACTGCTGGGAGAATGACTGGACTGCTTGCGTCACATGTTGTAAATAACTGTGTGGAGCCCTCATGCTGCGAGAGCCACGTGATGGCTCTCAGACAGACAGACACACACACACACACACATACACAGAGACTGGCTAGCTTAGGAGTTGTCTGGAGTCCTTACACATGACTTCATGCATAAATGCTTTGCAGCCAAAAATGTTCAAACCTGCAATGCCTGTTAAGTTTCCAGAAGGCATAAACTTAATCATTCCGGTTGTCAGCAGGCGATAACAATCTGAGTATCTGCAAGATCGTGTTCCAGATATAACTGTCTTAAGGGTTAAACACTGGTGGTTTGAAATAAAAAAAAAAAAAAAGGCAAATGTGTGCAGTTCCAGAGACTGTTAACAGAACTGATAGGCCATATGCATTAGGTATTGTTTTTGTCCTCTGGCGTGTAGTTTTAGCTGTACTTTTCTCCAGGGGCTTCTAAAGTGGGTGTAAGGTGCAGTGACTGGTGGATTTCATTAAACCACAATATGTTCCTGGCTGCTTATGAAGGATGGATTATATTTCCATTTTTTTCCCCCATTACTCTCTTACTGATACATGCCTTCCTGGCTGCAGACAGAAAGAGTGCATAGCCTGGCCACCAGAAGCTCAGTGTGCCTTAAGGAAACGTTCAGAATCACCAGGGGTAATCCTGCCTCCATGCTGTGCCACGCAGTACTGACATACTATCCCTGTTTGTGTCCTGCAGGAGACTGGCCAAGTACAGGAGGGATTAAATCTCTGTTCTGGGAAAGAGAAACTGTGCAAGAGTGGCTCGGAGGGAAAGGTAATGCACTCACCTGCAATAAACTTTGTCTGTGTCCTTCACCGCATTTAGCTGAGACACAAAACCAGACCAACGGGTTCTTTTTTTCGTCTCTCCCATGCAGGCACTGCCTCTGCCCGCCTATGTGTTTGACCCGTGTCTGCTTGCCAATTTGAAGGAGGACCCCAGGCATGAGCTCATGTTGCAAAGGTGCAGTAAGTTTATAAATAAACGCTCACATGGAAATGTGTCACTTCATTCATTGAACTGCTTATGTTACAAAATTTAAACCTTTAAAGCTGTAATGATATTCTGAGTAGTAAACAAGTCCAACCCACACATCTTTACTAGTCCAACCCACTGAGGAGATTTTTAAATAAACATCGATATGCTTTTTTTTTTTTTTTTAAGACAGTTGGCAATTGCCCTTAGTAGTAATAGCTCTAACATAGTAATACCTTTCTTTCCAGCTGGTACCTTTATGTGCACGATAAACTGGCTAATTCCAGCGTGGCTCTGAGCTCTGGCTGTGCTGCTGGGAAAGATGCGGAGGCATTCAGAGTGGAGATGCTGGGAAGCCTTCTCAAACACGGAAGCAGCCAGGATAACAAAACGCCGGCTCAGAATGGGGAAGAGGCTGACCCCAAAGAATTTGCAGCCACAGGTCGGTTATCAAGGAACTGTGTGAATAAATGATGTCTACGCGTCTGATGATTACACAACGATTGGGATCCGACATCCTCCCAAAAACCTGTTTTCCTTGCTTTTCTTGGTTTACACAGGGCGGAAAAAAACAAGTTGTTTGTCCGGCCAATTGCAACGCAACAGTCCAGACGAGTGGCCGCAAGTTTCCATAGAAACGCCCGCGTGCGAAAAGTCTTTCACTGCCAGTCTCGAGGAGAACAAGGACAGCATGGTGGTGGAGGTGCTTCAGATGTATAACGCTCAGCAGGAAAAGCTTCAGTCAACACTCCGCAGGCAGCAGCAGCTTGAAAAGGTTTGCGCTTTATTACATTTACACTATACACTTATACTGTGTGTGATCGTAGAGGCCCTTCACCGACCCAACATTCTCCAACACACAGCAATACGCCCAAACATTGGGTTGGTTTTCCACCATTCACACTGTTCTGTAATGCTCTCCCTCTTTTCACACTGGTCTAGCAGCCACTCGCATCGGTTCATCCAGCTTTCTGTCTCGTAATCTCTCAAAAGAATAAAGCCGACTGCCAGTATTGGAACGTCTGTGTTTGCGGGGTCAGTGTGTGTTGGGTCTGAGTCTGTGTTTGTTGTGGAAAATAAAGCGGCTGGGTTTGATCCGACTCCCTCTTTGCCCTTGGTGAGCAGGAGCTGCAGGCTTTGCGCTGGGACGAGGTGGCGGAACAGCGCCACCTCCATGGTGAACTGGAGGTGGTGCAGACGGAGCATGCCCAGAAGCTGGGGGAGGTGCAGGAGGAGCAGAGGAAGCTCAAGTGCAGGCTGGAGCAGCTGAGACAGCAAGGCTGCAGGTGTAGAGAGCAGCAGGGAGGAGAGCAACAACAAGAGAGCCATTACGCCACACAGGTAGGACACGTTCCCACCTCACACCCCACCTCCCTCTGATTACAGCCCTTCTGAAACCCATTATGCCTAATGGGATTGCATATTCATATTTAAAGTATTGAGAAAGTTGTTCTCATTATTTCTGGCACTTTAAGGTGCATGTGTCATAACTAAATAAGTTTAATGACTATAGTGTTCCGGGAAAAATGACTACCCCCCCTGCTCTCTGAGGAGAAGGATGTTTTTTCTGTGTTTACTCTTACGCAGCTGAGCCCAGCTGGGTCCCGGTTTCCCTGCTTTCCGTGCACCAACTTAACCCAGTAATTATGTCTCAGAAGTCACATTAGAAGCAGAAGTAAATTTAATTAGGATTCACTCATAGCTCATTTAAACAAGCAAAGAAACTTTTGTCAGACATGCAGATTCTAAAGAGACGAGCTGAGATTTTTTTTATGAATAATTGGAATAAAAATACAACAAATAATCGTTAGAACTTCTAAGGGTCACCCCGAAGACTTGAAACAAGGATATTTTCGGCGGAGAAATCGGTAACCATGCACTAATTTCAGGCCTGGAGGCTCGGAGTTGTGCACCCCTGCTGGAACTAATTCGTGACTCACCATGTTCTTTTGTGTATATATAGTTATCAGAGCTGCGTAAGAGGTTGGACCGGGCTGAAGAGGACCGGGAAGAGCTGCAGGAGGAGCTTCGCAGGGAGAGGGAGGCTAGGGAGAAGCTGGAACGCACTATCGCCGAGCTCAAGCAGCAAATGAAGGAGTCTGTATCGGCCTCCACGCTGGACAGCCTCCTCTCAGGCTCTTCTGACACGCTGATGTCTCCAGCTCCGTAGTTTGGCCTCCAGATCAGTTAAACGCATTACATCTTTATAACTCTGACCAAGTTTTGTTTCAGGACATTCTTTTGGCCTTCAATTTTAGAGCCAAATTAGCTTTTTATTGTAGTTGAAGAGATAGCCAAAGCCTCAAATCTCATCGATTTGTGTCTTTATAAAGAAAACATTACCGTTTTATGTAACGCATTATGGGCGGACAAACACAGCAAACAATGTCCTTGGTTAATAGTCCGTTCTATATAAATTTGATCATGCAGAGCATTAAGTGCTTTTTTAAAAGCAATTTCCATTTGTATGTAAGTTCCCGCACACAAATAAGAAGCCCTCGGTGTGCGAGAACATCGGAATTCTGTGACCTGCACGTGTGTAATTATCACCATTTATTAGTCAGTGCAATGACTACTGGTAGAAAAAAAAAAAAGAGAGAGAAATTTCTGAATTATAATCGTTTTAAAAAACTATAACATGTGATATATTGTTTATAAAAGTATTTATTGTTTTATCGACAAATGTTATGTGAGCAAAACCTTTGTAAAATGATACGAACTTAAAGGTACGCTAAGTAATTTTTCATTGCCGTTTCAGTTCATAAAACACCCTTGTAAAGACAAGCACCTAATATGACTTGTCATTTCATAGGAACAAGAAGAAACAGTCAGGATCGCCCTGAACACTAACGAGACGTAAAGATACCTGGGAAGCGCTACAGCTTCAACCATGTAACATTCCAAACTCCCTAACCGTTACAAGTCTCATCTGTTTTTCACAACATTCTGTCCAGTTTTAATGGAAGACTATATTTGGTGTACCTTTAAGACTTTTTCCTTTGCAAGACGCGTTTATATTTTATGTATGTATGCACAGTTTGAATGTACAATATGTATGCATGTATGTATGCTAAAATCTATGGATATGTTAACCAAGTTTACACCATGGTATGAATTTAAACAAAAAACAAACAAACAAACAAAAGAACTATGTATATAAATGTTTTGTAAACCATTTCTTATGAATGTTGTACATCCTCTCCAATTTTCAACTACTTTCTGTTCATATTGTTTCATTGCTTTTTCAACTTTTAACAGATGAGTTAGTTAGAGACGAGGGAAAAAAAGGTATAAAATGCTCTTTATATTATATTGTCAAATAATTTACTATTAATCACAGGAAATTATATCTTTCACTGTATATCACATTGCGTCATACCTTTAGAACGACAGGGTTTACTGAACATATGACGTGAGAGCGAGGCGATGTTGGTATGCGAGAATGAACTGCTTTTCTGAGACATGATAGGATTGTAGGCTCTCTTATTGACAATCAGATGGGAATATCTTTGATCCCTTGAACATAAACACTTAAGAATGAGCTGATGAAATCGTTGCTACCTCAGGTGAACACACACACACACACACACACACTCATATATATATATATATATATATATATATATATATATATATATATGTACACACACATGCTGTGTATATGTG
>JBBPCY010000001.1:8945839-8959939 GCA_037974405.1 Brachyalestes nurse
AGTGAGGTCAGGTACTGATGTTGGAACATTGCTGTGAGGATCTGATTGTATGAGAGCATTAGTGAGGTCAGGTACTGGTGTTGGAACATTGCTGTGAGGATTTGATTGTATGAGAGCATTAGTGAGGTCAGGTACTGGTGTTGGAACATTGCTGTGAGAATTTGATTGTATGAGAGCATTAGTGAGGTCAGGTACTTGTGTTGCAATATTGCTGTGAGGATTTGATTGTATGAGAGCATTAGTGAGGTCAGGTACTGATGTTGCAATATTGCTGTGAGGATTTGATTGTATGAGAGCATTAGTGAGGTCAGGTACCAAGGCTGAAACATTGCTGTGATTGCACGAAAGTGTTAGATTTGAATAGATCTGGGGCAATTTTTTTTTCTTTTCTAGTTTTTAGAGCTTTTCGACACGAGCCGCCTGACCGGTCGGGATTAAAGGTGAAGGTGCTCATTGCTCCTTTCACCCGTTCTCTCACCTGCAGGTATCAAAGCTCGGTCGCCCCTCCGCGCATCAACCCCCAACACATAAGGGCTGGAATCTGACTAAAGTGATGCTGAACTGCTTCTGTGGGTCAAACCAGAGGTACGAGTGATGTCCCACAGCGTCCCTCAGTGGGTTCTGCTACAGTTCTTTGTTACAGATGCAGTGAAAGTCTCAGTTACGGTTCTATTCCTGTTCCAGCCTGCAGTACAGCCGTCCTTGTGCTGCCACTGAGTTACGAACTCATTCGGACACTGTATGTCCTCAGTAAAGCACTACACTGATGAAGACAGTCCGTCCACAACCATTGATCACTATTTGATTATTGATTGCTATAGGTCCCTTCTAGTGTCCTGTACTGAATGTGGATCCACGGGTCAGAATTAGAGGGGACAGATCTTTCATCTGAAGAAAGATCACAGATTATGATTAAGAAGCAGAGATTAAGATTCCAAGTTTTCTTTCTTCTTTCTTCCTTTTGTTGGTCAAAATGAGCAAACACACCAGAAACAAACACAAACAAAAACAAATGAATTCATTAGTAAACAGTGTGGTAGTGCAGTTTCAATCTGTGCATGGAGGGGGAAAGTGTGTGTGTAACAGTTCACAAATCAATGTTTTATTAATTTAAACACAATCAAATAATATTGTCAAAAACATCTGTACATATCTTTTTTTTTGCAGACACAACAAACTGTGTGTGTTCACAATGAGGCCCACGTCCTGTAAATTATTTCCAGTTTGCATTATGATTGCAACATTTATTTACTTATTTATTTATTCATTCATTTATTTTATTTATTAAAAAAAGCTTGCTGTATAAAACATTTTCCACGTCTACTTTGACCAAGAACTAGCAGCAATATGTATGAGTTTCCCCGGAGTGAGTGTTTGTGTGTGTGTGTGTGTGTTGAGGGGAGAGAGGAGAAACAGAACACACACTTCACCTGCAGGAACAGCAACACTGGACCGTGGGCCGGTCAGGAATTACAGATATAAATCCTGCTGAAGAAATTCACAGTCAAAAGCACATGTATGTTCTCAACCCCTCTGGGTGTGTGTGTGTGTGTGTGTGTGTGTGAGTGTATGTATGTATGTATGTATACACTGCAGGTCAAAAGGTTTAAAATGTTTATTTTTATAGTTTGTTAACAAGAAAAACAAATTTAGTCTAATTGTCAAACATGAAATTAAATAAATGATTGCTAAATGTCACCTTGTTTTGTGTTAAGAAGTTGTATCGATTTAAAAAATGTCTTTTTCAGGATGGTTTTAGGATTATTTCTTAAAATAAAATGTTCTATACCACCTCCCCACCACAAGGGGCGCCACAATAGAAACCAGACTGCACAAAGCAGAACAAGGACATTTCTCTGAAGTGTTGTAAAATTAAATTAAAAAATTAAAGTTAAATAAATCTAGTTACTTGTTACTGCATGAACTCATTTTCAGTTTATTTTAGGCTGATTTTCGTACAGTGTAAACTGTTGTTTTCTTGCTACTTTTAAAATGTCAGTAATTGATCCCCTGTCGAAATTATTCTGTGGTTAGTTTATTAACTAACTATCTAATGTTTAAATACATTTCCCTCAAACAGTAGTTCTAAGTCCACCCATTTTTAGTCAGTGCCCAAAATGACTCCTTAAATTACTTTCAGAAGCAGTTCTACTGGACATTTTACCATTCAACCTGACCAATTAGATACATTTTAAAATAACATTTAAAAATGAACTCACAGTGGATAAAATGACCCAAAACAAGTAAAAATTATTTTATTTAGATTATAAAATTCTAACAAGCTCAAAATTATAGCCATTATATATTTGACCTAATATAGGAAGTTTTCACTTTTTTCACTTTTCCCTTTTTTTTTCAGTGCAGAATATTTTTGTGCATTCTTGCATATTTGGAAAAAAAACATGTTTATTTTTATAAACTTAGCATTGTTTCCAAACTTTTGGCCTGCGGTGCATGTGTATTAAAGTGAGTGAGGTGTGTGTGTACTTGTGTGTTTGTGTGCAGTGGCTTTCTGACAGTCCAACAGCTCGAGTCTCCCTGTCCACAGACGCGTCTGAAGCTCTATGAATTAGCACGACAATTATTTTTTTTTCTACAGCGATGTCTCAGAGTGGACACTGAACACATTTCCAAAATCAAAATAAAAACAACTACTTCATACAAAATTACACTTAAATGTACAAGAGTTTCTGTCTTAGTGCCAGTACAAAAGATAACAAAACCCTAAGCGTCCCACCGCCCGGCTGTGGAGGGGACAGGGGTGTGGACATTTACGCTCGGACTGGAGCGCACAGGTCCTGGGGTCGTGACGTCATAAATACAAGAGTTCTGGGGTGGGAGCTTTCCTCGGCGAGGGCAGCTCACTGATCACACAGAAATGATAGAGGGATGAAGAAAAAGGAAAAAAATTAGAATCATTGACACTTGACATCCACACTTTTGGTCATAACAGAACAACCATCACAGAAACCCCTTTGTTTAAATGCCCCCCCCCCCCCCACACACACACACACACACACTCTCACACCTTACTACACTTCTCCTGCTTTAAACTTTCTTTTTTTTTTCTTTTTTTGTGCACTTCCATGAAAAAAATGCACCCAGAGCAACGGGATGAAGGAGGAATATGTCCAGTGATGATTAAAAATGTACACACACAAAATAAAGAAAGAGAGAGTGAGAGAGAGAGCTGGATTCTGTACATGATTGTCTGAGCAAATAAAGTTCCTTAATTTTTTCCTTAAATTATTAGAAAATCCCTTTATTTTTCTTCTTCTTCTCCATAAACTTCTTCTTGGAATCAAAGTACTTTGCAAGGCGAGAGAAAAAGACACGAAAGTGCCCTCGACAAAGTCTCTGATTATAAATAAAGAAGTGCGGGAAGTCCAGCTCAGTGGTTTTGTTTTTTATTTTTTAGTTTTTAAAAGTTTTTTGTTTTGTGTTTTTTAAACCCAGGCTGCCCCGCTGTCTCTGTACCATCGGAAGGGGGGAAATAGGAGAGGAGACCAGAGCGGGGGTGGGGGTGGGGGGTCAGGCTGGGTCTCAGTGGGGTCGGAGTCCTGCGAGGTTCTGAACGCTCCGGTAGCTCCGGTTTCCTCACAGGTGTGAAGCTCGCGCCGGCCGGCCGTAAAACACTCTGACGGCTTCAGAGAAGGAACTTGCTTGCGATGACCGTAGCCAGGAGCAGCTGCAGCCTCGTAAATTCACTCTCCTCCGACTCCAAGGACGGGGAGGGGTCTGGGGTTAAGACGGATCGCGGCCTGACATCGCCACGGCAACCAGGTTCTCTCTGCCCTCTGAACCTCCTCCTCTCCTGTGTGGTAGACACTCGGCCGATGATGTTTCAGCGGGTGTGAAACAGGGATACAGGGCTGGAGATGGCCGGGCAGGTATGTGTGTGTGTGTGTGTGTGTGTGTGTGTGTGTTTGTGTGTGTGTGTGTGTGTGTGTGTGTAGGTGTGTGTGTTTCTGTCTCAGTGCTACAAATACTCCAGGTCGAGCGCATGGTGCAGGGCCATGAGGTCTGAGTGACTGGAAATCCTCCAGAAGGGCATGTTGTGCTGAGGAGGAAACACAAAACGTTCAGAAACTTCAAACACAGCCCAACTTTAGGGATGGGCAATCTGACAATATTAATTATTATTATGATAAATTCCATTACATTATCCTTACGAGAGCGTTGTGAATATTGTCGGTCCTTAAAAACCATGTTAGACAACAACAAGGCCTGTATTAAGTAACATTTAGTATTACAGTAAATGTGGCATGTAAATGTGTAAATGTGGCTAACCCTAACTAATCTAAAAATTACAATATATATAGATGCTGTATTTTTTGCCATATTGCCCACCCCTACCTCTACCCCATTCCCGAGGTAACGCTTTTGGCAGCTGTTCCCTCAGTTTTGGCAAGATCGAAACACCTTCCTGCTTGACATGGTAAATAATTGTTTCTTGTCAAAGAAGACATGATCATTTATTTGTAAAAAACTAGCTGTGAACAGTTTGGGGTGGGAGGAGCGGGGGGTGGGCATTGGACTGGCGTCTTGCATGCCAGGCTGCTGTGGAGGAATGTGGAATTCGATTTGCGGTTTAAGAAAGGAATTACATGGTGAATTATATCTTTTTGCTGATAAGAAATGTGCCATTTACCAATGCCTTGAATGGCCTGAAACAAAAAGGCCTCATTTTGCAGAGCGCCTTCACCCCACCATGAGACTCACTGTACTAAGTTCTAGCTAAATTCAATCCAGTTCAGACCCAGACTCTCATTTACAAATTCAAGGAGCTTTAATTCAGGTTTTAATGAAGAAAGACGAAGAAGGATATTCCTAAAGACCTTTTAAGAGTACTTATTAAAGCCCTGCTGGGAAATGGCCGCGAGGGCTCTGTGCAGCACCTCTCCCCAAGCCGCCCTGGACGCAGTGCTGCAAGCGAAGCTTTGTTCCCTGAGAGAGGCCGGGCGAAATATGAGTCTCCGAGAATGAAAGAAGCTTGTCAGCTCGGACTCCGCAGTCCCTCCACACAGAGGCCATTACCCAGCCTTATCAAAGGTATAGCCTCTCTCAGGCATATGTTCCGCTTAGGGAAGCTTGCAGTGACCCTTAAAAGACTCTTTTCTTTTTGTTTTGTAAATCGTCTTTGCTTTTAAGTTTAAAAGCCAGGAGATGTTATCTCTCTTTCTCCTCGGCCGAGTTATTAACTGGAGGGGGAATTGTTTCGAGGACTCTTTCAAGGATAAAAAGCAGAAGAAAAAAAAGTTTGAAGTTTGCTTTTCTAGATCCGCAGTGTCACCTCTGGACTCTGACATCCATCTCCCATGTCTCCGTATTTCGTTTCATATCAGGTCTGAGCTGGAGAAAGTGCCTCTCTTCTAGCCTCTCTTATGAGATCCAAACACTGTAGAATAGAGGCTGACACGCAAAATAAAAAAACCAGAGAAGGTTCTTTACCTTCCGTTAGCTTCCTCTGCGTGCATTCCTTGCATGATTAATTGACAATGTGGAACCGAATACTTGGCACGGTATAATGAGGAGCTGAGTCGACACCCAACTTTGCATCTCTTTTTGTCTGCTCCAGGGGTTCCTACCTGTCAGGGAGTCATGTTTGTTCCCCGCGGTAATTAATTAGTTAATGAATATCTCCAACTTTTTGTGGTTTATGGTTGGAGCTCTGGGTTTTACAGGAAGACTTGGCAGACACTCTGGGCACAAAGGCCTTGTCAACAGTCAGCAGGTAACATAAATCTCCCCCTTTGAACAGCAGAGATGAGAGCAAATACAGTACTCCGGTGCTCCGACACAGCTATTCCACCATGTTCGACAACACATCAAAAGGCTTTGCCAGCTGAGTCCTCCCCCAAATCCCCATGGCCGCTTGTCATAGCAGCAAACATCCCAAATTCATCAAACAAAGATTTAAGCTTCTTAAATGTGTGCTCTGTTTATGGGCCAGTCCCGAAAGCATGCCTGAAAGGACTTGTCTAGCATTACATGCATTCATGCCGCTCTGGCTTGGGGTAATGTATAATTATGCCATTTCGCCCCCTTTACACTTTAGCTGTCAGGAGATTGGTGCCGATTCAATGGTGATGGCTGTTTTGTTGCTTGCCCAATGGGCTTTCAGCGGGGATAAACCCATAAAAGTAAAGGGGAGTGAGGTGGAAACAACAACAACAAAAAAATGCCATTACCTTTTTGGAGCTCTGCTCCTCTTCTACTCCATCCCCGACCACCACGTAAACAACTTTCCTCCCAAACCTCTGAATTACCCTCTCGAAGCAGCTCTCTTTGCCTGCAGAGGACAGAAACGGGTTTCAGTGCAGGAGAAATGCAAGGGAGCCGGCCTTTGTGAGAGCTCTCTAAATACGCAATAAGTTACACAAAATTACACAGTGTAAACACTTAGTCCCAGCCAGGGGACTCGATAAGATCAATGCTCAGATAAAAGCAGCCTGAAAGGCATTAAGTGTGTCTTTCTCCTCCCCAAACCTGGGACAAATGGAGTTTAACGAGCTAAATCAACCTCACATGCTAATGCCAGAGTCAGAGAGGCATGCGGCCTGCAAGCAGAGGATCTCGGCCCCAGCCCTGTCGATCTGGTTGACGATGGCCCAAAAGTGAAGGTTGGTGTTTATTTTGCGTTTGAAAAAGAGGAGGCAGGGAAAAAATTGTGTGTGTGTGTGTGTGTGTGGGGGGGGGGGGGGTCCATGTGGAATGACATAAATTTGCCGAAGTGGTTTCATATGCAGGGCTGAAAAGGAGAGGCCCAGTTCAGGCTGAGCTCCAAGAAAATAATCCCAGCCTGATTAGACCTCTTCCTTAGAACCGAACATCAAACCTCTCGTGTGTCCGCCCCTTCTGCAGCCTAACCCAATCACAAGCCATGTGTTTACACATAATATCACACTCATTCTGGCCGCATGACATCAGGAATCTAACACACACACATACACACACACACACACACATGCATGGCAGTCACAGGTAGATGGCCTTGGAGCACATTTACCTATTTTGGTGGCGCTATAAATATTTTCAATAGGAAAGACCACTCCCAGTCCATAGAGCAGGACCTTGGCAAGGGCAGGGATGAGCTGTGTTGTGGTCACCAAGATGTTCACACAATTTGACCTGTGAGTGGAGAGAGAAGAGAAAGCCATGGCTGTTACGGGTTTGGCGTGTTGCCATTCGGTTTTGAGAAAAATCCCTGGCTAATCTCATCAAGTTATAATGGTATAATTTTGAACATGCTAATGTGTTATTTCTTTAAATAAAGAATAAGCTCAGCATAAGACTGGATTCTGGAGTTTTAAAGTATAGAGTACAGAACTGTTCATGCTTTTGAGCTGATTTATGCATATGTGGGATGGGACTCCTATATAATTTTCTTGTGCGAAGGCTTACCTTGAGTGGATTAATGTTAGTGCTTTCAGTGCCAGTGTTAACCAGGAGTCCGTCAGAGCTTCAATTTCTGCTCTCAATTGCAACCAGGCTTCCCTTTTGGCCGGGCCGAGCAGTCCTGCAATGAACAGAGAGCTTGTTTGAATTGGCCCATCCTGCAAATAACTTCAGAAAATTTCAAAATTTAGTCTGACCAAGTGGTTCTGCGTAGGACTGTTTGAAAAACCTCGGGGTGTGTTTGTTGACACACCCTCTTTCATCCCTCCTACCGAGCAATTTGACCAAAGCAGTTTATTGGGGGGGGGGATTACCTCCGACGTTGTTTTTGTAGGTGGTGTAAATTTCTTTTACTCGTCTGTAGCGGAAGGCTAGTTTTCTCATCCAGTCCACTCCTCCCCTCACGCCAGTGGCCAGGCAGAGGTTGGCACTGGTGGCAGCAGCATGGAATCCATCCGTACTGAAGTTATAAGTGCTGGATGGGAAGGAGTGGGGGCGAGAAATGGGTTACACACAAGAGTCCTGCATAACCGGCATTCCGCCAGTACTAGGAACTGAAAGTAATGCCAGCTTTACCTCAGATCCTGACCGTTGTCATCAGAGGAAACGTCGTCAATGTGGACCTGGTCGCACTCCTGCAGAAAGGAAGGAAAATCGAAGATGGACCCGTTGAATCAAGCAACAGCAGTTTGATTAATGATTTTCATGTGCAAAACTGGGTGTGATTTGGCAGCTTGAATCCATGAAGTGAGTAATGTCAACAACTGTGGAATTCCCATTTGAAGCCTAAGCTTTGCACTGGAGAGCTGAAATCAGCCCCCTCAACCGCTTCCAGGCTTGAGCCCCCCACCTGCTCAATCTTAATAAAAATAAACACCATCATCAGGGGACCGGGGCTGGCCCACTTCAGCATGGCCACTAGGGGGATCTCTAGATATATTCATCCACGGCTACCTATGATCAGCCGGGACGGGACGAGCGCTAGTGACGTTAGTGTGCCAGCATGAAGTCTGCCCATCTGCAGGCTGATGCCTGGCTGAACAGATAGTTTTGGGATAATGAGAGCATCTGTGCTCCCTTTGGGCCTCCGATTTCTTGGAGAGTCAGAGCAGTTCCTCAGCTCCGAGCCGATTCAGGCGGTGTACACAGTAACACAAACCAGACTTTCTGCTAAATGTAACATACTAGAAAAATTGAACCTGATGCTAACCGCCAATGAAATTATGACCTCTGATTGCTGCCGAGCCACACACCAGCACAGCCTCGGGCTTTCTGGAGAGCAGACTGAAAATCTGTTATTAGTTTTCCATTTATAGGCATCCCAGCCCCCCCACCACTTTCCCCTTGAAAGAGGCATGAATGCTAGTGAGTCCTTCCTGAGATTTCAGATGGAAAGAGAGGTGGGATCCTACAGATCTTCAGCTGCAGAAGAAAACCATGCCAGAATGTGAAAGCGGAGTGATGTGGAGTGGAGTGAGTCTAGGGAAAGTTTTTGTTTTATTTTGCTCCCCACATTAAATTCCCAGAAATTAGCCAAATGTCAGCAATCAGCCGAGCTCAGCAGCTAATCGTTTACATTATTTTGCTGGAGGTCCATTGCTTTTGCTTGAATGTCCTTTCCGTTTCTTTAAGCTTTTTAATTAAGTTCCTAAGACACCCAAAACACAAAAAAGGACTTCCTTGTTTTAACTCGGCCTGAACCTGGTCTGGTTGCTGACGTTATTGCATTCCTGTCTAATGCTACAGCAGGGTAAGGGTAAGGGGCTTTAGACCGTAAACCTTTTTTATTTTACTGGTTCCCCTCTGAACAAATTTTTCATCTCCCTGGATTTGTGGGGAGAGGGAGGGGAGAGCGACGTGAAGAGAAACTCAAACCAGCTGTTCTTTAACAGAATTAAAATCTTGACCCCCAACCCCTGCTCTAATGCAGGCATTCTCTCGCCAAACCTCTCCCAGCAAGCCTCGCGATCCAAAGAGGAAAAGACTTTGACCCGGTGGCCTGCTCCTCCTCTCTAGGGCTCCACACACTCAGATAAGGGGGTGGGAGGTGGAGGAGGGGGGCCGAAGGAGGGGGGTTTGGGTGACCGCACATGGAGAGCTGAGCCTTACGGGGCCATAAGATGGACTGCCAGTTGGAACTCCTCAAGCTGTTTGTGTAATCTGTTTCTAGACAGTCAGCGATGGACCCTTAATACTTGTGAAGGACCAATTTGTCTTTGGCAGAAGACCTTTGGACAGGCCAAAATCATTACAGAGAAAACGGGCCTCTCCCTAAACGCTTAACCTTGACTCTTTCACTCTTTTGCAAAGAGTTAATCATTATAGTCCCACAGTATATAGTGCCAAAAAGACACGACAGAGTCTTGTGTGTTTGACCTGGAAAAGCTGTATCTGAACTCCTGCTGCTGCTGCTTGTCTACAAACATCCCCTTAACTCAAAACTCAACATCAGGCTTCATTTGAGACCTCAATATTCTGTTGAGCTGAAAATGTTTCCATTACCTTGTGTCGAAATTGTGCAGGTAATTTTAAAATAACATCTTTATTCACACTAAATGTCCTCATTCATATTAGTTTTATACACAGAGCTAAAACAAACTACACAAAAGTAACCTCACATTGCTAATTTGAGAAACTGACCAGTTTCGGAATTGAGGCTTCAGGCAGCCAAATTTGCCTTCAGATATTTGAGAATCTCCTTCATCTAGTTCTGCAATTTGAAGCAACTAGTTGGCCCACAGCAGCAAGGCCAAGGAATTACAAAGCTTTGTTTATAAACAATGCAACAATGTGTGATTCCTCCAGACCTCGATATCCAGATGCTTTTTATTCCAAGAACTAGTTCAATGTCTTATTCTAGACATCCGCAGCTGGTTTTATCCCATGTAAATTACAGTCGAGAGTTTCAGTCTTGATCCTGCTGTTTGTATGTCAGTGTTAGGATGGTCATCATGATATTATGGTTCTGGTTCTGCCTCTCTTGCAAAGATGTACTGTATTATTAGTCACTCATTCTACGTATGGCATAACAAACTCAATGTCTCCAGCCCCGATGTAATGAAAACACTGTTACACACTACGGATGAGGACGGCCTTGATGCAGGCCCAGCTGGCTCCGTCTTTTCTTCTTTCTTCCTTGGATTCATGTGAGTCACTGTTGGTTTGTACGGCCTTTTAATTCGGCGGTTATCATGATGCGCAGTTAACAGTAGCGCCGTGGACCGCCAGACCTCCGGGATGAAGGACGGGGCAGAGAAAGAATGCAGAAACCTCTGAACAATTACAGCACGCAGTGGGAGCGCTCGTAAACCACTTGACTGCCATTCTGGAAGCTGCAGAGCGACTCTAATGGAGCCGCCGTCTTACAGTAACGCTCGAGACTCATTAGGCCTCCTTCTTAAGCACTCGTAAACACTGTTAAGCCTAATGACCGAGGATGGGCTGAGTCTAAGTGCTCCAGTGGGCTGGTTGAAGGATAAGGGCCATGAACATCAGCCGGACTCCCATGAATTAAAACCGGCACCGAAAATCTGATTGAGAGCCGAATGTCATCTTTTCTTCAACTCAGTCCCTCCTGAACCCTTCCCTCTGCAAAGCAGCAGCCTTTACAAAACCTACAATCACACTAACTCGCTCCAGATGTTCCTACTGTAGACGGCGTAGAGATCCTCCTCTGCCGTCCATACATAATTACTTCCTATGCAAACAATTTGTCTTTCTGTTTAATTCGTCACATTTTCCCCTCGTCTCTGTCTGAAGGTTCTCATCTGTGAGCCTCGGAACCTGAGAAGCGCTGGACAAACTATAAAATAAACACCTGAAAGTCACCTTCTCCCGGATGAACTGAAAAAGAGAGGTTTTATTATTTTTTTTATTTCTTCCAGCCCGTCCTCCATCCGCCCATAGAGAGCTTTTCATTTGGCTGGAGCACTCAGAGGCTCCTTTGTTCGCTGACGTCTGTCATTAAGCAATCAGCCTGGACTGCCCGATTCTTCCTGTTGGCCAGAGGAAGGGCTTTTGCCGCGGACTCTTTTTCAGAGGAGAGCTGCAGTGCGTCAAAAAAAGAAAATGATTATTTCAATCTACAAACCCCGCTTTTCCCCCCTTCGTCCCACTGCCCGAGCGAGAAACATCCGTATCGCATTACTCTCCCTGGCTGGCATTTCTTTTTCCAGCTTTTTTCTTTCTTTTTTTCCAGCAGCCTCAGCCTCATGTTGTGTTTTTTTTTACCATCTTGTCCTGTTTTCCTCATTCCTGCCCTGTCATTTTAGGTCTTAATGCTCTCATCGTTTCTGGTGCAAGGTGCAGCCACCTTTAGCATTTCAAGATTCAAAATTCTTTACTTGTCGCATACATAAACCCATAGAGAGCTTTTCTCTATGGTATAGTTTTACATGTGGTGAAATGCGTCGAGCCTGAGACTGTGCAGTAATGTTGCCAAATCATTTAAATTAGAGAGAGAAATTTGGAAAGGCTGTACACTTTGTGGTATATTTTCTGTATTCTTTCTATTTTCTGTACATAATATCTTATTGTATTGTTCATTTGTATGCTTATACACTATCAGATTTATATATATACATTTATAAATAGTACAAAAATATTGTATGCACATATAATATTTCTATACATATATTAATAGTTTTCTTTATATTTATAAATATAAATCTATATTACGTATCATATTGTAGATTGTATACTATTGTATATTATATTGTTCAGTATATTGTTCATTGTATCTTTACATATTATATTGTTGTTTTATACTGTTGTGCTTGAGAGACACAATCGACCGGTATCAAATGTGTTCGCTCACATATTCAGCCAATAAACGTGAGGCTGATTCTGATATTCCAACTAAACAAACAACCACCATTTTTATTTTATTTTATATAGACTTTAAATTTTATACTTTTCTTGTCTCTGTGTGTCTGTGCAGCCAGAACTTTGTGCAGCAATTTCTTCTGGGATCAATGAAGTTTTGTGAGTTACCGATGTTATAAACAGAAGCAGGATCTGAACAGTGTGCAAAAATGTAACAGAATAAGAATATCAGGGGTGGGTTTCGCGTTGGCAGGTTTTATCTCGTTTCGTGTTGAAATTATGACTGTACGATCTGAACACAGCAGGCTGAGAAAATCCGGAACGTTCCCTCCACCACAAACCGAACCTGGGCACAGCCGGCGCTTGGCAATGAGATGCCCCACCCACCCCTAACCCCTTCCCCCCCCCCCGCAGGTGAGAGAGCCAGGTAACAATGGCACAGTGTGAGCGATTACAGCCATCATCACAGCATTCCACACACACTGCACACTCAGGCCATGTGAAAGAGCCCCAGCCACGGTTCGCAGGTTTTCAATGCTGGACTCCATTCGCAGAGTCTGTCATCTGTGAGGGGAGGGGGGTCACGACCCCAACATTTAACTCAAACCCCCCCATCCACCACCCCTTTCCTTCCCACAGCCCAGGGCCCTGCTGGGGGGCGAGAGAGCGGGCGAGTGAGAGAGAGAGAGAGAGGGCGCTTACCTGTGGGTCAGACACAGGATATCAAGAACAAAGAACGTTCTTCAGACCCACTTCATTCCAATCCACAATTTGTGCTTGAACAGTCATGGAATTCAAACACTAGCACGGGAAAAAACAAACTCGTTGAGAAACACTCACTCACATACACACACACACACACACACACACACAGGTAACCGCAGGCAGAAACGGTTTTTCACACACAGTCAAAGCCGCCGATACTTTAGCCGAGCTTTAAAAGGGCCGTTCTGCAGCTTGCAGAGCACAAAACGCTTTAGAGAGCCACTTTCAGGGCATAAAGACGCTACTGTAGCTGCTTTTAATGCACAAAAATGCTTTAAAAGGCAACTGTCAATGCTTTAAATGCATGAAAATGCTTTGAATTAGTTTTTTTAATGCTTTAAATGCCAAAGCTGCACGAAAAGGCTGCTCTAAAAGCATAAAGATGGCCTAAAAATGCTCTAAAAGCACAAAATCTAGTTACGATGAGAGAGCATTCAGAGAAAAGATCACGTCCACACACGATTATCTCATTCGTACTTCCAAAAGGTGTTTGTAGAGAAACCACTCGTCTGGAGGGGCGAAAGCAGACCCAAGGACACGCTCCCACCTCGTTAGTGATCAAACTGAATTCGAAACATCTAAATGTCTGATGTAGTTGAAGAATATAAACCCCACAGGCCTCTCGGGTCCCTGGAGCTGCAGTTAGAGCAGTTTTTAGACCACATTTAAGTCCAGACTAAACACTTTGTATCAAGACTTTGCACTTCTGTTTAATGATTACCTTTAATTAGTCTTGTTATGGTTTTAATTTCTTTTTTTGTATGAAATGTGATGTAAATAAACCAGCATTGCCAGTTAGGTCTCAGCATTTTTGGAGTGTTGTATATTAAGTTTTTTTTTTTACTTTTACTATATTTTATATTGTTCATGTCTCTGTGTCTCTGTGTGTCTGTGCAGTCGAAACATAATTTTCCTAGGGATTAATAAAGTTTTCTGATTTTGATTCTGATTATACTCATATCACACACTATTGTTATTCAAATTCTCCACATGATAAATGACTTTAGGCCATAAAGTTTAAATAAAGGGTTATATATAATTAACCCCTTCATTCCATTAAAGCAGGAGTTTCTGATAAATGTCAGAGTTTATCAGAAGCTCCTACCTGCCTAA
>JBBPCY010000001.1:8966171-8980288 GCA_037974405.1 Brachyalestes nurse
ATATAGGAATTATTTAATTGCATTTATGAACCCTTAGTTTTACTTGTTACTTATACTGAATTGACCTATTTTCCTTTTTTATTTGTGTTTTATGGTGTTTTAGTAGAAAAAAGTAAAACTGGCCTCGCTCTGACCTTATCCCAGAAGTCTTGGCCCCCTGAATTGCCCTGGTGTGCAGGAGTCTTGACTGTGTGAGTATCATGCGTTCTTCAGTCGCTGCTCTGGAACGGTTCTGCTAGTTGTTTAATGACCCCGGCGCTGATGGAGGGTTGGTATGATCTCAGTGCTGCTGGTCTGGTCAGACGCCGAGGGGGCGGGTGTGACTCAGGGCCTGGCTGAGGTCAGTACCGCGGCCCGGAGGGGGGGGTAAATCTCCCGCTGGTGATTAAGGGGTCGGCGGCCCAGTTAGCACGGGGCTAATGGTAGCGGGCCGGTGGGATCGGCCTGGGGAATGCTGGGAAACTATTTAGCGTCCCGTATGCAGGTGTGGCCTCCTGCTGAGGCGGGGGACCACCTCCGAAACGAGCGAAAATATCAGCCATTAACAGTTCTTTTTACAAACGTAATTAAAGCCCCCGCCCCCGAGCGCCCATACATCACTTCTGGGCCTCTTATTGATTTTTTTTCCCCCTCCGTGTTCATAGTTATCGTGCATTATTTATAAAGAGAGATTGATGGCTTTTACATGTTGTTGACCTTTTTACGTCACCCCCCCCCCCCCCAACTCCCTGCTACCTATTAATTATGAAATACTGTGGGGTTTTTCGGCCGTTGGCTTTTATGGGCTCTTCCTGTTGAACTTGGTGCTGTGTTTAAGCGGCTGCAGAAGGTGAAGGTGGACTCGGTCCCAGCGCTCTTAAGTCATTCACACATTATGTCATGAGTGAGTGTGAGTTTTTTTGGGGTAAACTGTACAGTAGTGCGAATTTAACGGCACCCTGTGCGACACTGAGCCGCTTCGGTTAAACAATTCCTCAAATATAATGATCACATTATAACTGAATATCACACACACACACACACACACAAATACACACTGAACTGAACTGAACTGCTTCCTTTCTCAAAGTCGAACTGTACACGCTGAACTGTTTGGCATGAACCGCCACTGTAAATATTGAACTGTCCTGTATTTGTTATAGACTGTAAATATCCTGTGTTTTTTGTGTTTGTGTGAGTGTGCGCGTGTGTGTAAATTGTTTTACTGCTTAAAACATTTATCTGCTCAGTGAGTGTTTTATACCATTAAAACAGTGTGTGTGTGTGTGTGTGTGTATGTGTATCTTGTGTGTAATATTATGTAGTCTTGTGGTGTTTCTGTTTTTCGTGCTTGTGTTTGTTTATTGGTTCTTTTGGGGGATTGGATTTAGTATTAAGTTGTGGCCGTGACCGACCTTAGTTGTCGGTCAGCCCTCACTATTGGCGTTATTCTCAGTTTGTTTTGGGTTATCATACCCTTTTTGTTTAGGAGCTTTTGAAATAAAGAAGAGAATGAACGGCATCAAAGCCTCTTGGTGAGGTCGCGTTATGGGCAGCCAGGCGTGACACACACACACACATATATATGTATATATACAGTATGTTTCTTATACATTTCCTATTTACGAAGGAAAAAGAGAAAAAAAACATCAAACAACTGGTAAAAATGAATGAATGAAAGAAATAAGGTGACAACATAATGGGCCTCCATCCAACCACTATGTAGATTATACAGTTATGCAGTCAGTAACGTATCTACAACAGACTGAAACCTGCTCACACTATGGCTCTAGCATAACTGACTGAAACCTGTTTAGAAAATGCTAGATGGTGCATCTAGAACCTTCAGAAGGCCTAGAGGGAATTTTTTCTCACCCATTGTAAATCAGAACCTGATTGGTTGATTGCTCTTCCTGATGGTGTTGGAAGTTCATCTACTTACTAATCTAAAGTTTTCAGTTCAGCTCCTGAAGGCCTGACCAATGGGAGAGCATGTTTTACCATATCTGCTGAGATAACAATTGATATTTGGCCAATTTGCCATCATTTAAACGTTACAAATGTGTTAGAAATAAACACGCAGTGTGAAATGTGCGGTTATTTACAGTCAATCAGTGAAAATAGAGGCTCAGTGATGAATGGTGGTCAGTGTCGGGCCCACACTGCCCCCTTCTGCTGGCGCTGGGCGGGACGTCCTGCTGAGGGCTGAGAGAGAGAGAGAGATGTCCTGGGCTTATCGGCTCTTGTTTAGGTCATATAACCGGCCGACCCCTGGAATAACTTACACACTCTCACACACTCCTGATCCCCACTGTCAGCGCCTCCCGCCGCGTGTGTGAGGTGATTTCATCAAGCGCTCGCTCAGCTGGAAACTGCTGCGTTTCTCTCCTCAGTTCAGGCTTGTAAAACAGGAGCTCGCCCACCACAGCAAAAAAAAAAAAAAAGTAATTTTCCATTTCCACCTACAGTGGTGCAGATTTTTCAGCAGGTTCAGATTGAGTCCTGGTCTCCTCAAATCAGCACTTTTCAACTGGGTTTTCACCAGAGCGTTAAATATACTGATAATGTTTTGGGTCCATTAAAGCTTTGTGGTCAAGAATAGAAAGAATGTGTGTAACAGTTCATTGTAGAGACTCAGATTTCTTTCCAGTGGAGGTGAATGGAACCAGACGTCTCCAACACAAAGCCAGTCATATTATTTTCTATTGCTCCCCCAGTGAAGTTCCACGTGTCTCTGAGTGTTTATACGGATGTTGATGATGGTAAAATAGTGAATCTGAACTAAATCACTTTTCTTTGGGGACTAGTTTGCCTCACAACACCCTGCCTGTATCCCTTCACCATGAATGGGTTTAGTTTTAGTGCCAAAATCTTCTCAGAACTCTGGTAGAACAACGTCTCAGGATTCGGAAGGTGCAACCAGAACCATTTGATGGAATAACTTTCTTTAGAGGCAGACGTCTGGTTCCATTCACCTCCACTGTGAACAGTTAAAAAACTAAATCACTTTTCTTTGGGGACTATTTTACCTCACAACGTCCTGCATGTTTCCCTCCACCATGAAAGGGACATGACTGAAACCTGCTTACATTATGGCTCTATGGTCAGTGCCATTTCTAGAACGGACTGAAAACTGGTTCTACAATCACTGATATATTTAGAATATGTATCCCTCCACCATGGGTTTAGTTTTAGGACCAAAAGCTTCTCAAAATTTTGGAAGAACAACGTCTCAGGCGTTATATGATGGAATAAATGTAAGGGAGCCTTTAGAGGCAGATGTCTGGTTCCATTCACCTCCACTGTGAAAAGTTTGAACCTTTTAATACCTTAAACACTGAACTATGTGGTTTAGAAGTTTCTCTTTAATTTGTAAACATATTTATGTCGTTTGGAGGACTGTAGCCTGAGGTATCAGCTCCTCGCTGAACGTTCTCACAGTGCTGGGATTTTTACGCTCGTCAGTGGGGATATGGAGGGTGTATTTGTGGAGCAGATGCAGTGTGACTTCATCGTGAAGACAGACACTGTAAGTCCAAGAGCATTTCGCCATTCCCTCTGATTGACAAAGGATTAGTGCTATTATTCCTGCGCCGCTCAGCGGATATTATTACTGTACATCACTAATGCCCTTATTTTGGAGACGATTTTGTTTCCTGTTTTAATGGCTTACATAACCTCACAGTGCAAGAACAACCATCATCTCCACCACCATCTCCACCATGGAGCGTCACCACGAAGCCTCACCACAAACCTCTGCCACAAAACTTCTCCACAAATCACCACCATGACCCTCCACCACAAACTTCCGCCATGAACTTTTACCACAAACCTCTGCCATGAACATTAACCACAAACCTCCACTATAAACCTCCACCAGAAACCTCCACCACAAAACTTCTCAACAAAACTCCACCACCACAAAACTTCTCCACAAACCTCCACCATGAACCTTCACAACAAACCTCTGCCATAAACCTTCTTCACAAAACTCCATCATGAACTTCCACCACAGAACATATACACAAAACTGTTCTAGATAAGCCTGTAAGGATAATTAAACAAGAAATGTATTTAATTTAACAAGAAAAAATGCAACATATTGCATCACATTGCATCCCTGTATGATATCACAGTGTATCATATTTAATTTTGTGTAATAATATTGTATCATATTGTATCGTATCATATTGTATCGTATCATATTGTATCGTATCATATTGTATTGTATCGTGGCTTGCATAGGTTTTGTCTCTAATCTTGTGGAAACATTGGGCCCCTTGTTAAAAATAGTATTTTTTAGTATTTGGCAGCTTTTTCCATTTTAACTTTTGCATTTCAGGTTAATAGCTGCTACATATAAGGTGGGACGGAAGGTTCAGAGAAGAAGACAGGTCTGATGGATGTTCTAAGACGTTCTGTAAGGCACTTTTTACAGCTGCTATTCCAGTTCCATCTGTATTTTTATTTTGGGACGGTTCTTCTCCTGGTCCTGCGGAGGTTATCTGAGGGAGGACGGGTTCAGGCTGGCTGCGCCGCACACCTCGAGCGCAGGCTTCAGGGATCTCATCAGCTTTTAAATAGACGCAGTCTGTCGCTGAGGGCCGTTTACTGCGGCCTGACATTGAGTGACAAGTGCAAAGGCTGTTTATCCCTCATTCACTCCCCCCCAAACCCCCCCCAACCCTTCCAACACCCCCCCCCCTCTAAATTAGAGTGGCTGTTGCTAGAGCCTGCTCTCCTCCTGCTTACTCACAGGCAGGCGGCGGTTCAGGAGGTCTCTGTTTGGACTCGGGCCGGAGCTGCTTAAGGGTGGTGACGTCTTTGGGGGACAGGTGCTCCTGCCTGTGACATAATATTGGCCCAGGCCAAGACAAATTACAATGCAGTCGGCCGCCAGAAAAAGTCATTATCCTGCTGATATGTGCAAACTCGAATGTGCTGAGAACTCGGATCAAACCTGCCCTTTTATCAGATTATCAGACTCCTTATTATTTAAGGGCTCCTCTTCCCTCCTCCGTTCCTTAAAAAATGCTCCTCCGACTGAGGAAGCTATTTTTGCCCGCGCACTGTTAACTCCTGGCACGGATGCTTTGGAAGCGGAATGCCGTTGCAGAATGCAGAAAATATATTTAGTTCTCGCCAACAGACAGCAAAAGGCACCAGTGGGTCTGGCCCAGCAGGGCAACGGCTCCTTTTTTTGGTCGCAGGATGGACTTTCAATTACGGTAAAGAGCAGCTTAGCTGCTTCAAGAACACCCGGGCCAATTAGGGGCTTGGGCTCGAATAAAAACAGGTTTTCGCGAGTTTACAGGAACGGGGTGAACCTTCAATGTTTTTGTTGAGCCAGATGATGAACATTTGTTAACAGTCCCTCACGTTCTAGATAATACCTGGTTAAATGTACTAGGTCATTCTTTTGAGTGACATGACGGTAAACTCTGTTATTATTTTGGGTAGATTTATCACATATTCTGGCCATGTCACTGTAATGTCTCATGTTTAATAAGGAAGGTAAATTAGAAAAAGCCGCAAATGATCGAGGTTAAAATTGTGGTAAATAAAGTCAAGTCTAAGATAGTGTGTATTGGAGTGTCTAATAGTGTGTAGTGTAGAGTGTGTACTTGGTTCTGGACTGTCAGTGACTCTTATTGTGGTTTTACAAGTCTTTACTGTTTCCTCTCCTATAATCAGGTGATTTTACTGTAAAATTTAGTGTTAGAAGTTTCTACTATTACTTATAATTATCCATCTGCTTTATCTGCTTCATAGCTGGAACATCACCCTTGCCCAGTTATTACCTAGAACCTGTTGGGTGTCTCAGTGCAGTTTAGTTAAACTGACTTGTTCCTCACCTTCATGTTACAAAATAGTTTTATAGTACCTGGGTTAAAATTGCCATTATTCATTTATTGTGCTTGGCATAGAGCTATTGCTGTTGACACTTACTGGTTACACCATCTGACCCCCCCACCAAACCCTCCCACTGCTTACACCATCTGATCCCTCATGAGATTAGACCATTTAACCCCCCCCCCCCACTGGTTAGACCATTTGACATACACCCACTGGTTACACAGTTGCCAGTGGCGGTTCTAGACCAAACTTACCAGGGGGGCCGAGGTGGGGCCAGTGTGTTTTTAGAGGGCCACATATAATGGCAAAACAGGTCAATATTTTATTTTATATCATTTATATTTAGCTTTTCATTCATTTTCATTACAGTTCTTTTTAAATCACAAAAATAGAAAAATAGAAATAAAAAAGAAATTCACATACAGTGAGTGGTCTCAAAATATTTTTAAATCACACTATCATCATCTCACTCTAGTAAGGGGGAAAAATAGAAAGAAAAAAGAAATTCACATATTGTCTCAAAATCCCATAAAGCATTTGCATGTGCACTTGTGACTCCTTGAGAAATGCCACATTTGCAGTTAGTCCATTTAGGGCTCCAGCTGTTAGCTTTTACAAGCGAAGTTTACAATTCGCGCTGCTGGTCTTCAGGTTGCAGTGTGTATAGTGCTTTAAGCAGTCCATCTAGAACACACGTAGCGTTCGTTCCGTTCAAAGCACATGTCGTTATAAGAAATGAATATTTAAAATATTGGCTGTTCAGTGCAGGGGCCATAACAGGGGCCTTGGCCTATGCTGACCCCCGTCTAGAACCGCCTATGACTGTTGCTCCCATTCATAGTCAGTGATGAATCTAGAACCTCCAGAAGGACTAGTATAACGTTCTCCATTATGAAACTGGTCCCACCCAGTGTAGATTAGAATGTGATTGGCTGATGCTTCTTCCTAAAGATGTTGGTGGTTCATCGGACACAGTCCATATCCTATATATATATTTATATATAGTTAGAAGGCCCTGAGGGTTCTCCACTGGTACAGAATAGTTTATAGTAGATACTGAATACTGAATATTAACCCAATTATGTCCTGACTTTATTAGAATTATGAGTGAAAAGGGTTGAAGGTCATGTAATTATGAATTAAACTGACAAAATCTCAGTTTAATTATAAATAAATAATAATCCTGTCCCGGTAAATCATGTTTGTGTAGAGTGGACCTGCAGACCGGGATATTAAATCAGCAGCTGTGGTGATGGGGGGGGCTTTCTGTGGCCCCAACAAGCCTCCGCAAAGCTTCCAGCAAATCCGGTGGCTCAAACAGGAATGAGCGAAGAACAACAGGCAGATAAATGAATTACCTGCATGGGAGGAACACACAGGAGCTCCAAGCAACTGGAGTGAGGGTGTTTGTACTGGGGAGTTAAAGCTCTTCAGCCAGTCTGACTGGTGTGTAATTGGGTGGAGATGTAATGTATTCTGTACTCTGCACCTCTCTGTCAGAGTCACAGCGATGATTAGGAGGCAATTATTCAGATGGAAGAGTTTGTTTCTCTTTAAAAACAGCAAATAAGTGAAAGTGGGGGTGAAACCTGTGGGTCCTAATAAAACACTCTGCAGCATTAAAGTATGTTTACATTTACAAACATTCAGACAGACCTTCATTAGAGCTTTACAATCTATGGGTGTTTTCACACGTCTCATTTAGTTTGGTTGAATCGCACTAGAGTTCGTTTTCCTAGTTGGTGCGGTTCGTTTGGTTTAGGGTGTATGTAACAATTGCACCCGAGTGCGCACCAAAAGCGACCTAAAAAAGCGTAGCGAGACATCCTTGAAGAGGTGGTCTCGGTACGCTTTCAAATGAACCGTTTTTGGTGAGAACATGATTCAAACTCGAACAAACCCAAACTGCTAAAAGTACTGTGCCTTTTTAAACTAATCCAGCTGCCATAGTCAGCTGCGCTGTGCATTATGGGATGAGGAGACATATTTGTTGACAGTTAGTGCTTTAACAACATAGCCCCATGGCAGCTCATGGAGTTGTGAGGAGGTGCAGAGCCTCATCGAAATTTGGTCTGATGACCATATTAGGTCCCAACTTTCGAAAACTCACAAGAACACTGCAATATTGTCATTATTTAGCAAACAGCTCAGGGAAAGGGTGTTTAATAGATCTGTAGAACTCCGCCAGCAGTACAAGTGCGGGATGCTTGGGAAAGGAGAAACAATCGGGAAAGGGATACAATCAGCCAGCGCAGTCGTCCCTCCATACTAAAAAGCGGCATGTTGTCTACCGGCTTGTTGTCTCCTCGCTTTGTTTACTTCCGTTTACTTTGTTTAGTTCCATTGGAATTTTCCCGCACGTTAATTCTGACCAATCGAAAAGCAGTTTAGGAAATATGTTCAATGGCACATCTGGCCAACGAGTGATGTAGATGTTGTCACATGACTGCATTTTGGTTCGTTTCAACTGGTTCGGACCAAAGCAATCACTGTGGTGTGAAAAGGACCCAAAACGGCAGAAAAATGCTACAGTGTATCATTTGTTGCCCTTGGTCCGGACCAAACGAATTGAGCCACAGATGTGAAAGTACCCTATGTCCCTCACACCAGTACACCCGGACTAACCATTAAGAGCTGCTAGTAGACCAATATTCTACCAGAAAAGGAGTTAATACTCCCCCAGGACCCTCTCAGATCACACAGAGAGGAACCACCAGAACCTTCTCAGATCACACAGAGTGGAACCACCAGAACCCTCTCAGATCACACAGAGAGGAACCACCAGAACTTTCTCAGATCACACAGAAGACTGTGGTGTTAGTTTATGAGATGTAGATGTTCTCCTCAGAGCTCAGTGAAGAAGAGGGTCTTCAGTCTCTATTTGAAGACAGCGAGGGTCTCAGCACTTCTGAAGGTGTATATATACATTGTGCCTAAAAAGCCAAACTGATTCCTCCTAAGTGGTGGCATACAGTACTGGGCAAAAGTCTTGAGCCACATCTCATATTGCTTTGAACCACCTTAAGGTAAAAATACTATTTTCTGTCAGACCATCTTATCTCTGGTATACTGAGTAGATTAAATGAAAGAAATAGGACCAAATATTTTACTGTGACAGGCTGCAAAGACCCTAAGGATACAAGGAGCTTCAATAAAGGAGTTCCACCCACTCAGCATTCAGCACCACCAGTATACTGATCACCGCCTGATCATCTGGAATCTTCATCTGCTCCTGTTTCTTCACTGGTTCAGGACTTCAGTTAGATGGTCTTTGTTCTGCTTGAATGATTCATACGTAGGTCACTGTGTGTCTTAACCAACAAAAACATTCCTCTGAAACTGGTCAGGTTCAGGGACTGGACTGAAAATGAGAGACTTTGAAAGTCCTTCAGGAAGCCTGGAGAACTGTTCCTCATGACCACATTAAAATACAAGAAAGGCTGGATCTCTGGAAGAGAAATATGAAGAAATGACGGGGAAGGCTCAAGACTCTCACAGTACTGAATGTAGAAAACCCTCTGATTTGAGATTAACATTTCTTTTAACAGTGAGTTTAAAGTTTTCTGAAAGCCAAATCACTTTATTTCATTTTATCTTCTTTTTTTAAATTATTTTTTGTTTTTAAATCATCTCTGGAAGGGAGAAGAAAAGATGTCCTTATTAGAGTTCCAGAGCCATTGAGATAATAAAGCATTTACCCTGCAGGCAGGCATCCTTTTCCTCTGACAGTAATTTACATATGATTTATTTAGAGAACAAGAGGCCGGGCTAATTTTATTTGGAGATTTTCCTTTGTTTTAGGAGTCATTAGCAGCTTAGCCTAATCTGATTTGGACAATTTCATCAGGCCATTTTGGAAAACCTCTCCGAGCTCATCAGAAAGATGCATTTATTGCTAAGTGTGCTCTATTGCATTAACACGCAATAAAGCAACCGGGGAGCGCTGCAGACGTTCAGCTGGAATCCAGTTAACACTCTGCCAATTCGTTTTTTATTGGGATGCAATCAATTCTTATTCATTTTAAAACCTAAAGGCTTTCTTTCATCTCCAGCTCGTCACGAGGATAAACAAATTAGCCGCTTGTTTGCACAAAATGCTAATGTTTATGCTGCATTTTTTTAATGCCTGCATTTGCATTAAGGCTAAACAGGTCTCAGACTGTCCTTCGCCCTTCGTATTCCGACGTCGTGCGGGCATGAAGACGCTCTGTATTTTCCTCCTTCTTTCCATGCAGACTTCCATAGGTGGCTCCTGTAATGGTTTATGATGCACCCCCTGCAGGCACGCATGGAATAATCTTAATATGCATTGCTTTCAATTAAAGCTGTACAATCTGGACAAAATATCATTATTGCGATTTTACTGCTACATATTAAGATTACAATTCCTTTCAAGATATAAGGGTCCATATGATCACTTCCCTGGAATTAGAAAGACTTAAAGTCTGTAAATATTGTTCAAAAGCTACATTACTCCCTCCATCCATACAGTCCATATATGTAAAGTAAGCGTTTTCAAATCAGTTTTTTTGATGTCACAAAAATTAAATCTGCTTATTCTGACTTCATCCGTTTAAGCCGCCCATTCATTTACCAAGTCTCCAACACCTTTAACAGTTGAAAAATAGACTTTTGTTGGATTACATGAAGACCTTGATTCAGCAGAATATCCAGTGGTGATTGGTTGCCCTGTCAGAAACACAATGATTGGTTAGAGGCTCTTTTGCACATTGCAGCCTTCTGTGATATCAGTATTGTAGTGACAGATATCGTGATGATGAACAACAGACGATGTATCGTTCAGCGGTGTTTTCGATGCAGTAACGTTATCTGTCCTGGTTTGACGATAGAGTCTCTCCTGTCCTCGGTCTGTGGACACAACAGTGTCCAGCATGGTTCTACCTGTGCTGAGGAGTAATCCGGTTAGAGGCAGTGTGTGAAAAACTCTTAACACTCGATACGTGGCCGCCGCAAAGTGGCTTCAGTTGCGCGTTACTCTGATGTGTATCGGGGCTCAGAGGAATACTTCAGCTGCTTAAGTGCTTCTGAAGACACGACGCGCAAGAAGCTCCCTCAAAGAAAAGCCTCCTAATGGCTCCCACAAGACCCTGATATCATTTATTCTCCAGATCAGATATACGGTTCTACCCTTCACAGTTCTCCCAGACACACTCTGACCTCACTCAGTAAAGAACGACCAAATGCCCACCCCCACTCCTCACAGGAAGGTTCCTCAACAGTTCCTGGCTTCATTTTAGAAAAAGATTTTAGTTTGTATAAAACCTTTAATTACTTTACATTCATGTACTTACACTTTTATTCAAAGTGACACAGTTTGAGAAAACACTTGAGTTTCAGGACTGTGTGAGAGCCAGAGGAGAGTTCTAAGTGCTAAAGTCTTTATATAAGAATAGAACAAGAAGATCAGGAGTGGAGATGCTCTCTGAACAGATGAGTCTTCAGGAGGATTTTGAAGATGTTCTACTTTGGTTGGTTCCAGAGAGGAACCATGAATGAAACCAGCCTGGACCTTCATCTCAATGGTTCTTTTAAAAAAGGTTCTTTGAGGAACCAAAGTACCATTGCACCAAAGTACAGCTGATGAAAGAAAACGATTCTATGTAGTACCAAAATAATTCAGGTTGCTGAACAGTTTCCTGTTCAGATGTAATGTTGTTGGGGAGCAAAAATGTCTAACATCATGTGGAGATTCTGTAAACTTCACATCTCTTTGATAAAACTGGTTCTTTCTAGAAAGAGTCTCTAAGGAACCAAAGTGGTGCTTCCGTGGCATTGCTCCAAGGTAAAGTTGAAAGAAAGAACATGGTTCTGTGTAGCACCAAAAAATAAGGTTCTTGGCTTGGTTCTAGGAAGAGACTTTAGTTTGTGTAAAATCTTTACATGTCACATCTCACTGGTTCTTTAAAATAAGGATCTGGAAAGGTTCCTCACCCCAAATCTTGTTTACAAAAAGGAGACATCTGTTGAGGAACCAAAGTGGTTGTTCTATGGAATTGCTGCAAAGGACAGTCAAAAACCGAAAATAGTTCTATGTAATACCAAAAAATGAACCGCTTCCTTAAGGGGTCCTGGCTCTTTTAATTCACTTCTCTGGTTATTTTAGAAAAAGTTATTTGAGGAACCAATTTGGCACCTCAGTGGCTTTGCTTTCAAGTGAACAAGGTTAAAAAATGGTTCTTTATAGTACTAAAAGTAGTTCCCTTTTAGGTTCTGTACAGAATCATTTAAAATGTCTTTAAAGAAAGAGATAAAGCAGTTCATTCATCATAGAGAGAAACCTTTTAAGAATTCAGAAAGATCTTTTGTGCTGTGATGGTTCCATATGTAACCCCTGCTTCTACTAAAGAATCCTTAAAGAACCCCCTTTAGTTACTTGTAATTAAAGTTGCTGAAGGGTTTATATTCTAGGCTCTAGGAACAACCTCCAATGGATACAAAACCTTTCATTTATGTGGAGGTCTTTCAGACATTAAAAATCTTCTCCCACCCCTTATTAACAGTTTTCAAAGAAAAGGTTGTTTTTGGTTGTCAAGATCAAACATCAAACAGCAGAACTTTGTTTCTCCACATGCAATTTTAAAAATCAAGGCTCCTAAGGGTTCTTTAGGACGCTTTAATTATATGAAACCATTATGTAGAGGTTCTTTATGGTTCCTCACCATCACTTATTGCTTTTACAAAATCAATTCACCCACTGAAAGGTTATCTGTGTATTTAGGTAACCTTTATAAGTATAAACCATGAAGGTATATGTGTGTGTATGTGTGTGTGTGTGTGTGTGTGTGTGCGTGTGTATATATGTATATGTGTGTGTGTGTGTGTGTGTGTGTGCGTGTGTATATATGTATATGTGTGTGTGTGTGTGTGTGTGTGTGTGTGTGTGTGATTAGGGACGGCCTGGCTGTGGAATGCTTTCAGCTCATTGATGAGATGACAGTTTATCATTGATCTGTCCTCAGTCGGAGGGGTTTGGGGGTTATTAAATAATGAATGTTCTCGTGGTGCATTAACCCTCACTTCCTCCTCTCTGGCCCATTAGACCCTGGCACCCCCCAGCCCCACTGCCCTGCCTTCCTTTAATTAAATTATCCCATAATTAAATCTCCTATAATGGGATTAATTTTAATTATTCATCAACGGACTTGGCGGGGGAGCCTTTAATAATGCATCGCTCCGCTGAACATTTCTCAACTCATCACCTCCTGCTTTACAAGAGGGCGCAATTTATTAGGAGCAGTGTCTCGGAGAATCCGCCTCACACCTGCAGGACACACCCGAACACCTGAGTGACCCCAACTGCACTAAACAATAACAAAAAGACCAATTCTATGTTTTATTAACATTTTAATGCACTGTTTATCGTTTCTTGTTCCATTACATATGACATCTTAAACCAGATGATTAATCCAAGGTTATTTAAACAGATTCCACAGCAGTTCATGTTAAACCGGCCAGATTATTATGCCGTTATTGGAAATATAAACAGATTACACTACAGTTATGTTAATATCAACCGATTATGCTGAAGTAAATGTTATTATCAAAAGATTATGCTGCAGTTAATGTTCATCTGACCAGACTGTTTCGCAGTTAATGTAAAAAAAAAAATATTACACTACATTAAATGTTAATTTAAACAGATTATGTACCAGTAAGTATTTATTTAAAATAATATTTTGCAGTAAATGCTAAAATGAACAGATTATTTGCAGTAAACATGAAAAAGATTACACTCAGTGTTTTGCAGTTGATATTAATATAAACAGATTATTTTGCACTAAAAGTCAATATAAAAACATTATATTTAAATTAAACTGCAGTTAATGATGATATAAACAAATTACACTGCAGTTAATGTTAATATAAACCAAAGACTTTGCAGTACATTCTACTATAACTAGCTCACAATGCAGTGTTTGTATAAAGGGATTATTCTGGAATATATTATTATGTTTGGAAATATAATGTATAATTATATTAATATAAACAGGTTATGCTGCAGTTACTGTTAATAAAATAGGAAATGTTTGCATTATATGTTGACAAACAGATTACACTGCAGTAAATCTTTAGACTACTTTGAAGTGTGTATGCGTGCGTGTGTGTGTGTGTGTATGTGTGTGTGTGTGTGTTTGAGTGAATGTGTGTGTGTGTGTGTGTGTGTGTGTTTGAGTGAATGTGTGTGTGTGTGTGTGTGTGTGTTTGCGTGCATGTGTGTGTGTGTGTGTGTTTGCGTGCATGTGTGTGTTCGCGCGAATGTG
>JBBPCY010000001.1:8999228-9018157 GCA_037974405.1 Brachyalestes nurse
GGTGAATGTTCATTTTGAAGCTTTAACAATGTTTACAGACTTTTTAATTCCAAAAAAGTTATGATATGGACCCTTGAATGTCATGAAAGACATCACAATCACAATATGTAGCTGTAAAATCACAGCACTGGTCTTCTGTCCATATTGTGCAGCTCTAACTGCAGCTTAAACTTATAATAATTAGATCAGATCTGTATAGGGGGTTTGGAGGGAGGTGAGAGGAGCGGTCACACAGGGGATGAAAGTGTGGGGGAGGAAAAGAGGAAATGGTGGAGAAACCAGCCTCATTCATTCATTCATTCATTCATTCATTCATCCCTTCGTCCCTGCATCCAGCATCGCACATGCTGTTCCACCCTGATCTCTGACCCCTGCCAGCCGTCTACTCTGCTCTCATGAACGCGGCAGAAGTTTAACTTCCAAACTAAACACAGTTTGTCCGGCTAATACTGCTGGAAGTCGTTCTTTTGTCCAGATAAGTAAGTAAAGTTGTGCGTAAATTAGTCTCGGGGGAGCCTGTGAAAACGGAGCGGTCAGTAATGGCCTTTCAGACAGAAACAGAGCCGCTCCTCCACTCCCCCGAGCAGATGAGGACTGTTTAGTCTTTGTGAATTATTAGCAGAGGGAGGGCGGGGGGGAGGGGGGAGGGAGAAATCCAGGATCAAAGGGCTCTGGCAAAGACGGAGAGCATCAGGAAAATAACCTCTCTCTCTTTCCCTCATCCTCTTCCAGACCACCAAGGCATTTCTCCCCAAGATGCTGGAGATGAACCATGGCCACATTGTGACGGTTGCCAGTTCGCTGGGCCTCTTCAGCACAGCTGGCGTGGAGGTGAGTAACACCGCACAAAAAAACACAGAAATCCACCGGCAGCCTCGGATAAAAGGGAACAAACGACAGAAAGTTTAGAGAAGGCTCAGCGCGTCGGCTTATCATGGCATCAGAACTCAGCAATGGAGCTGGAACTCACACACACACACACACACACTCTGCCTGTTTAAGAAGCTTAGAGCTTCTGTGGGTGTGTTTTGGCTTCTCTGTGTCTACAGGACACACACACACACACACACACACACCCTTGTCCCTGTCAGGACATGTAGCAACATACATCCCTTTTATGTCCAAATACACCCCATATGTATTTTATATGAATATATGTGTAAAGTATGCCCCAAATTTATTACATATACAGTGTTTAGCAGACACCATATAAGTATCTTTGTAAGTACCTCTATATAATTATAATACGCCCCATATGTATGTATCTATATGCAGTAACAAAGCAGTAACAATATGCCCCATATGTAATATATATATCTATATATCTATAAGCAATATGTCAAATTTGCATTAAATATATTATAGAAACAATTTTGCTTTACTAGATCAGGAGCTTGTTTTTAGTGGCTGTTTTTGTTTTTCCTTCACTAAAACATTGGGACCCTTGTGTCCCTAAAATGTATGAAAACAAACATGCGGGAAGTCTGTCTGTGCGATGAGAGGTTCCTCTCCGGAGCCGGAGCGTCTATATTCAGCTTTTTTGTCCCCCCCCCCCATTCATTAATTCCACACAATGAGTCTTTTTTCCTTTTTTTTTTTAGATGTAAATAAAGTCTGTTTGCTGGGATGGTTGGAGGACGAGTGCCAGACTGGTTACTCGAGCCTGTGCCAGTGAAAGGCCGCGCTGAGTTAATATTCCGCAGCTCGTACGGATTCCTTTCACTGCTTTCCAACCTGGTGTCATTTTTCCAGCGGCCTTTTGGGAAGGGGGGGCTGCCATTTTTTTTGGGGGGTTTGTTTTGTTCGATGCCCATACGCTTGTGCTGTAGCCCTGATCCTGAAGTCAGTTCCACTTCAAAGCGTCCGGCGCCGTCTCTGACCCGCCCGGAACAGTGAGTGTGAGTGTTTTTATGGCCGGGCATTAATGATGTATGTGGAATCCCTTTATCCCCCGTGTGTTTATCTGCACACATCTGTGTTTGACCAGGCTGGGTTTTGAAGATTATGTCCACAGTGAACCACATCAAAACCTCCCCCGCGGCTGAAGAATGCTAATGAAACCGTAGACGTGAGCAGTTCGGCTGGCGTGCCGTGTCATTACCGCGTGGGGGGGGACAGTGGGGGGTGCTGGGAGCTTCGGTTCTTTATGCTTTCCCTTTAAAACACTCATTTTCTTTCAAATCGCAGGACTACTGCGCCAGCAAGTTTGGAGCCATCGGCTTCCACGAGTCCCTGAGCCACGAGATCAAGGCCTCGGAGAAGGACGGCATCAAGATGACGCTGGTGTGTCCCTACCTGGTAGACACGGGGATGTTCCGCGGCTGCAGGATACGGTAACCGTCCAAACCGCCGCGGGCGAGGGGGGCAGTGAGGGGGACAATAGAGAGCTTTAATTCTGTCCACTCACCACACTCAGCTTAGCTTTCTACACAATAATGTACACACACATACACACACACACTCACACTCACAAACACACACATGCACACAAATACACACATATACAAACACACATTCAAATATACACACGCGTATACACACACACATACAAATACACACGCACAAGTACACACACACACACACACACTCTCTCTCATTTCAGGCTCTTTGACACGGGATCTATTTCCGTACAACAGTAGTTACGTTTACACGAACACAAAAGGCTGACTAAGTCCCTGCGCTGCTTTCAAGTGCTGCTGATTTTAATCAGGAAAAAAGAGATTCCCACCAGGAGACGGCGGGGAAAGTAATGAAAGTAGTTCAGTAACACAGCACAAATTAATTAAATATAATCTTAATTGTAATGTTAAAAAATGGACAATTGAATTTTTATTTCTGATGTTTAAAGTCATAAAACGGGGCTGAAACGATCATTTCCAGTTACTTGCTAGCTAATATATATAACGGCGAAGTGAGACATGCAGCAGAAAGCATGAATCCAACATTGTGCCCAATCTTACACCCAAATTTAAACTTGCTAAACCCATCAGTAAAACTATTATTGAACCCAACATAAAGCTCAATGTAAAACTGAACAACAAACCCAACAATAACTGCAACTTGTTTTTGAGGACCCACCAAACATTACAAATATGAATTTCTCCCTTTTTAAGAAATAAAAACAGGCCAAAAACAGTCAAGCTGTGTTGTTTGTGTGGTCAGATCAGTAACACCAGCTGTTTTATACTAATATCCAACCTCTAAAGTTCATGTAAACACCACTCAGATCTTACCTCATCTCATTCATTTTCCCTTCTTCCTCCTCAATTATGTCCAGGAAGGAGATTGAGCCGTTTTTGCCTCCGCTGCGGCCAGAGTTCTGCGTCAAACAGGCCATGAGGGCCATCCTGACCGACCAACCAATGGTCTGCACACCCCGCATCGTCTACATGGTCAACTTCATGAAAAGGTGAGATCTTTACTCTGCTTTACGCTTTTCAATTTAGATTAACATGATTGTAAATGTTAACAACAAAACAAATAAACAAGTAAATAAGCTGTGTATAATGCTTTGTAATGTTCATATGATCAACACAGTCATTCCGACAGTAATACACTACAGGAAACATAGAGGGTGCTATGACGTTTCAATCAGAAAAGGTGCTCTGTAATTTTCACATAATTCACACAATCATTCTGACAGGTTGTAATACATCACAGGAAACACAGCGTCATTCTGACAGATTGTAACACTCTAGAAAGCATAGGGGGCAATATAACACTGATTTTAAAAGTGATTTATAATGATTATGATCCACACAATCTTTCTGACAGATTGCATGGGACGCGATATGATGTTTCATTTAGAAAAAGTGCACTATAATGTTCATATGATCATATGATTCATATGATAATTTCTGACAAATTGTAATACACGACAGGACATATAGGCGGCGATATTACATTTTTAGTCTGGAAACAATGCTCTATAATGTTCATTGTGAATGTTTACTGGTTTCAATTCACACTCACCGATTCTCTCTCTCTCTCTCACTCTCAGTATCCTGCCATTCGAGGCCATTGTGTGTATGTACCGTTTCCTCGGTGCGGATAAGTGCATGTACCCGTTCCTGGCTCAGAGAAAAGAGGCCATGAACAACAATGAAGCGAAGAACGGGATCTAGATAACAGCTCCCAAACTGCAGGGCTCGATGCGCCCCCCGCCCCCCGCCCCCCCCCATGAAAACACCACTGAGAGCAGAGTGGACCGAGGAGAGACTGAATTCAGACTGGTGCACTTGCATTGAGCAGATGCAAAGGTTTACCATATTGTTCCTCTGGAACAAAGAAAGCTGTGTAACTACGCTAAGGATTTATTTGTCTTTTTTTGTTTTGTTTTTTGTTCTGTTTTTGGTTTGTTTTAAAAGAAACCAACCATCTATATACTGTGTCAATAGTTTTGAAATCATACATGAGATATTCAGTAATTATTTACATAATGTAGTCACCAGCATTATCTAGTGTCTTTGTGAAAATATACAGTATGTTACTGTATGAGCAGTAAAATCTTGTCACTTTTTTATTTGTAGACATGCACTGTAATTGCGTAACTTCTCTACACTGCCAATACTAGTAGCTAAACCATTATGCCACCTCATTTTCCGGAAACCAGAGGCAAACCTTTCATCTGTCAGAAAAAAATGTCCCAGCATTAAATCCAACGGTAAACCCAGTGGTGAACCCAACATTAAAACCAAGGCTAAACCTCTAAACCCAATGTTAAACCCAACATTAAGCTCAACATTAAACTTCAACCCAGTGTGAAAACCAACAATAAACCCAATGGACAACCCAGGATTAAAACCAAGGATAAACACAAACCCAATTTTAAACCCAAATTTAAGCTCAACATTAAAATTCAACAGTAAGGACAACATTGTACCCAATGCTACACTCAACTTTAATCATTGAACACATCAGTAAACCCGATATTAAACCCAACAATAAACACAGTGTTAAATCCAGCAATAAACCAAACAGTGAACCCAACAATAAACCAAATGATGAACCAAATGAACCCGACAATAAACTCAACAGTTGACCTTAATCCCAATGTGTAAGCTGAAAGTAAACCTAGTACAACCAATAAACCCAGCGGTGAACCCACCAGTAAACCTACAGTTAAACATCAAACTCCAGGATAAACCCAATCGTAAACCTAAAGACTGACCCCACCTTAAACCCAACAGAGAAGATAACTAAACAGTGTTTCAGAGTGAAGTTTTACCCCTTCCTTCCTCAGAACAGCTGTCTGTAAACATGTTTTCTCATCCAAGTTTCGTCCGAAAGCAGGTAAACAAAGGCTTAAATGTCTGCTGTCCAGCATCCAGGCAGAAGCTGACCAATATTGATTACAGAAGAATAGAAACAAAACAAGCTGAAAAACATTGATATTGGGGTCATTTGTCAAATGTAGTTTTTAAATTGCTTTTAGGGAGGCTGCAACAGGTGTGTGTCTTCTTTTTTTATCAGTATATGCTTTTTAATACCGGTTCTCTGAAAAAATGCTGTGGAAGAAGCAGAGTGGACTGAAGTAAGTGACTGAAAGGTGTCCACGTCCAGTTCAGCTGTTGTTTGATGCATCTCTCAACTCGGACTGTCTGACATTGTTCTCCATGACTAGATATTTGAATATTTTGTATGTCTAAGAAAATCATTTATGAATTTAATGTACATTCCAATAGGCACCATGTCTTCACTTACAGTGATGAGCCTAAAATCACTACCTCTTCATTTTATTTTGATTTTTTTTTTTTTTAGCCATTTGTTGACAGTATGACATTATGCCTCTTTTTTGTAACTTTCTTAAGACTGCTCTATAGAGCGCAAACAATGTGGTTCCAATGTTTAGTGTCTCTACCTAACTTAAATTAATAAAGTGATTTAGATTGTGCTTCGTCTGATCGTTTTTTTGTGAACAGTTATTTATTGATTTCCAAATGTCAACAAGAACACAATAGAAATAAATCAACAAATGTCCCAGAAAACCCAGCCTCGTCTGACTGCTGAAGTGTCACCGGGTTTTGTTCTGGTCCAGGTTTTATTCTGACACCTTCAGCCTCGTATCCTGTAAAAAACCACTGCTGATGGCTTGTAGCTATAATGATCAGATCCTACATTTATTTCTGTGGTGAAAAAAAAACTGGAGAACGTCTGAACTATACTTGCAAATGTTTAGGTTTTCTGAGCTGTTCCTCCATTGAGGGAAGCGTGGCTGTGTGACCAATTCACCCATTATTCAGTGTTTGAGTCGTTCAGTGTGTTTGTTGTGAAACTGATTTCTTTTCAATGGAGGTGAATGGAAGCAGACGTCTCCAACACAAATCTCTATCGGCCCCCAGTGAAGGTCCACGGGTCTCTGAGTGTTTATATGGATGCTGATGATGGTAAAATAGTGAATCTGTTGGTAAAAAAATTGTGATGTTGATAATGGTAAAAAACTAAATCCCTTCTCTTTGGGGACTATTTGGCCTCATGATGCCCTGCATGTATCCCTCCACCATGAATGGGTTTAGTTTTAGGACCTAAAGCTTCTCAAAACTCTGGTAGAACAACGTCTCAGGCGTCAGGCAGCACAACCAGAACCATTTGATGGAATAACTTTCTGCGAGAGGGATTTTAGAGGCAGACGTCTGGTTCCATTCATCTCCACTGTGAACAGTTCTGACTTTGAAAGTTTCTCCACAATGGTCTCACACCATACCCGGTCTGTTCACACCTTAAACACTTCATTATGCAAGAACTCCCACCATGCAGTCCAGCTTTACCCAGTTTGTTCTCTAATAAACATATGACACATTCAAAGTCTTACAGTTCAATAACTTGCCATGTTAACTTTTTATTTCTTATACAATAACTTCTACAAAGATTAAAATATAGAAAACTATTCACAAGGTATTTTAGATGTTTTAATCAACAGTTATTAAAAGTTATTAACAGTACACTATTTATCTGAAGTTATTGCATGATAAATAATACACTGTTTTTACAGCCATGAGTTTGAATACCCCTGGCCAAATGACATTTTGTTAACTGAAAATAAGTAGGAATCTAAATACGACATTTTCTGCTCATTTCCTATTTATTTGCTGAGTTTAGCATAGTGGGGGAAATGTAAAATATGCCATAGGTTTTGCATGAGCCTCATTTAATGTATTTTTCCAAGTATAGCTGTGAAAGAAAGACAGCCAAAATGGGAAAGAGTTGACTGACGGTAGGAACAGATTCAACAGTAAATTAGAACTTTTGACAGAAAGCTGAAGAAATGAGAATCAAATGGTTCACTGCAATTCACAGAAACAACCGCGTTCAGTGGAGAAAGAACAAACGATTATCTGCTTAATTAAAGCCAGTTGGGCTGTGATTCTTACAACTTTCCAGGGAACCAGCGGTCCATGGACATGGACGTGTGTCCAGAAATCCTAAAATGCATGGTCTGTATGATTCCAAACAGCATCATAATCAGGTTTATATATAAATATGAGGAAACCCGATTCCTGACCACAGGTCAGTGTCCATGGACCACTAGTTCTCTGGTAAATTGTCAGGATCACAGTGGAGCCCAATTGCCTTTAATTTAAGCAGATAGTATTTCACTACTTAAACCTGCCGTATTTCAGCATGTTTTGTCACTTACTCAGATTAAAGGAAACTGGTCTGGTGTGAAAGTGGTCAGTGCATCATCTACAGATACTTCAATACTTAACAAACTATCTGCTAGAGTAAGTGCTTTCATGCCCTTGTTTGGTCCAGACCTGCACACTGTTTTCGGTTTGGTCCAAGGATGTAGCTGATGAGGACAGGACACAGGTGATGAGGACAGGACACAGGCAATGAAGACAGGACACAGGCAATAAAGACAGGACACAGGCAATAAAGACAGGACACAGGTGATGAGGACAGGACACAGGTTATGAGGACAGGACACAGGCAATGAAGACAGGACACTGGTGATGAAGACAGGACACTGGTGATGAAGACAGGACACTGGTGATGAGGACAGGACACAGGTGATGAGGACAGGACACAGATGATGAGGACAGGACGCAGGTGATGAGGACAGGACACTGGTGATGAGGACAGGACACAGATGATGAGGACAGGACACAGATGATGAGGACAGGACGCAGGTGACGAGGACAGGACACTGGTGACGAGGACAGGACACTGGTGACGAGGACAGGACGCAGGTGATGAGGACAGGACACTGGTGATGAGGACAGGACACTGGTGGCGAGGACAGGACACTGGTGACGAGGACAGGACACAGGTGATGAGGACAGGACACTGGTGGCGAGGACAGGACACTGGTGACGAGGACAGGACACTGGTGGCGAGGACAGGACACTGGTGATGACTACAGGACACTGGTGATGACTACAGGATGTAGGTGATGAAGACAGGACTCAGGTGATGACTACAGGACACCGGTGATGACTACAGGATGTAGGTGATGAAGACAGGACTCAGGTGATGACAGGACAAGGTGGTGATTACAGGATGCACATGATAATGACAGGACACAGATAATGATGACAGGCAACATGAGATGACTACAGGATGTAGGTGATGAGGGCAGGACACAGGTGATGATTACAGGATGAAAGTGATAATGACAGGATGTAGGTAATGACATCGGGACACAAGTGACAATGATGGGGCACAGGAGATGATTACAGAACACAAGTAATGATTACAGGACATAGGTGAATCGAGGATGCAGGTGATGATTACAGGGCACAGGTGATGATGACAGGACAAATGTCATAATTAAAGAACACAAGTGATGATCGCAGGATGCACAAGATAATGACAGGACACAGGTGATGATGACAGGACACAAGTGATGATAACAGAACTCAGGTGATGATGACAGAACTCAGGTGATGATAACAGAACTCAGGTGATGATAACAGAACTCAGGTGATGATGACAGGACACAGGTGATGATAACAGAACTCAGGTGATGATGACAGGACACCAGTGCTGATGACAGGACACAGGTGATGATGACAGGACACAGGTGATGATGACGGAACTCAGGTGATGATGACAGAACTCAGGTGATGATGACGGAACTCAGGTGATGATAGAACTCAGGTGATGATAACAGAACTCAGGTGATGATGACAGAACTCAGGTGATGATGACAGGACACAGGTGATGATAACAGAACTCAGGTGATGATGACAGGACACCAGTGCTAGTGACAGGACACAGGTGAAGATGACAGGACACGTGATTGCAGGATGCAGGTGAAAACAGGATGCAGGTGATTACAGGAAACAGGTGATGATTACAGGACGTATGTGATTATAGGATGTACGTGTTCCCTGCAATTGCAATATGAAACTAAAACCAACTGGATCAAATGGATACAATGTAACAAAACACCTTTCAGGTGTCAAACATCCTTAGTTGACTATCCACAGGATTAGGGCAAGGTTTAGGCTTATATAGTCCAGTTTAGGTTTAGCTTAACCTTCAGTTGTTCTCCTAAGACACTTTACAGGCTAAAGGTTATTTAAATACAAAGTCAGCATCTTCAGAATGTCTGATGGGGCCAGTCAAACTAACTGTTGCCCAATTTGAACTCGGTTCAGTGGCGTCCAATGACGGCTCAACACACACACACACACAGTGCTCCTAAACTGCTGAAACAGCTCTGAAGGCCTAAGAATGTGCTCTTCAGCTCTTCAGTTCTAATTCTTTCCATCCGTGTCACTCCGTCTTCCTGCGTGGCGCGAGGAGATGAAAACACGGATCATGTTCACATTTGTGTTGGTCTTGATGCTCCACTCCGGGTCGGACCACCTACAGTCCGGCGGGCCGCGGTGGGACTGGAGCCTGACTCACTTCTTCCACTCGTGCCTGGTCCAGCCGAGCGGCTGTGTTGTGGTTAGGGGCGTCAGCGCCGCAACACACTGGGAAATGTGTCACGCAGGAGGTGGGGGGGGGGCGTCAGGGGCTCGTCTTCAGCCCAGCTCATGACTGCACACTTCAGCATTTCCGGCAGGGAGCACGCTAATGTCAGTGTAGCAGCCCAGCAGAGACACTGAACACCAGGGCGGCCAGCTGCCCTAGCATGGAGGTAGCAACATGCTAACATACACTATTATTATCAGAGAGGGGTTATATAGTTTCTTCTGTGACTGACTGAAAAAGTTACTGACTGAAAAGTCTTTTCTCCACTCCTCATTTCTTCATTTTGTTCTTCCAGACTTTCTTGTATTTTAATGTGGTCTTGAGGAACAGTTCTCCAGGCTTCCTGAAGGACTTTCAAAGACTCTCATTTTCAGTCCAGTCCCTGAACCGGACCAGTTCCAAAGGAATGTTTTTGTTTATTAAGACACACAGTGACCTTCAGCTCAAGACTACAGCACAATACTTAAACGTAACAAGAGATAAAGGGACAAATTAGAAAAAAGAGAATTTCTTAATATAACAACATAGACTGAGTCGTACACTGTACACACCCAAAATACATTACACACACTGTACTTAACCTACACATACAATATACACACGCTATACACACTGTATACACATTACATACACTATACACACGCAATACACATTACACACCCTATATATTACACACACTGTACTTACCCTATACCTACACTGTCCACATTATACATACACATTACACATTATACATACACTGTCCACACTATACATACTGTATGCACTATGCACACATTATACACATTGTACACAATGTGTGCACACAGTCCACACTGTATAAACATACAGACTCTATGTAGACACTATACACAAACTATACATACAGTACTTTCTCTATACACACTATATGTACTGTACACAGTATACACACTGGACACACACTTTACAAACACTACATGCACTGCACACACTCACGATACATACATACTCACTGTACATACTCACTATACATACATGTTATATAATGTACACATGCTACACACACCCTAGACACTATACACACTATCCACGTTTTCACAAGCCTCTCTGTGTGTTTTGTTGTGTTTTATGGTTTTATTCCTTTGTACTTTTTTTTGTAAAATGTGCTTTGGTAGAAGAGAAAAGTGAGGCCGCCCTGGTGAAATAAGGGATAAACAAAACAGAACAAATAGAGAAAAAAAATGATGAGCACTGCAGGGGCTTTTGATGGGAGCCTCTCCCCTCCGGTCTCCTGATTCTGCAGGATGGGTGTGAGCGGGTGAGTGCTGGTGAGTGTGTGGATGAGCGTTAGTGTGTGTGGTGGAGGGTAAAACCCCACCGCGGCTCAGCTGATCTCACACATGTCAGAATCAGGTCCTGAATCAGTGTGTGAGGGGCGTTTCTGCTGTAATCGCTGCTGAATGTCAGGAATGCGCTTTCACAAAAATGGGAAGTTCGTGGCTATAAATAGAGTGTTATTTAACCGCAGAGCTGACTGGAGAATAGCCTCACTCTGAAAAGCGCTGGCACCCTCCTTAAAAGCCTCTGGATCATCAGGGAGAGGCGTCTGTTTTAACACACTTTAGGTTTACATAACAGGACATCCATCGGCCTGCTTGGGGTCAGTTTCCACCCCGGGAAAGTGGGCCATCGGATCGATTGGATGGAATCGGAGAGGACAGGACAGGAGAGATTGGAACGGGTTCCATGGAGAACCTAGAGCCATCTGAAAGAGTGATACCACCAGCTTTACTGAGGAACCCCTCAAACACCCTCACTTCTAGGAACCTGTCGTTTCTGCTGCCAGCTGGTCTCTTTAACGAGGCCCGGCCGGCCAGGCGCGACTAATTGGGCCGAGGAGGAGGTGCAGGGGAGATTAGTTCTGATAGAAAGAGAAAAAAGAGGAGAAAAGAAGGGAGGAGAGGAGAAGAGAGTCATCCTGACAGCACCACTCCTCCACCGTTTCAGCAAATGGTCGGAAGCAGCAGCTGCTCCGGAGACCCTGCTGGGAAAATCACACATCGGGCAAAAAACAAACAAACAACAACAACAAACCAACACAAACAACACAGGATCATTTAAATGCTGGGGCTTCAGACGCCTGCACCACTGATCCAGTTTAACACGGCAAACATTCAGTGCTGAAAGGGTCGATAATTAAGAGTGGAAAACTCGATGCGCCCCCAACATCGATTTTCCTCTTTTCTCTTTTCCACTTGTTTATTAAAGCCTCTGCCTGAGGTGGAGCTCTGTGAGATTGTGGGATTATTCAGAAAGGTCGTCTCCACTGACGTGTGTGTGTGTGTGTGCACCAAACATAACCAACATTTAAGTTCAAACCAAGCTAATGAAGCTACATTCTGATTGGCTCATTGCTGAAATGATCCACTTCACATTATGCATCTAGTGGGTGTTTCATTTCTAAACATGGAGCACAAGAGAACTGAGGCCTTCAGGAGAACACAAGCACAAATGGCTGCTGTTTTACATACATACACACATATATATACACACACACACACACACACACATATATGAATATGATTGTTCTGCAGGAACTCTGGAGAACTGTTACTCAAGACTACATTAAAATACAAAAAAAGACCAAATGTGTGTGTGTGTATATTAGGGGTGTCGATTTAATGCATTAATTTTGATAAAGTAATTACAGAAACAATAACATGTAAAAAAAAATTAACGCTAATTAATCGCACCACATGACTTTGAGCACCTGCCTGTTCTAGCCACAGGTGCTCTGTAAAATGAAGATGAGAACGCACTGCTGGGCCCAGTGATTGAAATGTTTACGCTTAAAAACGGACAGATGGAACAGTTGATCGTTATCTGCAATTCATGCCATAAGGAATTTTTGTATCATTGGCGAACATCACTTGTAAAATATCACCTCAACACAGAGTTTAGGAGCAAACCTGGGGGTCCGACCCAGAACAGCCCCTGATCCCAGGCTGGAGATGCCTTGTATAATAACCATTATATTAGAGGGCGACTCTTAAAAATCATTAGTTTCGTCCCCCGCCAAGCGATGTGTATGAGTGAAACAGGCGAGACACTGTGCAGCACATATATATACACACACACACACACACACACTCACACAGAGCCCACTACAGGCCTGAAGTGTGTGCCCACCCTCAGATGCAGTTCTTTCAATTTTTTATTACAAGAAAACACTAGAATGTAAAACAAACATAACTGACTGGTTCTGAATAAACACCGTAAGTGCAGTTTAATGGATGTGAACATTGCTGTACCAGTTCAGCTCAGTTACTGTTGCTAAGGGTCACAGGTTCGTCATGAAGGCCCTGTTTCTTTCGAATGCAACATGAATAACATTCCTCACTCCAGGAGCTGGAAGAGACTGCGGTGGAACTGCTCTTCAGGGTTCTTCTGTGCTTCTTCTGGATGCTAAACGCTCACCAAGCTCTCCCATGGACCTTCAGCACCACGCAGGAGATCTTCTCACTCTGGAAAAGATTCGAGAACTTCTGGCTGTTGTTCTCATTTTATTTCACTTAAACACGGCGCCTTTAATTCCTCTCTGATTCTCTTTCATTTCATGTAAAACACTTTGAAGCTTCAGGTGGACGTCAGTGGGACCGTTCTGGACCAGCTGAGCTTGTGTGTGTGCGTATCATCACAGGTTTTTACATGATTGTCTTCGTAAAGCACTTTGAACAGTTTTGTATGAAAAATACCATATAAAATTATTATTATTGCTTCAGTGTTAATGGGCGGGGCCAAACTGCTTCAGCTCTGGACTGAACATGAGCATGTATGTAAATGAGCTGTTTTTTGTGACATCACAAGAACACATGTAAAACAGTTTAATTTCTGTATAAAAGTTTTGTATTAACATTTAACATTTTTAACACACATTAAACTAATTAAAATTGAACAGTTTTGTACGATTTACACAACTGGACCCTTTAAAGGGCCTCTCTGGATAAAACTGAAAAATGACCTTACTGGTTAATATAATTTGCCCTGCCCATTAGTGCAGGCTGACATCATCAAAATATCAGAAGACGTTTCGACAATCATTCAATGTTGATACAAAATTACGGGGAAAAATAATTTTGTTGTTTAAATGACATCATCTGCTAAACAGTGATTAAGAATGAATAATTAATTATATTTTTTATGATTTATGTTGTTAATTAAATGTACCATTTTAAAATCAAAACCCCCATATAATGTAAAGATTTGACACCAAATTAAATAGATTTGTACTGGAACTGTAGAAAAAAGCCAAAAACTAAACCAAAGGCTAAACCAAAAATTGCCAGAATTAGCAAACCACATCCAAACTGTGCTAAACAGTAAAACAGTAACAGTAAAAGTGTCATTACGGAGCTTTTACACATTATTAATATGCTAATAAAGCATGCCGAGCATTAAATCTGACAAACAGCAGAGTGTTAGCATTAGCTGTGTTCAAGAAATATTTCTCAATTTACCATACACGAAAGGAATCTGACATTTAAAGTTAAAATGACTTTACTTACTGTGAGATTTAATTTCTTTATGCACTAACTGTAACTGTGTGGCTGAGTCGAGGAAAAGTGTGAATCTTTTGCTCATAACTAGCAGAAACAGTTTTTACTTCTTGTGGAGTCCCACAGGTCTCCGTTTTAGGGCCCCTGATGGTCTCTCTACCCGTCGGGGATTTTGTGATGATACAAGTGCTAGATAATTCATGTTCTACGTCTACATTTAGGGAATAAAAATTGCAGTTTTGCTTTATACACACCCACACCCCCCCACACACACAAGAGCACAACTGAAATATATATTTGTATATACACACATTTATTTATACCTACATTAATACATAGTTGAAACAGCACACGCACACATATATACATATTCATGTGCATTGTGCTGTTTTACTGATGCGCTGTGTTCGGATCGTTTTCTGAAGTTTTCGAAGGTGAAGGTTCCCTGCGGCCCCTCTGTATGGGACAGCTGCCCCCCCGGCCCGTGGCACGAGCTGTGAGATTAAACACCCCTGTAATGACGACCCAATGACCTCGTTACTGCGCGTCACGGCGTCCTGCGGAGGGGCGGTCAGGCGGTCCTGAAGGTGGGCGGAGGTGTGAGGTCATTAAGGGCGGGGCACAGTCAGACTTTAGCGCAGCTCCATATGTTACACCAAAAGTTCCTGCTGGGTTTAATTCACGCCAGCAGGAGCCACGAGGTGCAAACGCCACAAACACCACAACATCTGAATCATCAGTCCTGAACCCTGAACATTCTGAGATATTTAGAGGGCCCACATCCCAGACTTTCCTCATCTTATTACCCCCCCGCACTGACATCCACATATGACATGTATGTGGTTTCACTGACCAAACAAAGTCACGTATTTCAACTTTTTCAACATTATTTTTGTATTTTTAAAGCATTGCAGCTACCGTAATAAACTTAAAACTAGAAACAACATTTGGATGCTAAAAGTGTCTTGGCTGATCTAAGTGGAAAAAGTTTGATTTTGTAGCTCCTCAAAAGTGTGAAGGCAGTGTCATTAGCATAGCCGTTAGCTTGAGAATTTACACCCAACAGTGAGGCGAGGCAGAACAGCACAGATCGGCTTGATTTGCCTCCAAGGTTAAGCAAACACCACTTTTCCCACAGATTATAACAGCAGTTTGGTCGGGATTAATACAACCTGGGATTATTTCTGCAGCTAATTTTTAATTAAGGTTAAAGGTGACAGATCTGTACGACTGAAACAGAGGTTCAAACAGTACTGTAAAAGATGATAAATGCCATTAAACCTTAAACAGCGTCCACACGTCTGATCCACCTAAACAAAGAAGTCCGGTCCATTTTTACAGCTCACAGTAAGTCATACTGAGTCCTAAACCAAAATCACAAGTCTGATGCACCTTAATGAAGACCTGGATGATGTTTGAATGCCCAGAGACGTTTCAGCTCCAGTTCTGAAATAATAAGACTAAATCTGGACCCGAACATGCCTCAACTGATCGACCATTAAGTTGGACCTTTAAAAATTCTGTAAATTGTGTTTGATGCTTAAACATTCTGCTTATTGTTTGGCATTTGAAAATTATGCACTTTAAAATTTCTACAAATGATGTTCAATTTATGTTTTAAACACCTGCAAATTATGTTTGACTTTAAAATGTTTTGTAAATCATGTTTGATATTTAAAAATCTGCAAATTATGTTGGTCAGGCCGCGAGAAAGAAAGACGACACACAGAAGCGTTTTCAACATGAACTGATGTGATTTTACTGCATTTCAGAAACCGAAACCTTCCATCATCAAACAGAGAGGGGAAAAAAAAAGACAAACAGCGTCCCAGTAAAGTGAACGGAAACAGACTCATCAATCTTTTAAAATCCACGGAAAGAAAAGCTGTTCCCGGGAAAAGAAAAAAACAAAACAACAAAAACAAAAAGAAAAACAAGCCTCTCTTTTCAAAGCTCCTTCAGAATGCAGTCATTAAAAGCACTCAGTTGATGTGTCGGGTCAAAACAACACACAACACGGGTGTAGATGTGTTGGACAAAACGGTGCGGAGGGGAACCGCGCGAGCGGGGCCGGCCGAAAGGGGGGCGGGGCATCGGCGGAACCCACCCGGCCTTTCAGGGAACCGTTTGTGCGGTGCGTGCCTTTAGAGGGACGCCCCCCCATCGCTATGACGATGTTGGGACGCCCCCCCCCGGCCTCTCCGCTTCAGCTTTAACACCAGTTTTATCCTGTGGTTTTCTTTTTTTTCATTAATTTTTCTTCTGCATATGATACTCTGCAAGTCATACACATCCATATAGAATAAATGAACTGCTTTATGTCAGCATAAAAGGTAAGCTGGGTGACTATATATGAAGACAACAACTACGACTTTCACAGCACTGCCATTGGTTAATCTTTAAATACTCAAGCACTGTTATTCATAGATCAAGAAAAAAGAAAACGACGTAACCCAGCCCTCCCGAATCAAAACAAACAAACAAAAAAAAAATCATAATTATAATAAACTACCTTTGTTTTTTTTTTACCCATTATAATGTTCCGTTTTTATATCTGAGGTGCAATAAACACCTCTTTTTAATCCACTTGGAGAGACTAAGTGAAAAAAAAGAAATTATTAATATAATAATAATATTAATAACAAATCAAAACATCTATCGATCAGGGAAATGCTCTATATATTCACTTAAATTTCTCTTACAGTCAACAGTACCATGCATGAACTCGTTATCTGATTAGTTCTTTTTTAATAGGTTTTTTTTTTTTTAAATGTCTCGCTCGTTTCTTTTTAACGGTTAATTTTTCCAGAGTAAATAAATGTGTTAGGATAGTGTTGTCTTCACATAGACTGAAAGAATGCTTTTCTTTTTTTTCTTTTTAAATCCTCTAAATCGGTCACATTTTTTTTTTCCTGGGACACATCCACCCTATTGCATGTTGACACGAGTGAAGGATACAGCGGCGGTCGCGGGGAGGGAGGGGGGTGTTGGTGGGGGGAGGAGCTCCGATGGAGCGATGGAGGTTTTACCTCCTAAACGACGGCCTTTGAATCCTTGCAGTCCTGAGCGGTGGTGCCTGAGTTAGTCTGTTTGCTGTCCGTCCTCTCGGCCAGGTGCTTCGCTTGTCTGGAAAACGAAGAAACACAAACACACACAATGTGCTCACAACTGTTGGTATTACTACATTAGTGAGGACATTTCACAGAGTTGTGTGATACTGTATGGCAGTAATACACCTGCATGTAAACCTGGCCCTGACTCTTGACCTCAGTGACCAAAAGGCTCTTTCTGCTCCTTTAGTTATTTCTTCCTAAAAATGTATTTGGTGAAAAACAGCATGAGGACCAGCTAAATGTCCACATTTCTACAGATTCATCAGTATTCCTATCATTATGAGGACTCACACGGGATTAATACACACACACATTTACATTTTTCGGCATTTATCAGACGCTTTTATCCGAAACAACTTCCATTCCCTAACTACAGGGGGCAGTCTCCCTGGAGCAACTTGGGGTTAAGGGTCTTGCTCGGGAGTCCAGGGGTGGTATGCTGAAGGTAGGATTTGAACTCATGATTTGAACCCTCTTGGTCCTACCCACTAGGCCACCACCACACACACACACATACTTTCTTTTGCCCATTCTGTAATTTTGTGGGCTTATAAATAGAAACGCTTTTTTTAATGACATTTTCCAATCTCTCTTTATTCATTAAATTATTTTTGTTACTGTGCCTCAAATATGTAAATGAGCTCTGATTTGTTTTTCCATTCCAGTACCTCTACACCAAACTGCAGGAACAACACTCTGCATAACTTCAATGAGAATGGGCGGGGCTAAACTACTGTAGGTGCAGTGGGTGGGGTTAAACTGCTGTAGGATGAATGGACGGGGCTAGACTGCTGTAGGCTGAATGGGTGGGGCTAAACTGCTCTATAGTAAATGGGCAGGACTGAACTGCAGAAGGCTGAATGGGAGGGGCTAAATTGTTGTATACTAAATGGGCGGAGCTAAACTGATGTAGGCTGAATGGGTGGTCTTTCCTAAATGCGGTCACAATAACAATTAACAGGCTGCTTAGTGTTCATATACAGACTTTAGCAACGTTTACACAAGACAGCAAACTCAGAAAAAGAGGAAAGCCCATTTTTCCATCACACAGGCACTTTTAACTCAGAGAGTCGGAGAGGTGGGACGCGGGACGTCCTGAGCTGAATAAAGGTGACGGATTTCTCACAGGACTTTTCCTCCTGGCAGGCTGGCGGGACGGGCAGAACCTCTAACCTTTCATCACGCCAACACCTACTATGAAAATATTCTTGAACGGCCGGAGAGATTTCCGCTCTGGTGTGTCCATCATTTCCACTCTCATATTTCACACTGACCCACAGATTAGATAAAGAAAAGGTTAGAGAGAGAGAGACAGAGAGAGAGAGAGAGAGAGAGAGAGAGAGAGAGAGAGAGAGAGAGAGAGAGAGAGAGAGAG
>JBBPCY010000001.1:9027666-9043325 GCA_037974405.1 Brachyalestes nurse
TTTGTTCCCCAATTTTCTACAGTTCTCAGTTTATTTAGTATTAGTAAGCTGTGCCCCGTGTAAACATGTAGGTAGAGTGTGTTATTTTGTGTTCGATCCTTTATTTTGGCTGCCGCGCGCTGCTAATGCTTAAGCTTTTTCCTCCTGGATCAATAAAGTTTTCTGATACTGATGACTTCTTTCTCCTATCTGCTGCCGTTTGAAGTGTCTGTGGGGCGCCTTATAGTCCGGAAATTACGGTACCTAACGTGCAACGCCTCGTGATCTCAATTGCGATTAAGACGATAGACCAAAATCTTTATCGGTTGACAAATTTCTACCGGTTAATCGTGTCTACAGGTATATGGCCCACTCCTAGCAAGAACAACGGATTTTGGTCCGTCAACCACTTTTTTGATCATATCGAGCGACAGAAATTTGAATCTCAGACACAAGCACTAATGGGTTAATATAAGCCATTTTTAAATAGGCAAATTCACATCTTTTATCTTGAGCTCAATGTTCCTCAGCTTTTCCTCGACAGAATCTGGGTTATGGCCTTTTTCAGTCAAACATCTCCACTGACCTCATTGGGGCCGCTCTAGCACCGGATTCACACACAAAGTCTCACTCTCTCTCACTGTCTCTCTCCATCTCACACACTGTTTCTCACCAGGCGGAGGACTGAGGTTCATCTGTTTCTCCACCTCGTTCTGAAGCTCCTTCAGCTTCTCCGCTTCCTCCTCCATCTCTCTCACGCGGGCTTTAATGGCCTCCAGCTCCTGGATTTAAAAACACAAACCTTCATTAAAACGGCAAAGACAAACGTACTCACTTTAACATGGTAAAAAAAAAAAAATATATATATATATATAAAAAACACTGGAAAGAGACACATTCACAATACATGACCTTTAACTGAATTTAGGAAAATCACCCCCCAATAACAAATAAATACAAACATGCATGCAATAAAAGTGCATGAAACCACCATTTAAATGGTCATATTCCTACTGATCAGATGATTATGTACTAGAATACTCTGAATATTGATGAGTAGCCCCAAGTCAGACACGCCCACATGACTGCACTCATACAGGACACACAGAAAACCCTTAGCAACAATAAAACACAATTTATTGCCATTTATCTACATTTCTGCAGATATTTCATCTACTTAACATGTCTTCATTTTAGACTATTTTGACTACTAGAGGCAGGAAATATGGCAACATTTATCATAAGAGTGATGAAGTACTCCACAACGTGTCTCAACATTGTCAGGAAGGGAACAGGTAAAGACCAGGTGTGTGTTTCACCTCTTAATTCATCATCTTTAGATTTGCATTCATAACTTTGAGGATATTTTTTAAAATGCAACACTTTTGTGGTCTATTGCAACTTCTCAAACATCAAACAAAAAGATAGTGTCTTAGAAATCTAATTTTTGCCATATCGCTCCCCCTAATAACAGATCAACACAAACGGTGTGAACTTTCCTTCCAATGTAAATGAATCCGATACAAACACTTCAATATGAGTACACAAATCTGAAATGTAAAAACACTAATCCACTTCTACAATATTTAAATTGATGTACTTGGTAAAACACTGACAGATTTCCTTGGTTCTGAACAGGATTAAAGTTGTCAATTCAGTTTTCCACATTATGTGACTTGCAATAAATGATGATGCATCAAAATACTGTGATGTCTCAAAACAAAAGTAATATTAAAACTCCATGATATGGACAAAATATCAGTACTGATATGATGTTGCCTCTAAATATCATAAAGATTGTTTCAAATGTTGCATTTACCCCCGAGCCATACAGTCCACATATGTAAAATAAGTAGCCTGTTTTCAAATCGTTTTTGTGAGGTCACAAAATCAACACATTTAAATATATCTCCTTATACTAGCTATACTGGCTACAGTAGTTTAGCCCCGCCCACTCATGCACAGATTCATCAACACCTTTAACAGGTAATTAGTTTTTGTTGGATTTCATGATGGCCTCGATTCATCAGAACACTCAGTAACTCACCTGGAGCTGTGCTCGGTTACTCACAGGCTCATTAGCATATTGCAGCCTTTTGTGATATTAGTATTACAGACACATCATGATAACAATTAACAGACGATATATTGCTCAGCCCTACATGAGATGAATCATTGAGTCTAATGGTTTTACAACCGAACACGAAAATATACGGTAAAAACTAGGGTGTGCCAAATGTGCCATTTTGGTAATAAGAGTAGGATTAAATATAGTACATCTTGATATAAATATAGTAGAATCAAATAGTACATGTATTTACACTTTTTCTTGACCTGTTTGCATTTCTGGTGTTATAATGGATTGAAAGCCAATACTTGTTACAAATAGTGCATTACAGGACAATAAGCAACCCAAACACAACACGTTTCATATAGTAGTTTTAAATATTACACATATCTTCACTCTTTTTTGACCTGATTGCATTTCCAGTGTTAAAATGCAACACACACACACGAGCAGCCCGTGAGACGGAGAGGCGCTGGTTCAGGGCGTGATGCTGTTCCACACACTGATGCTGTGTGTGGCAGTGCTGCATTGCGGGGCAGGATCCTCACCCTCCGCAGCGCCAGCACCGTCCCGGCCTCCACACAGCCCCCCTGCCCGGTTCGGGACTGGATCACGGATCCAGAACACTGGTCCCGGCCGCAGGCGTTTAAAGGGCGAGCACGTGTGTGCAGGAGTGTGTGTGTGTGTGTGTGTCTGTGTGACCAGCATGTCAACGCCTCACACACGCACCTCACTCGCATCACATACATTTACCTCACAAACCCTCACCACCCACACCTCACATCATCTCCACATGCCTCAAAACTGCACAACCTCCATCCAGAGAATCAAAACATCACATCGCCACCCAAAATCACTTTAAAAAAAGAAAAACAAATCCTCACACACTAAATAAAAAAACAATCTCCACACAAACAATAAAAAACCAAAATCTGCACACAAAGAACCAAACCGACTCATTCTACACCAGGCACAAACCCAGCACAAAGAGAACTCTCTGTCCCCGACCAGGACCTTCATGTCCACCTTAAACACACCACCTCAACAGGGCAGCAAACAAACAAACAAGCAAACAAAAAAAAACAATCAGACAAAACCCAGTCCAAGCTAATGCTAGCCTCTTAGCCGCTAGCATGACCTAAAATTTAAATAATAACAGCAAAACATCAAATATGACCAAAAAACGCATTTACTTCGTCTCATTTTTCATACGACGCGTCGTGTTATCGAGGAGGTCTCAGCATGCAGAAAAAATAAATAAATAAATAATGAAAGAAAAGATCCTCGACGCTAGGCTTAGGGAGGTTAGCACGCTGGCGCGGGTTTACCGTGGCGCTGGCTGAAGGGTTCTCTCTGAATTATTTGGTCTTTTTGCGGTTTTTGGTCCTCCGTGAAGGCGCGGACGGGCTCCCGGGGCTGCGGTAATGGCGGCCTGCGTACTCCCCTCGCCCCCCCGCCGGCTCCCTCGCCTCCCCGCCGCCTGCGTTTTTTCTCCGGGAGGTTTTTTTTTTTGCTGCGCTCCCCCCTCCTCCTCCTTCTCCTCCTCCTCCTCCCGGCCTGCTGCACCAAAATGGCGGCCCGGGCTAGAGCCGAGGAGCCCGGAGCCGGAATGGCGCCGAGACGGCATTAAACCCTTCTCTTTATTACTATACGGGTTATTTTTAATATGATTTACCACTTCCAAAACGTTCGGGGTCGATTTAAACTCGGTTAAAGCTCAATAAACACTCCTTCAGTCCCCAGCCCCGGAGCCCCCAGGCACCTCTCCCCACTCACCGGGTCCTCGATGGCGGCCTCTCCCTCCTCCAGGCCCGGCTCCTCGTCGCCCACGCCCGGGTCCTCCAGTTCTGGATGCCCGGGGTCCGAGTCCAGCAGCGACTCCTCCGCCAGCCCGTTCCCGAACTCAGCCATGCTGCTCAGGCCCGACTCGCCCCTGGGGAGGGCAGCTAGAGGGGCAGGAGGGGCAACAAGAACCCACACTCTCTCTCACACACGGAGGGGGCTGGAGAGGGCCTGTCCTCTCAGCTCTTTTCTGTCTTAATACCCCTTTGCTGGTACCTAATCTTCAGAAGAACCGCCGTAAACTCCCCCCACCCCTGCTGGAAGAGAATAAAACCAAAATAAAATGTTCTTGTTTCACAGGGACATGTTCTGGACCCGCGTGGGCTTCACTCGCTGCGTCTTCCAGAACACTAATGCCAGTCGTGGGCGGGCCCTACGCGCACTGCAGCCGCCAACTCCAGAGCCCATTAGTCCGCTCCGTTTGTAAAACACGCCTCCGAATCACGTCCAGGTCTCCCATTGGCTCCACCTCGCTCCTCAGGCCCTATTCGGTTTTGCAAGGCGAGCTGTGATTGGATCGCGCCCTGTCAGTCACGCATCACACCGTTCGGTGAGGGGCACGTTCAACAAAACGGGCGCGTGGCACAACGTTTAGGAATGGAATTACAACAAAAACACAAGAGTATTTATTTACAAACTCCCTGGTGGGGATTGTTTGAAATTTCTAGGCAAAATTAGTAAAAAAAAAACCCCGGAAAAATACATACAGTTCTGGGTTTATCAAATAGAACCAGAATGTCTAAAATAATTTTAAATAGTGAAGTACATGCTTTACTGAGATCAAAACTACCTTATTTGAAATTAGCACGGTCTGATCCCAGTATTTTTTGATACAGTGGTGTAAAAACACATTCCAATGTGTCATTTTCAGGTCTATTAGGGTTACGAGGTTACACTTATTGCCTCAAAGGGGCAGCATTTTGCTATTAAGCAAGGTCTTGATTTACTAATTTTCTCAAAATCCGAGAACCAAGTGGTCTCAAGCTCCAAGCAAATGCTATATAGTGGTTATACAAGGGGTTAATTGAAGTGAACTAAAGGGTTTAGTTAAAATATATACTCTAGTTTGGGCCCACCCTCAGATTAAACAACACACATTGCTCTTTCAAAAATGTGTTACTAGAAAATGTTAGAAATACTTAAAACAAATGTACCTGACTGGTTTTGAAGAACAGATTAATGGATATTAAAGCTTATGTCTGAATTTCATAATAATAACTGCATTTATCACAGTACCATAGATTCACTGCATGCTCTCTTTTGGAAAAAATACTTGTGTCCAAACCCCCCAGCACCTTTACAAGCAGCAAACAGTTCTGTCTGATTTTCTGGATCATTTGGAGTTTGTGGGGCTCCAGCTCGTCTCTGCAGCTAAATGGGAGAAAGATCTGGAGGACGAGACATTGTTCTCAAAACTTTCTGCTTTTCTCTGGACTGGAGAGAATTTTGGAACAGTTTTGAAGAAATTTGGGATCTTTGTCCTGTCGAAGAATGAAATTTTGTCCAGTGATCCGCAAACCAAAAGGAACTGAGTGATACTTTTTTTTTAATGATCAACACAAAGTGAATGTCATTTGCTTAAGGCTGACTTGATGTGTCTCAGAACCAAAAGTTTGAGTCTTTGCGGTTAATTAATGTGTTACTACAGACTAAAAATATTGAAAACCAGTCAGTTACGTTTAAGTATTTCTAATGCTTTCTTGTAATACAATTTTGAAAAGGCCACAGGTTTGCCCAAACATCTGGCCTGCGTGTGTGTGTGTGTGTGTATGTATTTATGAATGGGGGTCTCATGCTCCCATTTAAACACATTTTGTTTGTTGGGGCTGTAAATGTGTAATAAACTAGAGAACTATATATACTTGATTTCATAGGAAAATGTTTATGAAGGTGGTGGAATTGGTCACATGACCAGAGTGGTTTACTTTAAGATAGTAAAAGTTACCATAATACAACCAGAATATTTGGTGTACATATAGTCTTTAAAGAGTGTATTACTGATATTTTTACTATTACACCAGGTCATCATGCTCACAGTCCACAAGGACTGAATACAGACATGCATGATAATGTGTAATAATTCTTGGTGTTTGTTACTGTTTATTTGATCACTTTAGAATTGGATTGTTTTAACTACTTTCATCAAAATTTTTTTTTGCAAATTTGTGGAAATATCTGGACTCAGTGGGCTCTCAGCACTGTATCAGCCTTTCCGAAAACAGGTGTGAACATTACTAAACTGCGTTAGAGTTTCTGATTACAAAAATTACAAAGTTCAGTTCTAAATGTATCTTTAGAAGCAACTTTAGAAGTCAATAGTCACCCAAATCTTCTCTGGACCCTCAAACCACATCTACCACAACCATATCTTCACTAAGGTAGATCAGACTTGTGGATGTGGTTTAGGACTCAGTATGACTTACTGTGGGCTGTAAAGATGAACTGAACTTTAATGTGGAGCCGAACACTGCGGAACACAACAGGGTCTGTTTTTATTAACTCTCTCAGGAGAAAGAGCACTGATCTATAGTCAGTTTTTGTGACGTCATAAATACAGAGGAATCTGATCCCAGATCAGTCATGCTTTGTGAACAGCAACCCTGGTGTCGTCCAAAACGGCTGCATGTAGTTCAGTTCATTTTACAGCTCACAGTGAGTCATACTGTGTCCTAAAACCATGTCCACAAGTCTGATGCACCTTGATGAAGAGTTAGATGTGGTTTGAGGGTCCAGAGAAGTTTTGGGTTTGTGTTTATGGTGAAAGATTATTGTGACTATTGGCTTCGTGTTGGCAACTGTAGCCTCGCAGTTCCAGTTCTGAACTGATCGAACACATCTGTGATCAGGTTAAATTTGAGTTTTTGCTGAACTGTTATTTTAATATCACCATTGCAATATCAGTAGGGTACTGGGAAAAATAGAAAAAGTGTAAATGTTTATCAATAGCTTTACCATCACTAAATGAAGTTCAGTTTATTTTTCTGTATAAGAAAAAAGGAGATCCAACACAAAATAAAAGGTACAAGGGGAAAAAAAACAAAAACAAGCTTAAACAATAAACTAGTATTTCATAACAAACACTGTCACCATCATTGCTCAGGATACCAAGACCGAGCACCTCCGTGAAGGCGCCGTTAAAAACCGTTATGCATCAATAATAATCAAAAATGATGATAGTAATGAAAACGATAGCGAGTAGTAGTTAACAAGTGATAAGTGTTAATGAAAACAAAAAATCAGACAAAAAAAAAAGAAAAAAAAGGTTTCTATATTACCCATCCACTTCAAACAGTGTGAACCCACGTGACCCCACCCATGCCCTCGCGCCCGGAGTCATGGCTCCACCGAGTGTTTTTTTAATTTTATTTTTTAATGAAATAATCCGAGGTGCATCAAAAAACAACTCCCATCCGGACGCGCTCACCCAAGTGCTCCACCGCCGCCAGTCCCGGAGGTGGCCTCAAAGTGTCAGTGTGGAAAAAAAAAAAAACAAAAAACCCTTTCTGTTTTGCATTAAAACAACTCTCTCCTGCTCCTCCAGCCTCCAACTGCTTTTTTTTGGTTGTGTGTGTTTTTTTTTATTTTGTTTAGTTTTAAACCACAGAAAGCAAGAGGAAGAATAACTTTGGAATACCATTTTCTTAATATAGTTCCTTTAAAAAGTTACTTTTTTTAGTTTTGCATTTTATTAAACTATTCATAGTAACATCATTATTCATTTTAATAATTATTATAATATACAACTTAAAAAAAAACAACAAAACAATGCTCTTTAGTATTTCATGTCCTTCACGTCGCACCTCCATGCACAAAAGGGCCGCCAAAATAAAAGTACCTCGCCAGAAATGACGGTCATCTGTGAGGGGGGGGGGGGGATAAAACATGACCGCTGCCCGGTTCAAGAACGTGATTTTCACCCACATAAAATACTTCAACACAAAGACAAAGGGTCTCAAATGACTGTTTTCTCCCATATTCACAAAAGAGTAGGGACGCACCGATAAAGGAATTGTGGGCCATTTTTCTGGTTGTTTTTGTGCATTTCTGCTGATCTCGATGGAGACGCATTTATAAAATGTAGAAATTGGAACTAAATCCACTCGGATTCACTTTAGCAAGGGTTTATTTTCTTTCTGCAGGGCTGCAAACACAGTAAAAGGACTAAAATGTAGATTGTTTAGTGCAGTAAACCCAGTTCTGCTCTTCCAGGCCGAGTCGAATCCGAACATCCGGTCATCCACCAGGCACGGAAACGATTCCGAAATCATCGTGCATCCCTAGGAGGAAGAGTTTGCCGTGCGCCCGAAGTAAGCAGTGATTATTAGCTAGGGCTGTAACACAGAGAGGGGGAAAACAGAAGATAGAAGATCCGAGTGGATAGAAGTGTTGCATCGTTTTTTTCACAAATCCATATCAAAATCATTTAAAATTGCGCTAAAAGTAGAGAATCGACTTTGGCTTCTTGCACAGCGGCGAGGTCCGATCCACTCCTGTCCGTTTTCAATGTGTGTACAGCTAAAAAAAAAACTAAAGAAAAACTAAAAAGACTGCAAAAGCTGGTAACAATACAGTACAGCCTGACGGACAGTGAGACGTCATCATAAAACTAAGGTTTATTTAGAGTGAGGCCAAAACCCCTAAAATGCTTTAGACCTTGAAGAGGAACAAAGTGCTGGAGGATGGCCTTTTGACATCTTTAGCTTTAGCTTCAGCCAGTGGAGCTCGGATGCAGGATTGTCATGATAGAGGCCGCGAGCAGCTCCCTTGTTTTAACAGCGTGGATTCAAATCCCATTCAGAACTCCCCTCGGTTCCGGAAAACCCAGGAGTCCTTGCTTTACTTTTGTTTACTCCCTGAACTAGCCCTCCGCTAGTCGACTCAGCCCATCATCAGCATGTCCACCAATGGCATTATTTTAAATGAATTATGGGCTGACCAGAATAAAAGCACTAGAACCCCATCAAAAATACAACAGGCCAAAGACCACCCCACCTCAAACAAAAGCTGTACCGTCGTCAACCCAGATCGCTTTCGAGGAGTTGTGGGGTGGGGTGGAATTTCTCCCAATAAGACCGAGATGATTGGATAAGCGTGAGGATAATAAACATACGAGCACAAACGGAAAACGTTTTAAAACTCAAGAGAGCTGTGAAAGACATAAAAGGACCGTTACCACATAAGCATTTGCAATTATTTGTCCAGTATTACCATTTCATTTGATTATTTTTAGTGAACTGATGTGGCGTCAGCGAGTCACTGGAAAGTCAGACAGGCAGCAGAAAGTCCTCCGGGCCCACTGCCTGACACTAGCTTGAAAACACAAGCACCCTTTTCTCTGTTAAAAGCTTAAGAAGCAAAGCGGGTCCAGGCCCGCATGCCAGGTCCGAGTCCGTCTCTTAGCTGGTGCTGCTAGCTGGTGACGTGGAAGAAGACTGGCTAGCAACACCGGTGGACGAGCCGTTGTTGACTAGTGGTGCCGGCTGACCAAAGTTAGTGGTTCTCAGTGTGGCCAAGTGCCGAGGGGAGAAGACGTGATCTCGCGCCGCGGCCCTCGACTCGAACTCCACTTCACAAACCTCACATTTTCCCCTTAGTGTCTCGCGGCCCACCGGCTGGCCCACAGCGGGCGGCGGAGAAGGTTCCAGAACTGTCAGTTGTACTGGTTTGGGCAGGATTGGACGGTTGGCTCTCAGCGCGTTGTACTGGAGGTAACTGCGCGAGCTTATGAACACCTTCTTGGAAGGATCAGTGGAATTAGGAGACTGGAGAGAAAAAAGAAAGAAGGTCATTTCATCAAGAACAGGAAAACGAAACAAACATTAATTTAACAAGAAATGGAAGAACACCACTAAAATGCAATAAATGCATGAAAGTAAGAGATTATCACAAGCCAAGTCAAAAGAGTCATACAATGCGTAATTCATAAGTCATATACAGTACTGTGCAAGTCTTGGTACACCCCTCATTTCTTCATATTTTGCTTCCAAAGGCTCAGACTTTCTTGTATTTTTAATGTAGTCTTGAGGAACAGAGAAAAAAACTCTTTCAAAAATGTATTTAAACAAGTTAGCACCAAGTTGACATTATATGATTGTGTTGAAATTGTGTAAAAATTCAAATGTCTGGGATTGGTATGCATTGTGACAACCCTAATTTCTACTGATTTTCTGAACTCTCTCATTGTGGAAACTTGCCCAGTGTTGTTTTTGTGCTGGACAGTCTTGAGCTTGAAATATCTGTCCAAACCCAACAGGACACAGCTGCTCAAATAATGACATTCAGTTATTATTTTCCGAATGTGTGTCAGTCTGTTTGTGCATTTGGGATCTCACAACCCACTCCTCACTTAGTTTCATTCTCTCATTTATTCCTCCCCTCCTACTTCCATTCCCTAACTACAGGGGGCAGTCTCCCTGGAGCAACTTGGGGTTAAGGGTCTTGCTCTGGAACCCAGGGGTGGTATGCTGAAGGTAGGATTCAAACCCATGACCTCTTGGTCTCCACAGGCAAGTATCCTACCCACCAACCCTCTCCTCACCTTAAAACCGGGTGTAATCCAGCACACGCTGGAGTTGTACACTCATACTGACCTTATTCAGCACAGCGGTCCAGGCTAAATGTCAGTTTAGCGCAACCAAAAGACTGTTAATTTCCATCACTCTGCCAAAATATCTGTTTGTTTAATGTCATGTTTAATATAACATGTTTAATGTAAGGAAGTGGGACTAAACAGGTAACAGCTAACATCTCACCACAGCGTACTATGGTTTCTTTATGTCATTCGAAAGCACTGCTAGATTAATACACTCAACTTGAAAATAATTGGAGCTTCAGTGGCTATTTAAACAACTGATTATTACCATTATAATCATATCACAAGGTATGATGTACCAGTTCATGTCAGTTTTAGACTCAAAACATGATGCTGTGGGTCAGGTATGGGATGTATTCTGGATTGGCCTGAATACGGTTCTGGTACAGATCGGGTAATTTTAGGTAGTTTTAGTTATACTCCATGGGCCTCTGGAGAGCCTTTCCATTAAATCAGTAAAAGTTAAAGTTAAAAGCGGTGACATTGTTTTGCAGTGTAATAGTCTTACCAGCTTTTCTTGCTGCAGCCTCCAGCGTTTCTCCTTGGCACGTGTGTTCTGGAACCAAATCTGCACCACTTTCAGCGGCAGGCCAAGCTCTGTTCCCACAGCTTCACACTCCAATGCATTAGGGTGAGCACAGGTCTCGTAGCAGGACTGCAGGATTGACAACTGCAGACAGTTCAGGTGTGTCCGTGGTCTTCTCGGCGTGGAGTGCTGCTGCACATAACTTGCTTCCTTTTGGCTTTGACTGGATGTTGGAGTACTAACGGTCACAGAGGGCGTAACAACAGCTGTAGTGAGTGTAGGCCGTGGGGTACTTAGCCCCAACTGTTCCCTAGACAGGGTATTGATCTTGAACTGACCCTTTTGAGACCAGTAATTCAGCCCATTGTGTTTCTGAGATGTTGCAGTGGAAACTTTGTTAATTTGTGTAGTGGAGACTTTTGGCACCATGCGATGAGTTGCCCCAGGGACAATTTTTTCTTGATTCTGCCCATCCTTGTCCTCCACCTGGTCCACTTTATTCTGTCCGTCAAGCTTGTTCTTCGGAGGGTTGTGAGGAATGGAGGACCCACTGCTTAATATAGGAACTGATACTGATGGAGCCACAACTTTGGGAGCAATTTTAACCATCGTAACTGCACTTACTGCTTCGCCTTTGGTTTTGAGTGCTGATGTTGTACTGCTGGCAACAGTCGAAGATGCTACCTCTTTCGGCCTACTGAAACCCTGGATGGGGATTTTCAGCTGGTCTTTCTCCTCTTTAACCTTTTCTACCTTGGGGGCAATATTTCCAGTTAGCTTAGAAGAAACCCAGCCAGGACTTGTTGTGCTCGGATTAGATTTGGGGCTGCGTGAGAAAATGGGCTTAGTTAGTGGCCAGGTGAACTTTATGAGTGGTTTACCTACAGCTGCTAATGTGCCATCGCTAATAAAGCGGACCTCCCCCTTCCGCTCCCGAGCCCTCATGTTCTGAAACCAAATCTGGACCACCTTCTTTGGCAGATGCACCCACTCTGAGATTTGTTCAAATTCATGCTTTCCTGGGTTTGGGTCTTTGAAATAACAACCGTACAGCACATCCAGCTGGTCAGCTTGAATGATAGTCCTGGACCTTCTCATGTCCCTGAACCGCCGTGCATTAGGTCGCTTCTGATCTCCCATCTTGTCACTCTCTTTCTCCTTATCCACCATGGAGGTGCTTACTTTCTCTGCCGCCCTCATAAACACAGTGCTAGTCTTAACCAAGTTATTGCGGTTAACAAGGGTACTGCTGCTGGAATTTGGAATTGTTATGGCAGAATCAGGTTTTACTTGAACAACAATAAGACTGCCGTCAGCAGGGACACCAACCGTTGCAGGCCTAAGTCCGAGACCATCAAGCAAATTAGTCTTTTGTATAGAGGCCTTGGTGCTTGCTGAGAGAGATGTAGATGTTGATGAGCTGTGGTTTTTCCCAATACTGAGGTCTAAGGCAGACTCGCAGTCATTGCCGTTGGATAGGAATCGAGTGGCCTGCGAAAGAGAACCAAGGGCAGAGAATGGAGCTTGACTTCGAACAACAGTTTGGGGGTTTGTGAAGGCTGCTACTTTGGCCTGGTCTCCTTCAGAAACGCCAACTCCAACAACAGATGAGGGAACCGAGAGGACATAGGGACTGAATAACTGAGTGGAAAATGGAGCCAGAGAAAGGGAAAGGGGCAACTGATGCAAGAGCGGAAGACCTTGATGGTCAACTGTAACTGAAACAGGAGTAGGTGGGTCAGCTTGGGCTTCTAACTGAAGATCAAGATCAGTATCCTGCCTCTCTTTTTTGCACTCAAATTCCTCCTTATCAATCTCCCTCTTTCTCTTTTTGCTCTTTGTTCCCTGATCATCGTCGTCATCCTCCTCTGCGTCCGAGAGGAAGACTGTAGTGGAACGAAGAACCTTTCCTCCACCACTTGATTTTTCACTTGACGTATCTAAATTTTTAACTGGGCTACTAGGCTCTTCTCTCAACGAACTACTTTGACTCTCCTCATCGGTCACAATAACAGAGGTGTAGAATTCTTCACTTTCTGAGTCAGAGGTCAGACAAGAGTCCCCTTGACTTTCCCTGTCCATCTTTTCCCTGCGCCTTTCTGCGCTGTTTGACAGATCCATTGCATGGCTGCTTGCGACTGATGGACTCTGCGCATACTCGCTTTCATCTATCATCAGAGCACCTTCTTCATCTTCAATGCTTTCGTCTCCCTCATCTTGCTCCATCACTTCTGTGCTCTGCCTATCTTTGGCATGACGGGCATCCAACAGCCATCTCCGCACTTCCTCCTCTGTTAGCCCCACTTCCCTGCCAAGGGCTTCGCAGTCTTCCCTTGGTGGACTAGCCGCATCAGACTCATTTCGTGACTCAAGAAAGGCCCACAGAACCTGAGACTGAAACTCAGTTAGAGCTGGAGGCCCTGAGGACAAGCATGGACGAGCCTTGCCACTCGTATGGCCTGAGGAAGTTAAGGCAAGGTTAGTGTCTGAAAGGAGGGTTTTTGCAGAACTAGGTTTTAACTCAGGATCATTAACAGTATGTTCATGGTCGTGCATGGGACACTGACTGGACTCACTGAGACATGATGATGGGCTACTACACTGAAGGACTTGGGCTGCTGAGACTTTATTTGCATTGGTATTCGGTACTCCTTTTGCATTTTCTTCCGCACTCCCCTCTTCTGCGGTGCCATCTACATCCACTCCACTTTCCTCCTGCTCTTTGTTCCCACACATTACGCTGTCCTCAGCTTCATTCTCACATAAACTAGCATTGGACTCCAGCTTAAGCTCCGCTTTGCTAACATCATTTTTCACAGAAGTATCATCAGCACTTGTGTCTTCTGACTTCTGGTCACTGGGCTCCTGTTTAACCTCATGTTTCTGGTTTGCTTCCACCCCCTTCTCGGTTGCGCTGCCCTTCTCTTCTGGACTCACTTGACTTGCATTGGAGGGCCCAAAGGCAGACCACTGACTCTGTAAACCACTGAGACTTTGGGCCAAGAGAGCCTGTTGTGCTGCGCTAAGACCAAGGACTGGCACAGTTTGCTGCAAAAGCTGTTTTGGGGATTCTGGATTTGGATTTTGGGTTTGGAGTCCGTTCAGGATAAGAGGTACGAGCATCTGAGGCTGGGGTATCAGCTGTGGGGCTGCTGTGCCCGGGGCGGCACCAGCCCCCGCAGCAACAAGAGAGGGGAGGATGGAGTGTGGGAGAGAGTTAGGACTAGAGGTTAGGAGAGTAAGAAAAGCAGACACTGCCTGTGCTGAGGCGACTGGAGAGGAAAGCAATGAGGGCGCTATCTGAGACTGAACCTGTTCTCCATCTTTGGTCATCGCTGATGATGCGGTCAAGCTTGCTTGCGTGACACAGTTACTGGTCGAAGCATAAGCTAACTGCGTGGAATTACCCACAGTGGTGGCAGTCAAGTTGCCAGCAACCACCGCACTTCCGCTACCCGCTTTCGCTGTGGTACCAGCGGCAGCATTCCCCGCGTTCCTTGTGCGACTCTGGTGCAACACAGACTTCAAATGACTTTCCAGTGTGATGGCATGATTGTAAGAGACACGACACACAGCACACTGGTATGGTTTGTTAGAGATGTAAGGGCGAGATATAAAAGGGGCTGGGATATCACTTTCGCTCCCTCCTCCAGTTCTCATCCTTTGGATATGGGTAGTTGAATTATAGTGGACACTCAGTGCCGACCTGGTGGGAAAGAACTCCAGGCATGCGTGACACTTAAAAGGACGGCTAATGTCACCTTCTGCAGCAACACCGCCTTTATCAGCGGATTTATCCCTGTTGACAGAGGCTTCAGATGTTTTTACAGTTTGGGTGACATTCTCTTGATCTGATTCCAGGCCAGCCCAGTCACCCTCCTCGTTTTTCACCCCTGCTCTTTCGACATCTACTTCACTTTCCTGCGAAGAGCCGTCTTTGTCACTCACATCCATAGGTTCTCCTTCCTTCTGGGAAGCCATTAAAGGGGAGCTGGTGTTTTCGAGACACTTAGGCTGTGATATGCCATCTTTGAGAGAGAAATGAGAGTTAATGTTATTCTTTGGGTGAACAAGTTCTGTGTTAGTTACCAGGGAATGAACACAAGCAAAACTCACTGGTTTCAATTTGAGTGCTGGATTCTCCATCTTCATCACTGGGACGATGAATAGGAACCACCTTGTGATAAAGAAGAGGGAGTAGGGGTTAAACAGGAGCAGTGAGTCAAAAACAAGAGGGGGCAGGGGCTGACATCACTGACAAAGACTAGCATTCCTAACAATTTAAATAGAAATATTAATATTAATAATAATAATGAAACATACTACTAACTAAACTAAAACTAAAGTGCCCTTTATAGGTACGCATGGGGTGCCTGGGGAGCAGTGTGTCACCTCAGAGATGACCCTAATAGTAGGGAAGGGTATCGTTAAGGTCTTAACGGTATTACTACTTCTATCAATACCACTTATCGATTCGGTACTTTAACGGTACTCTTATTGGTACTTTTTGTTGTGTTTTTTAATTTAAAAAATGAAGCAAACTGAGAACAGTTGTAACAACTATTTTTTTAATGTAAATAACGGCAGTGCAGGCGAATAACGAATATTATCGCAAATTACAAAAGGCTGGTCAGGTAAAATATGCTAGGTAA
>JBBPCY010000001.1:9050084-9061956 GCA_037974405.1 Brachyalestes nurse
ATATATACACACACACATATATTTACACTTACACATAATACATACACATATACAAACATACATACAATACCCTGTAAAAGTCTTGAGACACCCTTCATCTCGCTCTTTTGTTTTGAAATAACGTTACCATGGTGCAAAAATACTATTTTCTGTCAGACTGTCCTGTCTTTGTCAAACTGACTATATTAAATGAAAGAAATGTGAACAAATGTTTTACTCTGACAGACTGGAAAGTGTCTAAAGATACAAGGAGCTTAGATTTAGGAGTTCTAACCATTTAGCATTCAGCACCTCCAATATACTGATCACCAGCCTGATCATCTAGTCATCTCCACCTGTTTTTCACTGGTTCAGGACCTCAGTTAGCTGGTCTTTGTTCTGCTTCATACATAGGTCACTATGTTTCTAACCAACAAAAATATAGAAATTTCTCATAAATGTTCTTGTCATCAGTAAAATCCATAGGCTGTGTTAAGAGTTGTGTACATACAGCTGTCTTAATGGCCTGACCCAGTGCTTCCCAATTCTGATCTTGGAGCCCCTTCCTAGCTCTGCACATTTTGTAGTTTTTGCTCCTTACACATCAGATCTAAATCAATTTATTTACCAATCAAACATGTGCAGAGCAGGACAGTGATTGGGAATTGGGTGATTCCTAATTTAACTCACCTGGTTTTAACTCATCAGTGTGGTTTGTTTTTCTCCTCCCCTTAGATGACAAGACCTGCTGTCTTGTGATCGTCAGTTCCCGATCACATGGAAGGTGTGTGTGGTTAGTATCTGTTGGCCACCAACTCCCATGTCCTCCCCAGGGAGCGAACATCAGGATGAAGAAGATCAGCCTTAAGACGTTCAGAAAACCGTTTAACATAAAAGGCAAAGAGGATGGAGACTTCATGATGCTCCAGAAACCATCGCTGGCCTCTGAGTTCACGAAGGATGAGTCGCTGTTCGGGGGCTGCTACACCAAAGAACTGGCTTGTGACCTCCATGGGGAAGATGCGAGGGGCCACAAAAACAGGTCTAAGAGCGAGAGTCTTATGGGCACCTTAAAGAGGAGGCTCTCTACCAAACAGAAAGCGAAAGGTAAAGGAGGGTCAACGTCGGTGGGCTCTGGAGATGATGACGACAATTTTTCATCCTCTTCAGTCCCCATAAGCTTTAGTGAAGTCAAGGCCCAGCGGCCCTTACGGTCCTCCTCCCTCAGAAGTCATCACTACAGCCCCGCCCCATGGCCCGTCAGGCCTGTCGATCCGGAGGAAGCCTGTATAAAGATGGAGGTGAAGGTGAAAGCCATGGTTCACACTCCTAGCCCCAGCCCCTCTCTGAATGGCATCAGAAAGGAGTTCCATGACATTCAGATAGAGGGACTTTTTGATGATCAGAAGAACTTGGAGTCTCAGAATGGTGACTTGCATTTAAACATTGAAGAACATGTGCCTGTTGTTATTGGACTTGCACCTCCGGACTATATCCGGTATACTATGCCTTTAGATGAGGGAATGTACCCTGACTCTTCTCATTCATTCTGCTTAGATGGTTCCTCGCCCATGGAGGTGATGGAACAGGTTGATGCTGACTCACTGAATGTGGGCCAGGATGACCACGACCTCCTGGCGTCAGATATGCTTATGGATCAGTCTGTGGGTGGGCTTCTTCTTGGCAACCCTGGAATAGTCCTTCAGAGCTCCAGAGCTGATGCTCCATCACTTTCCCCATCCCTTTCGCCTCTTTCTGGCGGTGAACTTCCAAGAACCTATTCGGGGTTCAGCGGTGCGGATTTGCATGTTGCCGAAAGGGTGAGGCACCACCTTAATTTTGATCCAAATTCCGCTCCTGGTGTTAGCAGGGTGTACGACTCGGTCCAGAGCAGTGGACCCATGGTCGTGACAAGCCTTACGGAGGAGTTGAAGAAACTTGCCAAGCAGGGTTGGTACTGGGGACCTATAACTCGATGGGAGGCTGAAGACAAGCTCCTTGACCTTCTGGATGGTTCTTTTCTGGTTCGCGACAGTTCGGATGATCGCTATCTCCTCAGTCTGAGTTTTCGGTCACAGGGCAAGACTCTCCACACCAGAATTGAACATTCAAATGGCAGGTTTAGTTTTTATGAACAGCCAGATGTAGAAGGTCATACGTCCATAGTGGACCTCATCGAGCACTCCATAAAAGACTCGGAAAATGGTGCGTTTTGTTATTCAAGATCTCGCCTGCCAGGTTCAGCCACGTACCCGGTCCGACTGACCAATCCCGTCTCTCGGTTCATGCAGGTGCGCTCGCTGCAGTACTTGTGCCGGTTCGTCATCCGACAGTATACCCGCATTGATCTGATCCAGAAACTGCCTTTACCAAACAAAATGAAAGATTACCTGCAGGAAAAGCACTACTGAACTGGGAAACAGTAGGAACTTGCACTTTGGGTTAAAGTGATGATTTGAAATGGTTTACAAAGACATTTGTAGATTTTTTGAAGATTCATTTGTGTCGGAAGCATTAGCATTGGTTAATCTCATCCTGATTATAAATTCATGCTAAATTTGTTGTTGCTCAGATTCAGTATCATAAGTTTGTATATGACTTTAAAGGTACACTCTGATTTTTGGGTCGAAAGGGGGAACACAACATGTAATTTGCTATAAGACCAATCAAAAAGGCACTACTATAAAACAGCACCCTGAACAGCTTTGCTCCAGTAGATTCCTTTAGGCTGACACCAGCCCTTCTAATGGAGATCTCTTTCTGTGATTAGCTCCCACCTGCATCTAATATGCTGCCCCGCCTTTAATGAACACTTCAGCCAATCAGGAACTTCTGAATAGGATAATTTACTCGAGCAGGTGTTGCAGATTGTGGCTGGAACTTCTCAGAAAGGTTGATCTCCAGGACCAGGACTTGTGACCACTGTTCTGAAAGACAGATGATTAATTTAGCTTATTAATGGTTAAGGCTAATGTTCATGTGAGGTGAGCAATATGGAAAAAACTGTCAAAGTACCTAAAGGAGAAGTTTGGTGAAAAATCCAGTTTATAGAGTTTTCCACTGACCTCAGATATACTCGATCAGCTAAAACATGTTTGGAGCCCAAATTTTGCCTCTTTAGACCTGGAGCTACGAGGCTAAAATCGCTAACACTAGAAGTCCGTAGTCACCCAAATAGCAGCAGTTCATACCAAAACTCAGACCAGTTGCAGTTCATTAAGGTGGGGCGGATGTAATTTCTGAATGTTTTGTGAACAGCAGCCTTAATGCTGTTTGTAGAGTTTGTCAGACTGTGTCCAAAACCACATCCACAAGTCTGCTTTACTTTATTAAAAAGCTAGATGTGGATGGATTATTTGGGGTGACTGTCGAATTCTAGTTTTTGTTAGCAATATTTGCCTCGAAGCTGCAGTTCTGAACTAAAGAGGCACTGAAATGTTTATGCTGATCGATGGCACCCGAGTTGGAAAAATTTGAAAATGTGATTTTTCATTGAACTGTATGTTGTTTTCACAGCACACAGTATGCATCTCAGTATTTTGACAAAATGTGCTAAATGAGCTCCATGCTTGAAAACTGCCATCAAAACTACTGAGTACAGTGAAGTGTGCTCAACATATCACATACCTGCACTAAATCCACCAAAAGAGGCTAATTCTGATCCGTTTATAGTGCAACACACAGCCAACCAGTGTTCCAGCAAAATCCACAATGCCCTGCGTCTTGTATCACGATAAAATTTATCATGTGTCTTATTGCCCACCTCAGTGTTCACAAAATAAATACAAAAATCAGCAAGGATGCTGACCAATCAGAGTGTGGCTTTAACATTTCAGATATTCTAATATAAACATCAGAACAAGGGCAAGGAGGGATGGCTACTAAACGAATAGAAGCATCAATCCACTCACCGTCTAATCACATTCTCTCCGAGGAACGAAGAATCTTTATATTTTGAAGTACTTATTTTTGTACGTTTTGTTATTCTATGCTGTAATGTGAAAGATGTCAGCCGACTCTGGCCACTTTTGATAGGACAGATTCCTCTTTATCTGAACTCGGTACTTTCAGTCAGGCTAAGTAAACTTTCAGTAAAGGCTAAATAGGTTTGACAGGGTTAATGGATGGCTTTCAAAAAACACATTAAGATTTTTGGATGTTTGAAGTGAAACATGCCTGATTTGGCTCATAAATAAGGTGCTTCCCATGAACTTTTCATTGCAGATGCTTGATCAAAGGGCTGTCATGTCAGTTATGTTAGTAATCTACACATTATTTATGTGGTTGATTGGGTTTTTCCTTTAAAAAAAATCCAGACTCTGGAGTGGGGCAACTGTTTCAGTGTTGGCTCTGTCATAGGAAGATTGAGCCAAATTGAAGTCCAAGAGAGGGACTCCTTCTCCCTCATCACTCAGTATAACTGTCCTCTCTCTCTGGGTGGGTATGGTGGTCCTCCCTCTCTCCCATCACTCAGTATAACTGTCCTCTCTCTCTCTCCGGGTGGGTATGGTGGTCCTCCCCCTCCGCTTTCACTCAGTGTTGTGTTTGCCAACATGGGCATCTGTTAGCTGATCTAACAGAATTAGCTCTCCTCCAGTCTGTTTGTTGTGTTTGAGGCAGTTTGAGAAGATGTGGTTGAGATTCACTCGCCTGCTGGCTTTGACCTTCCCAGCGCTGGTGGGGTCGCATGATTTGGGTAGTCCTGGCTGGTGGGTGGAACTGGAGATGACTAAATTGAGCAGAAATTTTGTGGCAAAAAATGCATTTACATGTGAGTGTCCATCCGGCTTTTTATGAGATACTCCTCTGCGGTGTAGAGCTGCTCCTCCATGATGTAGAGCTGATCCTCTGAGGTGTAGACCTGCTGCTCTGAGGTGTAGACCTGCTCCTCTGAGGTGTAGACCTGCTCCTCTGAGGTGTAGACCTGCTCCTCTGTGAGGTGTAACCTTCATCTGTCCAGACCCCCCCCACCCCCCGCCTGTCCTTTTCATTGCCCTTTTACCGTCGTCTTCCTGCCGTTATCCAGAAGACGACTCAATATGCTGCTCCCTCACTAAGCCACGAACAGATGCTCGTCATTCCCTTCCTCCATAAAAAGGTGACTTCTTGTTCCTTCTGTTTTTCTTCTTTCGAGACCAGCAATAATAAAAAAGTGATATTATATCTTCAATGGCAGCTAAGCCCGAGCTGAAATCTTCACCCCGAAGTAAACACGAGTCCCCCCGGCGCAGTCAGGAGGTGGTCTGGGGCTTTAATGCTTTTATTTGGGCAGAATCAAGATTGCACTGACCTTCTAGGCCGATGCTCAGGTTCTTCGGTTATTGCATTCATTCAGTTTATCCAGATCTTTGCAACAACAAATTTGCTTAATTTGTTTTTGTTAAAAATCATCAACAACCAACAAAATGCCAAGGATTTCAATGTGGAAAAGGGAAAGGTTGAAGAATGCTGGCTTTTTTAAAAATTTGATTTCAATCACCGTTTGTATATGTGACCTTTGTGCTTCATACAGTATTTCATTGAATTGTTTTAAACACCTGTTGATTGATATTGTCCTTTTTTTTTTGACATGTCACCCGAACCTAACTTTATATTCTAGAGGCTAAAAAGTGATTCCCTCCTTAATTGTAAAGCAGGAACGTTTGCTTGGTCGTCCACCATGAAGGAACTGTTTTGGTTGGGACAGACGCACAATAATTGCTAATTAAATGCAGTTAAACCCTGTGAGCACAGTTTTATAGAGATATTTCTGTTAACAAAGTGCCATTATCACCCCACATCTGATTGTGATTCAGATGTATTTGATTGTTTAATATGTACATGGCCGAAGATTGGACTGACCAAATTCTACACTATTGCTACACAAAAACACCTACATAAAACTCATCCTGGGCTGTGATTGGTCAGGCTGCCCACGTCACATAGTAAACAAGAACTGCAGTTGTTTGGATGATGCATTTGCATATCAGTATCACAGAGGCACAACAACGAAACCAGAGGCTAAACTTAGTCCCAAAATATCAAATGTGCTACAAAGGGAGCTGAATACATGAACAGCAGATTTGTTGGTACTTTGATAAAATACATTTCTAATAAATTCCTCACTTGTTTTAAATAAAGGAATATGACATAGTATAAAAAATTAACTATTATGTTAAAACAAACTACTGAGTCCATCTATACAGAAACGAAACAAAATGTTTTGAAAGTTGTTTTTGTGATGTTGCAAACACCCACCCATTTACAAATACCCACCTGTTCAGTCAATGGCAGACCAGAGCTTATTTACAAACGTCAATCTTAAAGGGACAGTAACAACAATAGTCTGATTCTAAGGGATAAAGAGGCTGAATGGTATATTACTTTTTGGGACAGAAACCATCTGAATGTTTTAAGTGGAGTCCTGGGGGGAGGGGGGGGAGGGGGGAGGGGGCAAAATAAAATACAAGGAAAATGTATAGTCTGGACCCTTTAATGTTTAGCATAGGTTAAAGGGTAGGGGTTCATTTTGTCAATAGGGGAGGGGTCCTTTTGACTGATTTTTCGGTTGCAGTGACAGTAAAGGTTTTGGTGTGGTGGACCACCACAGTGAAATGTTGTCAGTGAAAACAATGGAAGCCAACAGTCTCCAGCTATACATTATTATTATAATTCATAATTATTAATGATTATTAATCATTTGAATAATGCCAATTTGTGACTATTGGCTTTATTAGAACTTTTGACTGAACTATTCCTTTAATATACAAAAATTTGAGCCATTGTGGACCATTTCTATTGCTCAAGATATAAACAGCATTGTACATTCGTACCTATTGATCTGAAATCACACCTTTTTGATGCCTCAAAAAGAACTTCTCATTCAGACGCGAAGGCGGGAACGAACGCTTTGAAACCTCAATGGCTTCGAAGGGAATTTGTCTCAGACAAAGTTACGTACAATAGTCTCCGCCGAACCCGACAACAACACACTCAAAGATCTTCTGAATGAATAGAACTTGCTCACAAATGTCTTTCAGAGCAGAGGTGGAAACACTGGAGTGGGAGAACTTCACCTCTGTAATTGAAAGCTTCTCATAAAAGATGTGAACAATTTGTTGGTTCTTGTTTGAGGAGGGGGCGGAGGAGGGGGCGGGTGGGTAATCTGGGCCAGATTAGAAGATGCTAAATTCATGAATGCACCAGAAGCGTTGCCGTTGGATTCCTTCACCTTTCTTCCTAATAAATTGGCTCCCCAAAAGAATCTTGAAAGTAAACATTCTTGTCGATGAGATTTCATTCTGGATGATCATCTCTGTTGCTCTGTTTGTCATGAAATGTCCACACGATGTAGAACAGCAGCTGACGTTAATTTTCCAGAGTTAAAAATGCAGGTTCCTGGATGGTTCTTCGCCTGGCTCTGGGGGAAAAATCCTTCAATAGGAGCTTCTTTAATCTTTGTACTTGTTCTCCTCCATCTTTGAGCAACCATCTGTTGAAATGATCTTCTGATATACAATGTTTAAACATGCAAGTCCCAAGTTACTGCATTAGCTACTAGCTAATATATGTTAGCCCTGATCGAATGCACTAGACCCATTCTAAAAAATTAGCTTCAACCTAAAGCGTTAGATTTGAATTAAGTGGCCGTTAATTTGTGAAACCGTAAAATTAGTTGTAAGGCATTAGTGTGAAAACTCTTAACCTTAAATGTAAGGCATTAATTCAGGAGGATCTATTATTTTAGGGGCAAATTCAATAGTTTTACCCCTTCAGCCTTAATCTGTGCATGTTTTCCTATATGGGAAATTAAGGTAATTGTAAGAGGTAAAACGAAGGCGTTCGGTTTTGTAGCGGATAGTGGTCTCAACTGTTGACACTGAGGGACTCTCAGAGGAAAGTGAGGGACAAACATTTTTACATGAAACCTGGAGAACCCTGCGTTCTGGTCCTACCTGCTCCGACAGCCTGCGGGTTTACCAGCGGTTTCACCTGCAAATGAAGGCAGAGCAGATCTGAGGGTCAGTGTGGCACAAGATCGTGTGAACTAAAGAGAACTTCAGCAGGAAACCAGCATGTTTGACCGTACATTTCACCTGTTTCCTTTATTTTCCCTCAGATTTGATCGCCCTACTGTGATTTTTATATTTGCAATACTGATTTTCTTTTTTTTTGTTGTTTGTTGAAAAAAAATCATCAGTGATTTATTGCACATTTGGAGACCGCCAGAGCATTTTTGTACCTGCTTGTATAAGTTTTAAACATGTTTAATTAGGGATTTACTGAAAAAAAACACTATCAGGGCAGTGAGTGTGATTTTGGCATTAAAAACAATATATAACATTTGAATAATTACAGTAAAACACAAAAATTACAATAAACAAAGATAGTAAAACAGTATAACATTTCACGAATAAACATGAATACAGCAAACTGTTAGAAGAATTATGTTTTCAGTAAAGTTATTAAAACATTCTTCTACATTCAGTGACTGTTTGTGTTTATTCTAATGTTATATAGTTTTCCTGTGTTTGTTTATTTACCAAAGCTACACAGCATTCAGAGAAGCTCCACCTTCAATTTTGCATAATTATGCAAGAAGCCACATCAGCCTCCAGGTTTCTGTGGAGCTTTTTGGAATATAAAATGTTAATTTTAACATAAATATAAAAATGCATTGAGAATTTTATAGCTCTATAATCGGTATTGGCAATAGAATTTGATAAAAATCGGTCCAGCCCTGATATTCAGGGCCGTGTTATGGTGGGCTCAGTTTTTCCCCCGGAGTGTTTAGTTTGTTCCCAGCTGGGGTTGGTGGGTTGTTTGGTATCGTGATGTTGGGCTTGTGTCGTATCGCCCGGCTCCGTGTTGGGAGGCCTGATTGTTTCCCGCCCAGGCTGGTGAAATGTGTCCGGTCATGAGGCCTTCTCTTCAGAACACCACTCCGGTTCTGGTTAGGTTTATTCTGACAGTGTTGTCGGGGCTGTAAAAGCACGGAACAACAAATATTCACTGTTTTCTTGGACGCGTGATGATTTATTCATAACACAGGGTGGTGCTGGCCTGTCACACCGCGGCGCCTCGGCACGTCAGTCTGAGAGAGGAATCCAAACTTTCCCAGGTAAAAAGTGCCGGAGTTTGTCCTGATGTGCAGGAATTACCCAGCTGGCTGTTTTCAGGAGGGACGTGTGTGTGCGTGTGTGTGTGTTGTGATGTGTCAGAGCCTGCGCAGCAGCAGTCTGGCAGCACTGTCCACCCATTCTCTGCTTTTATCTTTTACACTTCAGGAACGGCCGGACGGCAAAACTGATCAAACCGTGGCTTCCAAACAAAACGCTGAAAAGTAAAAGTTGCAAACTGGAAGAAAAACAGACGAATAAAATGAGTGGCGGAGCAGAGCAGCTATCAGAGATCTTTCTGATGCAACACTTATACAGAGTATTTCTCCTAACACAGTCAATTTACGGGCGGCCTTCTAAAAAATAAGCTAAAATCGAAATATTACATAAACCGCACATCCAACGAGGGATTTATGGAGCTGAAACCAGTAGGAAAGCTTCATATTCCATAGATACATACATTCATAAATATGTATTCCCCGGATATTTTATGACATAAACGGTAAACATTTTCTCCAAGCACTTCACATGAATGTTATATGTTTAGCTAATTTCTTGAGGGGCGCCAATAATTCTGGTGTCATTTTTGCCAAAATTATATAATACAACACAAACAGTTAAAAGACATAGAATGAAGCAAAACAATGTGACGAAATATGGCTTTTTATGTAATTTAGTGTCATTTAGAGTGTTTTAAGAAATTTTTGAAGGTGTCCAGAGGGCCTGGCTGTTTTGTGTTTTGGGTGAAAAGGTAAACCAGCTCAATCGACTTAATAGTGACGTTGTCGACTGCGTGAAGCGATCTAGTTGTTCGGAGACTCATTCGCCTGATTGGTTTAGCTGGGAATTGCTATTCTATTTGTTTCTGACTTAGGAGCTCGTTGGAACACCATCCATCAAACGTCTTATTGCTCATATTTATGACTTGGTCCTGCCATCTGGCGCTCGGCATGAAGTTCCATTTGTCACCAGCAAGCGAGGGATGATGAAGACAACCCGAATCAGGCGTCTGAACGTTCGGGGCGGCTTCAGAGTAGCAGGAACGGCCGTAGCTGCGTCTGTTGCATAATGATGAATCCCGAATCGCTCGCTGGCACCAGATGTCCTTTCATGTCGGGGTCTTTTTTGATGAAAGCATTAGATCCAGAGCCGAAGGGCTCACCGCTCAAACAGTGGGCTATCGGGGGCCACTATTTATTAAACCTCATTAAAACAGGGATAATTGAAGGTCAGAGTCAATGTCAGTGTCTTTTTTTGGATTGAAACCTCACATACAGGGCCATCCACAAATAGGACAATAGGACCGACCAGACTATTCTCAAACCGACATTTGATTTAATTACACAGTAAGTCCTCTGTGAGCTCGTTCTGCATTTTGATTGGCTGATGAATGTGTCAGCTGTAGGCCAACCCTTACCCCACCCTTCACCACAACTGCCCCAAAAATCTCATACTGCAGCTGTGATATGGACGTTTTAGGATTCTAAAGCGCCCTGATTAGACATCTGAGGTGTCACAGTGTTTAATCCGATTTTCAGTCGATTAATTTATTCCTCCTTTTGGCCAGCAGGGGGAGCTCTAGGTAACAAATGTTGCCACTGATTGTATTCTCTGTTTGATATTAAAAGTATCACCTGTTAGTCACCATAGCGATGTCAGTCTCCGCAGTACTGATATCACAGAATGCTGCAATATGCAAATGAGCCTCTAACCAATCACAGTGTTTCTGACAAGGTGACCAATGACAGCTCCAGGTGAGTTACTGGGTGTTCCGATGATTCGAGGTCTTCATGTGATCTGTCAAAAGACTAATTATTTTAATCTTCAACCATTAAAGCCCCTGATTGGCTGAGGTGTTTTTAAAGGGTCTGTACTCTATGTTTTCCTCCTGTTTCATTTTTCCATGGGTTAATGAACCAAAAATATAATTTATAATTAATCATAATTCATAATCTCTGGTTATCCCTCAGAATTAAACAAATCTGTTTCTGTGACTGTGCCTTTAAGATGTATGTAATGAATGTAAATGAACTCTTTTCTGATTGGCTACTCTGTGTTGTAACTCATTTAGAAAGGTAACATGGGGGCTGAAACACTCCTTGGAATTTCAGCATGAATGGGCGGGGCTAAACTGCAGCCAGAATAAGGAGAGATATTTAAATGTGTTGGTTTTGTGACATCACAAAAAGTGATTTGAGAACGGGTTGTTTTTGTAGCTTATTTTCCCTATATGGTCTGTATGGATGTAGTCTATTTACAGACTTTAACCCTTTTTGATTCCAGAAAGTGATGATATGAGCCCTTTAAGATCATGAATGGCATGACAATCGTGATACACAGCAGTAAAATCCCAATACCGATATTCTGTGTGTATCGTTCGGTCCTGTTTATGACTATCTAATGCCTGATCTAAATAGGAACCCTTTGAAGGTTCTGCTCCAGTGTTTCTTGTACTTAATTTGTACACGACCTCCACAAATATTCTCCTTTTTTGTCAAAGGGGTGTTAGAAATGCTAAAATCACACTTTATCTGAAGTGGGCAGATGGAGAAAAGCCCACCTGGATCACCCTGAAGGATGAACGGTTAAGACCCCCAGCTTAGAAGAACTCAGAGAACATGTTTAATTACACCATCACACTGCCACAGTGCAATTTACAATTAACAGAAAGTGAAAGACAGAGAGAGAGTGAGTGTGTGTGTGTGTGTGTGAAAGAGAGAGATAGAGAGAGAGAGAGAGTGAGAGGACAGAGTGAGAGTGTGTGTGTGTGAGAGAGAGAGATAGAGAGAGAGTTA
>JBBPCY010000001.1:9075971-9098141 GCA_037974405.1 Brachyalestes nurse
CAGTAAGTCTCTATCTTTAACCCTTTTTAAGCTACAAGCTTTTGAAATATTGATGTCAAAATCCAGGTAAAAAAAAAAAAACCTGGCGCTTAAAGGGTTAAACTGCCGTCATATTGCAACGGTATTGTCAACACTCGACGATACATATCGTGACATTTTTGTATCGCGATATATCGTACCGTGATATATCGTTACACCCCTACTTAACGCCGACAATTATTTAATCGTTAATTAACGCAGGATTTTTTAAAATCCTTTTATTTTGAAAGTTCGTTGCTTTTTTGGGCTTGTGAGTGCGTGGAGCACGCAGCTCTGCGTCTCGGACGGTTTTCGCGGGGTCAGGCGTCACATTACTTTTGTCCATATTATATGACACAGGGATATGACTCATTACAACTTAAATACAGACAAAACTAAGACAAGGACCAATTCAAACCTATAACTGTTTAACTTAAACACCCGACAGCTGTGACTAATACATGAAAACAGACATAGTGAAACCCAATATTTATCAAAGTAATAGACGCAGACATAACTGAGATAACCGGCGCTGACCGGGAAAGTCACAGCAGTACCTTCAAAATAAAAGTGCGGCATACACTACTTTTGAATTAATTATTAAATTTTGCGAATAACAAAGCAATTAATCGTGATTAAAAATTTTCATCGTTGCCCAGCATTAGTTTTAACACAATCATGTTTTTTTGTTTCTCAGTTCTCCATGTATTAAAGGAGACATATTTTCTTTTCTTTTTCTAAATTAATGTAGTTGCTTGTGCTTCTTGAAAGACAACTGTGAAGAGAACAAGGAACTAATTTATTCAGTTTTTGTATGATATTTATCCAGTCATTTTCTCCTCTGTGAAGAACAGCTGACTTTCTGGGTGATGATTTTGTATATTAATGACTGCTGCTCTCATTGGCTGTCTCAGTAGAGGTAGTGGGGTGAGCAGTGTGGTGGTGGTAAGCTAAAGAGCACAGTACAGAGATACGATAACATGCTTTGGAGACCAGACATAGTCTCAGAATCATAACCATGTGCCCACCAAGTAAGTCAGTACTGGATTTTGACTGCTTTAGTAAAGGTTTCAACTGGCCTGTCTGAATATTACTAGTTATGTTAGCTTAGCAAAATGCCCACTCTAGTGAACTCAGAGCTGTCAGCATCGCTGTATCACTGTTTTACATTATATTTCACTGACAAGCAGCAAATTCTAATAGCCCATAAAATTACAAGCTTCTTGAAAAAAAGAAACACAACCAAATGACACAGACTTCCACAATGTCTTGGATACAATGATAAGTAACATAGATACGAAATAGCAAGGAAAAGGCAGGTTTGTTTTCTAGACCTTCCTTAAACAGTAAACTGTGAAATCTGAAAATTTGGAGAAAAGGAATGCATTCATTTTCTTGAATTTCTTGATTTCAATCTTCTTCTGAAAGTTCATCCTCGGGAATAATGCCAAAGCCCATCATTTTATCGCCTCGTTGCGATGTCAGCACTCCATTCAGCTGAGCAAAAGTTTTTAAATATTTGCTTTAAACAATAGCTTATTGTGTCAACTCCTAATTTAAGCAAAACCTGCTCTCTATGCCAAGGAAGACATTTTGATCAACACAAATGTTAGAGTGCTAAAGCAGTTTTATGCTGTTAAAGCAATTTGTCACGTAAAAAGAAACAGCAAAGATCTTATTCAACATATCATTAGAGAAACATATAGAGGCTGCGTTTGTCCCTTTTAACTTAGAATCTGCATGTTGACATTGGCCACAATAAAAAAAAACAGCAAGTGGATCTGGAGCTTTTATATGTTCTACTCTGCTATTCATAATTACTGGCATCCTTGGTACGGAGTGAGGGGAAAGTTCATAGAAAGGTTTTGTGTAGCTAGCTCTGACTCACACTGGAAAAGAAAGAAATCTAACCTTGAATTGGGGTAAATCTAGAAAACAATGCTCATCAAAGATACTCTTTACAAAAACCAAATTTACTGACACAGCTAGAAATTCTTAAGCAAGCGTATTTTGCTTTACATTTCACTTTTACCACCAGAAAAAAGTTTCACTGGGATATAAGAGGTGACACAGAGGCCAAATTGCCCTTAGCTGCCTTCAAAAATCCTTCCCTACTGCAGAAACACAGCGCATCAGCCATGTTGTAGCCAGTTCTTTGTCACTTTTCAGTCAGTCCCCTATATAGCTAGAGTACTGAATAGCGAATGAGTCAACCGAATGAAGTGCAAGTCATTCATCAACACTGAAAACCTTGCATTTGTAACATATCAAGTTTGCGGCATTAGCAAAACATATTCATACTGATGTACTTGCTTAAATGGCAGCAAAACACATAAACGCATAAATACATACATGTTTGTCCTAGATTATGTTCTTTACAGATCAAAATTAAATTGACAACAACATTGAGAAATCACATCATAAATGGAGAAGTGCAGAACATAGAATGCGTGTTTAATGTACCTTAGGCAGCTCCTCAATTTGGTTGGCATCCAGGTAGAGCTCCTCCAGAGTGCGTTCGAAGCTAAAGATCTCCTTGGGGACCTGCTGCAGACTGCAGTGGGAATAGTCCAGCACTGAGATGACCTCCTCCTCCCCACGGAAGCATCGGCATGGCACCAGGCGGCCGATGATCTTCCTCTTGGTAGTCATCTCCAGTCCCTGCACTGCAGACCACAGACAGAGTGCAGCTTAGCCTCATTTACACAAACATGGGTGCCAGTTTTCACACCAAAAAAGATTTTAATTATTTTTTTACATGTAGGTGCTATTAACATCCACGCAAGCAGAATTACGTAATTAGTGCCACCTCTCTTCATGATGACTCAAGTACATAAGAACAAACAGAAATGACCACTGCGCCGCACAAATTACACACAATTCGAGAGCATTCAACTGGTCTGGGATATTTTATTTTCCCATTTATGATGTTCTGTAATCATTACTAATGTTTCTATGCCAGACTTTGAGTGGTGAAATGCTAGGGCTGCAAATAGATTGCTAATTGTTATCGCAATAATGACTGTGCAAACACTATTACTGCAGAAGGCTATAACATGCAAATGAGCTTCTAATCGATCACTGAATGACGTATTGAGTGCTATGTGCATCCTGACCACTCATAGACGTTCCACAGATGAATTTATATCATCCAATAAATGTTATTTATTTTGGGATTCCAGAAAAGGCCATAGAAGAACCACTTCTGGTTACCTAGCTCTTTAAAGAACTGTCTCAAAGTTTATATAATCTCCAAATAATATAAAGGTTCTAGGAAGAACTCATAAGTTAGTAAAACATTTTTATTATGTGAAGTTTCTTTAAGCCTTTAAAGGGATTTACACAATGATAAATCTTTTTTTAAAAAACAAATGAGGTTCTGTCACCCAAAGAACGATTTATGGCACTTTTCTGTACAGGCCCAAGCATTTACTTATGTGTTTGTAATATAGATGTTATACTGTGACCACAATATGTAGAAATGAGGCACGTAATATGGTAATTACCATGATAATTAACCTCTTGATGGCTTACAACATTGTCATGATTATGTATTATTATGATTTTTATTATGTATTATTATCATTGCTGTAACCCCTAATGGGCATATTCTCAATAAGGGTTCTCCTGATCCCATGTCAGGTGGTTTAACCTCTGGATGGCAGATTGAGCATGAAAGGACTACACTGAGCTGTGAGGGTGTTCGAATACAGAACACACTAAAACAGCTTCACAAACATTAAATAAAGAATGGGATCAATATCACAGACAAGGTAATGTGAATATCTGAATATCTAAAAAATCTGAAAAAAACAGAGTAAAAATAAAATCGCAATATTATTTTATCTTTTTTGCAGCTCACAGTCTAGTCATTCAGATTAAGTTTGATGCCCCACACCACACTTCCTGACACTAAGGTACAGTAAAAAGCAGCAGTGCCAGAACAAGGCTAACATTCAGTGACAAAGTTAGGAGCAATTAGTATAGTCGACTTAAGCAAAACTGTAAATTCAACTGGCAGAGTTCATTTATTATGATTACTCCCATTCTACCAAAACAAAAACAAAACAAAAAGACCAAAAAAAAGCAAGCATCATATAATAATCATTTGCATTCTGTGCATCAGAGGAAGTATTAGTAATAAGCAGGGCTGTCATGATTAGTCAGCTCAATTACATTATTTAAAAAATGATTAAAAAAGCAATTAAAATTTATCGTTTCAATGAATCAGCAGTGATTAGCTGGTCATTGGCATAATTACAATGCGTATTTTGAATGCTCTGACAAGTGTCTCTTACAGCAAGACAAACCATTTAAAAAGTACTCTGGAATCTGTGAAAAACTATGCATAATTACTTTTGTCCAGCCCATATTATCAAAATAATCAGGATTACTGATATAAACTATAGACATACCTAATAATAGACAAAGCAAATTACCTAAAAAATAACAATACTTAGAAGAACTGAACAGTTTTTCACTGATGGTTTACTGCACCCTCAGGGCCAAGAAGCTTGTGGGTGCCAAACAAAAAGGAACAGTACATCAGCATTACTTTTTTCAATCAACAGCTCTGAGAAATATCCACAGCACTTGTGTCATGATAAAGTGCGAGAGAGAACAAGAGAAGCAGGGTGTTAAACTGAACTCTGGGGATGGAAATGTGTGGCTCTTGTAGACCCAGTGTTTCAGAGGGCATTAGGGAATAAGTGACCAACTAAAAGCCGAGTTTGTGCTGATATAGTGCGCTTTTGTGTCTTCCAAATGCAAATGGGAGGGTGCAATAATTAAAACATCGAGTCACACAAAGCCTGCCAGAGCACAGCACAGTTACGGCTTTGGTCAGAAAAAAGAATAGAGATATGCAAACCATCTGATATCAAAACGGAAAAGAAAAATAGTCACGTTCAGGGCTAAACAGAATAGACTCATACAAATAAAAATAACAAATCAATGAAGCTGAAATCAATAGCAAAATGAGTTACTTCTACTAGTACATGTGATGATAAAATGCATTTACTAGATACTTTGCTATTTAATTCTTTGATGTGAGTATGATGATATATTATCGGTGTCATGAGAAATGACATCAAAAACACTTTTGAGTTTGTGGGTGCTTATAAGACACTAAACTGCATGTAGTATAAAAGAGCACTGGTCCTATGAAGCATCAAAAGCTCTTTGATCTCTGGCTGATACTGGTGTCCCCTTTTCTTAAAGCTTGCTAAATGTGAGTGAGTGAGTGAGCAAGTGAGTAAGTGAGTGACAGAAAATTTGGGTCCATGAGGTGCTTCACATCAAAAAAGACATAGTTAGATTATTACAGAGATCCTGTAAACAACAATTAAAAGTAAAGTGGCATTTGGCAGACGCCCTTATCCAGAGGGACTTACAATAGTGCCTGTGCAGCCTTGAACAGGTGTGAATAATAAACTCTCACTGTCACGAGCATAGACGTCAGTCCGTTTTAGAGGTGGGGTATCTGAATAAATTAGAGCTGTTTTAGTTCTAGCTTTTAGTTCAGGCATCCACAGCCCCTTGCCAAAGAGCACAAGTACCTGCACTGAGTAGTAAAAAGCTCCAAAAACGTTTGGTGAATCATCTCATAAATATATTGATATATAGCACTGTTCCTATTAAGCATCATAAAAAGCACCTATGAAGCACCTTCCCTATGAAGGAACAGTGTATACAGTAACTGTAAAAATGTTACAGGAAAAAGTAGGTGATTGGACTGCAGAAGGGCTGGCCTAAGTAACATTCATAAATCTGTTGGCATTTTGGAGTACTCCAATACCTGTTCTTAAAATTTCATTTTTTTCATTTTTGTTGTTTTGGAATAGTCAGCTGAGGCCCAAGGTTGTGCGCTTTATGTTTCAATAGGTGACATGACTGTAGCCTCCCATTGAGCCTCTTCTCTGTCTATATGACAGCTTTTTTGAGTCCTATAGGTGATGAGAGTGTAGTAAATTAGGTTCATCATTGTATTTATAAGTCACAATTTTAGTTAGCAGCAACTGTCAGCTCCCAGTTTTATTCTTACCAGAAAGTATGATAGGTATCACTATATTTACTTATTCGAGAGGATTCACCAAACATTTTTCGGGGGGTTTTTTTGTGCTCTTCGGCAAGGGGCTGTTGATGCCTGAAATAAACCAGCTATCATTTATTTATGATATCTTTTTGTCAGGTAACCCACCCTTAAAACTAACAGAGGTCTATGCTCAGAGATGGTGTCGTGACAGTGAGAGTCTATTATTCACACATTTTCTAGGCTGTACAAGCACTGTTCGAGAGAAGCTTCAAGGATGTCCAGAGAGAATTTTTCACTTTGCCGCCAGGTAAGAGTGACTCAGCATCAAATGACTCCCAGTAAAGACACTCAAAGCCACAGTGTCTTCAGAAAAACACTACATTACTTCACGGGGTCAGTAAGAAATCCCAGCAAGATGAAACCCAGCTTCAGCTATCAAATGCAACCTCCATTTTCTTCAGGAGTCCGACATATTCCAACTCAAAAAAACACTTTTTGCAGAAAAAAAACTTCTAAGTGAGCGATCCATAAAGATGGTACAAAAAGAACAGAAAACATGTCTCACAGTATACCAAGCATCCTCTTATAACAGGATCTTGATGGAATGGGTCAAGATCACAGCTGATAAAACAAAGTCGTCCTTCACTGAAAGTAAATAAAAGGGGCCGAGAGAAGATGGCAGATAGCTCTCACTTACACACCAGATATTGATTTGTGTGGGCCTTTCAAGCTACTCTTCAGTCTCCTTTGTGTTTTAAGTAGATGGGTATAGTACTATGCAAGAACACATGAAACTCAGGTTTGCTAGGGTGAGTTACAAACTAAACAAATAGCTAGCATGTTCCACCTGGTTCATTGCTTATTGAATGTAATCAAACATAAGTGCCCAATATATCAAACTATATCTAACATAAAGAAAACATCTGTATAAACTGAAGGCCCAACAGTTCTACATTAAATATTGTAATCATCAGAAACCACAACACACTTTTCTAAACCAGTTTATCTTGCTCTGATGATTTTGACCTGTGTTATTGATATATAAGCCTTCAACACCATTTTGCCATTTAATATATTCTATTATGGGGAAGATTTTTTCAGATCAACTTATACGTCAACAAAGTCAAAGTCGAGTCGATTAGTCGTTTGATGACGTCATCACGTCACATGTCCAACACTGAGCAACTTTTTTTAAAGTTCTCTGTAACATTAACAGTCAACATGACAACTAAACAAAACAAAACCAAGGCTGATACCTTGAATTTTCTGGTAAATTTAGTAAAGTGCACAACAGAAAGTGGGAACAGCTTAAGCCGCAGCAGCCACTCCGCTCCTTTGGACTGGACGACTCTCTGCAGTGCTAGCATCACCCATGTTAGCTAGCGGATGTACTTTAACACCGACTTGCAGATTGTGCAGGTCACCGTGCTGTTTGTGTGTTACACTGAAGTATCTCTGTCTGTCACCTACTGCCTCTGCTGCCATGTCTCTTGTCTTGTTGTGGTCTTGTGTTTAGAATCCCTTCATGCCAACGTTACCGCCCTTTTTATGAAGGGACTATAATAATTGGTTAAGTCTTGGCGACTTCTCTCAGGGGGTGTCGAATGGCCCTCTGACGTCGACTAATCAGCCTTTCTGTTAATGCCCTACCTATCTATGCTGATATCAGTACATAAACCTTGATGAAATGTGAAATTGTAAATACATTCACATGGATTACATGTACAGAGCTATGTATTATGTGTTTGTATATGGTTTTTACATTACTCTTCCAGAGTACAGCAAATATCTAATATTGGTCTGAAATAAAGATCAAATCTAAAGATCTGTCCAACGTTGATCATTTTTTAAAAAGCAATTGTTGGCTTATAAGGATATTATTCAGATATCACTGGCCTTTTTTCAGTGGCCGACTCACCAAACAACACGATAACAGACCCCCATTTTATTTTAGTGCTTCCTAATAACCACAGCAGAACCTACTGTCATTTCATATTAACTAAGTTGGCAACAGTTATTTTAGCTTCCTCTTCTATCAATAATGCATCTTCCTTATTCAGCGCAACACTTGAATAATTTAATTGCACAACAGGGGATTTACTGTAATCTAATTAATCAGAATAGATCTGAAAATAGCAGCGGGGGAAAAACTTCTCTGTTCAATTCTGCCATGGCAATGAAGGACAAGGGTAGAATCAAGATTTAAAACAGCTCTGAACAGCTCTTATCTTTTCTCAGATCCCATCATCTCTTATGAAGAGAGAGCATCAGGCCTAAGAATATGAGATGCAATGCAATGATTAAAACGGCACATCATCTGTCACTGTAACACTCTGACTGTTTTCTTTGCTTCACATTAGGAGCCATGAATCTCGTTTTAAGCCTTATCCTAATGAAAGCCTGCAACATTGTTACAGAAATACATTCCCATTAATGATGATCCTGGAAGGATTCCTTCTTAACCCTCATGCGTATCTGCAATCCTGTAATTCTCTGTTTTCGAGCGCTAAACCCCAAGCAACATCTCAACTCCAATTATCTCAGAATACTGTGACAAAATCTTGTGACAACTGTTTTTACCACGGCTAATAAGATGCCTTCCATGTTTCGACATAAATACCCTTCGGGGGATAGCAGCTGAAAGTGGAGCATTTTGGAAGCAATACCTGACATTACTGGAGAATGATGCTTGACTTCATTTGATGAGACTGCCTATAATGTCTATATGAAATTGCAGGGTGGTTATCTGTCACTTGCTGCAGAGAACTGACCTCTGTCGGTGCGCTACGCACCTTTCTCTGGTTAAACTGATTATATATCATCAAGAGAAAATGTTTGCTTGATTGCTACATTACGCAACTGAATTACTGCAACGATTAACTGTATCGTCTATTAACCCTGTCTATTTCAGATGATGGTAGATCATCGCTTTGGTGACAACTTTTAACCCTATTATACTTGGGTAGGACTGGTGAGGTCTGTCTGTACACAAGCACAAAGTGAGGTAATGAGATATGAATAAGAAATAGAAATCAGAGAGCTATGCGGTATCAGGGCTAGTGCTCAAATATTCAGACCTACAGTTTAATTTGCAGAATTGTTGCCATGGAACTTAAACAGTCCCTGTGAAATTCTGATTTGTCAATGTTATGGTTGCCATTAGTTAAATCATAACGAAAACAGACATTACTCAAACGACAGCAATAACTCATCAGATGAGAAGGACAATGAACTAGATCAGCGGTGTCCAAACCTGTCCAGAAAGGGCCGCTGTGGGTGCAGGTTTTCGTTCCAAGCACGCAGGAGGCACACCTGATTCCACCTCTTTAATCAGTTGGTCTTGGTTTTCAGTTACTCAGGTGTGGCTTTTTTTTGGTTGGAACGAAAACCTGCACCCACAGCATCCCTTTCTGGACAGGTTAGGACACCGCTGAACTAGATGCTACAAGCTAGAGGCAACAGAGGTAACCTGGCTATGTAGATATTCTCCCTCAGTTTGGCTTCTTGAAAGAGTAAAGAACTTTTTCATGGTGTCCATTTTGTGTGGAATGAAGACAACATTCCTTTCTTATTTGACGACTGAGCTAAAAGTTACACTACTGTTAACTGTTACTGTTACACTACTGTATATATAGCCTATAGCACAGTGAATAAGTCTATATGATGATTTTAGGAAGTACTGAGCAAAACTGACAAACAAAAAACATGAAAACAAACATGGAAAATAGATTCTGTCCAGTCACTGAAGGTGATAGATGTCATGCTGTGAATAGCACATAACATGACAATTAATTTTTAGGAGAATAAAAAAAACTTAAAGTAAAAATACTATTAAATATAACTATATATATATAGTTAAATATATATTTATGATACTTTGAATATCCTAAAATATTTTTTGCAGTGTTGGCATTTAGGTTATAAATTCACTCTTTTTTTTTCACATTCTTTTTTGGCATGTGTCTTTATGTATTAGTGGCCATTGCAAACATCTGTAATGAGTTACGAGTGACAACAGTATGTGCCTAAAAATACACAGACATCTAATGCACTAATTAGTGCATTCAGCTACTTTAATGTAAACATACTGCTGACACAGTTTAGTTGTGCACACACAGATGTATAATCTGCATAGAAGAGAACTGGAACGTTCTGGAGCAGCCACACAGAAGTTTACCATGTCCAGTGGCAAGCGTCGACTAGAGGGGTACAAAGCTGTAAGGCAGTTGAACTGTATTATCTGGAGCATCATATACCTTTGGGATAAGTTGGAGTGGCAATCCAGAACTAATCAACATCAGTATGCTCTTATGGTTGAATTCTATCAAATCCCCACAACAGTGTTACAACATCTATTGTAAAACCTTCCCAAAAGAATAGAGGCTGTTACTACAGTAAAAAGTAGAGATGTGCCAATCTGATATTCTGTATAGGTATCAGTCCAATCCTGACCTAAATAACTGGATCAGAAATCGGGAAGGAATAAAAAACGTAATCCGATCCGTTTAAAAAATACGGAAAATAATTACAGCACGCATAACGTGATGTGCGACGTGCATAAGGCGAGAAGATGCATCTCGTGATAAGAGTTTCTGTTGTGTGTGAGACATGTCAGCAGTTTGGAGTTACTTCAGACTCAAAGAAGACTCAAGACTCCCGAATGTATTGGGACACCTCTCCCGGGTGTCCCAATGGACCTTTTTCACAACTTCCGCAACTTTTTGACAGGAAATACGTAATCGTAGGGTATCTTTACTTCCGCTGGTATACAAAAGCGGTGTTACCGGCACAGGAGCCTCCGCGCTCCATGCAGCATAGCTCCACAGGGCAAGCAGCAATCCCCCTCAAACTTCACAGTCAGATAGGGCTCCACGAGACCTTTCCAACGAGCCCTGGTTCTCTTAGTTGTTAGAGAAGTTGTGTACACACTCTGCTCCATTTTCTCTGATCCCGGGTTTTCTAATGCATTGACGCTTGACCGGAACTAAGATTATCCTACGATTACATATTTCCGGTTTTCATGAAAAAGGTCTATAAGAGTCTTTACACACCACACTACACCAATAAAAGTCCTTACACACACTACACCAATAAGAGTCCTTACACACCACACTACACTACACTACAAGCTACAAGCTACAAGTGCTTGCCAAATGCTAAAAATATAAGACAATGTTTTACATAGTGTTAACTTATTATTTAAAGTTATGTAATTGTTTTAAGGAAGCCCAGAAACCATACAGGTGAGTTGAGCCAAGTCTGTTTGAATTTGAGTTTACAGTTAAAATAAATGGTCAATTCTCAGTATCTTAACTCCACCTAGACTACCATTTAGTGTGGTGTGATTATGTGTGTGTGTGTGTGTGTGTGTGTGTGTGTGTGTGTGTGTTCTTGGAGGAACACACAAATGACTGAAACTTGCCCAGTTGTTGCGCATGTCATGTTGCCCCCACCCTCCCAAGTGTGGGCCAGAACACATGAAGGCATTCATGAAATGTTTCTTGTATTTATTTCTCCAAAAACACCAAACAAAATGGGTACGAGGACCCAAAACTGAAAACTTCCCAGGCTACAGCTTAGAACAAAGCAAATAGGACGGTGGGCCGACACCTAGGTTGGTCCAAAAGGAACTTAAAAAACAAACCCTCTAATCCCATGACCCAACAAGCAAACACAATTACTTAACACAAACTAAACACAGCAGAACATAATCTAACTCATTCTAACTAACAATGTAAAATAAAAAAAATAAAAGCATAAAAGCATAAAAGCTTTCAAAATAAAAGCACAAACTTAACAAAACAAACTTACGCAAGGGTGACCCCTAGTGGTCACCCACTGTCAGACTCCAGACTTGACAGCGCAGTGGAAGAGCCCAGTTGCGGATACACACGAAAGAGCCGGTAAACCACACATTTAATCTGAGACCGCTCCATATACAGAGTTAAGCGTCCCACCAAGGAACCTGCATTCTCACACGCACACAGAAGGGTGAATAAAGAGTTCTTACAAACGAGAGTACTTATGGTACCAAGAGCTTACAAGGAGAGTTGGCTGGGCATGAGACTCTAATGTCTGTGTGCAGGATGATATCTCCTTCTCTCCAAAACCCTAGACGCGAGTCACTTCCAGTGCCTGGTGCATGTGACAGTACCCCCCAACACCCCCCCCCTCCTCTTGGCTGAGAGGATACCCGACGTCGGTAGTCCTGAATGAGGGAAAGATCCAGGATGAAGCAACCGGGAACCCAGGACCGCTCTTCCGGACCATAGCCTTGCCAGTCGACGCCTGGTGACAGTCCAGGATCCGCCGGACCATGTAGGCAGGACCACTGTCAATGATCCGAGGCGGAGGGGGAGCCGGAACCTGGGGAGACAGAAGAGAAAAGAACACAAGTTTGAACTGGGACATGTGAAACACTGGGTGAATCCTGAGAGAGGCAGGCAGCTGGAGCTGGAAGGTGATAGGGTTGATGCATTTGATGATCTTGAAGGGGCCAATGAAACGGGTCCCAGCTTCTTGGATGCGGTGTAAAGGTTGTGGGTGTTGTGGGTGGAGAGGTAAACCCTGTCACCAACGTGAAAGAGTCGTCCCAATGGATGGAAGTCCTGGCTTGAGTCCAGAGCTGTCGGCACCTGCGGACTAACTGTTGGGCTGACGGTACATCAACCTCCGGTTCTTGGTGTTCGAACACCGGAGGCTGGAACCCATTGCATACCTCGAATGGGCTGAGGCCTGTGGCCGAGGAGGTGAGGAGGTTGCGAGATAGTTCCGCCCAAATGAGATAGTGAGCCCATGAGCACTGCCGATCGGCCACAAAGCAGCGGAGTATGCGCTCCAGTTGTTGGTTGGCCCGCTCCGTTTGACCATTAGTCTGTGGTGACGTTGATCAGATGGCAGAAGGCCTTCCAGAACTTGGCCGTGAACTGGGGCCCTCTGTCTGAGACGTCCTTGGGTAACCCATGCAAACGGATTACGTGCTTGATGACCAATTCAGCAGTGGTTATAGCTGTGGGTAGTCCGGTCAGAGCCACCAGGTGCACAGCCTTGGAAAAGCGATCAACAATGGTGAGGATGGTATTTTTGCCCATTGATTCGGGTAAGCCGGTGACGAAGTCGAGAGCTATGTGTGACCATGGTCGATGAGGGACGGATAGGATGATACCTCTTTCCTGTTTATAAACCCTAGATGTGAGTCACTTTCGGTGCCTGATGACGTCACATGACCTGGTGCGTGTGACAGTACTCCAGACCTGTTAGAAAAGCTTCCCAAGGTGGCTCCTCACGAAGCTGCTTGAGATCCAGAATTGTTTGAAGCTGCATCAGTCCTACTTTGAGGAGTCTGAAACAGAAGATCCTGCAGACAGGACCTGACTAACAACGTTTTGGTTGGTGCATAATTTCACTGCTTATTTCACCAAATTAGAGTGTGGAAAAATAGTTAAAAAGAATGAATCTGCAAGGTGTAGTTTTTTACACGTATTTTAATCCAGTATGAATCTACAGGATGTAGTTTTTACAGTTATTTTAATCCAGTGTGAATCTGCACTGTGTGAAAGAGCCTGTCTCTCTTTCATTTCCCTCCCTCTCTCTCCTTCTTTCTATCAAATTTCTCCTCTTCATTTCTTGTCTTCTTGTCTTTCTATTCATTTCTTTCTCTCTGTCTCCCATGTTGCTGCTCTCTCTCTCTCTTTACTTCATTCCTCCAGCTCTTCATCACCCTGGAGTCCATTCACTTGCTCCTCCTCTGCTCCAGCACACATCCCTCTCTTCCTGCCTCCCCTTCCTTTGGCATTTTGGCTGCCTCCCTCCATCTAGAAATCCTACAGAGAAAGAGAGAGAGAGAGAGAGAGAGAGAGAGCAAGGGAGAGAGCGAGAGAGAGAGAGAGCAAGGGAGAGAAAATGAGAGCGAGACAGAGAGAGAAAAGGAGAGAGAGAGCGAGAAAGAGTGGGTGTGTGTTGGGGTTTTAGTCTGGAATGTAAGTCTCTAAACTAACCCAGTGGGTTTAAGGATCTCTGAAGGATTTTGGTCTTTTAAAGAGAATCTGCAGGAATCTGCTCTGCAGAAATGGACTGTTTAAACTGCAAGCTGTTAGTAAACCTCTACAGCCTCTTAAACCAATCCACATGTCCTGTGAGGGTGTGTGTGTGTGGGTGTGTGTATGTGATGTTTCCAGGTCTCCTATCTGACTGTAGATCAGAGCACTGTGTGTGTGTGTGTGTATGTATGTGTGTGTGTGCATGAATGTGTGTGTGTGTGTGTGTGTGTGTGTGCGTGCGTGCATGTGTGTGTATGCGTGTCGTTTCCAGGTTCTCCTATCTGACTGTAGGTCAGAGCTGTGTTTGTCTGTGTGTGTGTGTGTGCGTGTGTGTGCATGTGTCGTTTCCAGGTTCTCCTATCTGACTGCAGGTCAGAGCTGAGTGTGTGTGCGCACACGTGCGTGTGTTCTGTGAAGTTCTCCTGATAAGACAGTGGAGTTTCTGCAGAACATCAAGAGCCTCAGCTGCTCAAAGTTAAAGCAGTAATTCAGCAAAAAAAATCCAATTTACCTCACAGACGTGCTACATCAACCGAGATGTGTCTGGAGAACACGTTCCTTCAGTTTAGTGCTGGAGCTATATAAGCATAATAGGGGAAATGTAACCATGGTAACAGGTATAGCCTAACCATGGAACTGGGTGACTTGTAACCATGGTAACAGGTATAGCATATCCATGGAACTGGGTGAAATGTAACATGGTAACAAGTGTAGCGTAACCATGGAAAAGAATATAGCATAGCCAGGGAACAGGGTATAGTATAACCATGGAATTGGACGTAGTGTGACCATGGTAACAGGTATGGCATAACCATGAAAATAACTGTTGAGTAAATTTGGTAATGGATGTATTATTGCCATGGATACAGCTGTAGCATAATTGTGGAACCGGGTGAAACGGAACCGTGGAAACGGCATGTAGTGTTTCATTGGAAAAACGCAGCGGTTAACCACAGAGATAGGTAACGCAGCCTTGCAAACAGGTGTAGTGTTGAAGCCCAGTCTCACAACTTTTCGTGCAGCCATCACGATATACAGTGTAATCAAAATACGCGCTGCAATCATGGTTTAGGGATTTTTTTCCTTTTAGGACAACGCTTCAGTTTTTCGTGTTAGGACAGCGTTTCACTACCCTATGTATTATAATGCGCAGTGCATCACATCGGCAGTATCAGCGGTAACAGGCGACTGAGGGGCAGTAGGAGAGAAATAATGAGTTGATTCCTAATCGGTTTTGTTTGCAAATAGGTTGAAACAGGGTGAAATGCTGTGAGACAGGGAAAGGCCCTAACCCTAACCCTGACCCTAACAGTCACCAGTTAGCGCAGATACTGGCGGTGTTACGCACTGCGCATTAAAATACATGGGCTAGTGAAGCGTAGTCCTAGCATGAAAAAAGCCTTAAAGCGCAGCACGTATTTTGATTACATTGTATATCGTGATGGCTGCACAAAAAGTCATGAGATCGGGTTGACTGTTGTCATGGATACAGCTGTAGCACAATTGCGGCACAGGGTGAAATGTAACCGCGGGAGTGGGTGTGGTGTTGCCATGGAAACGGCTGTAGAAGCGGGAGTAGCGGACTTCACTCATGAACCCTCATTACAGTCATGCCAGTTTGATGGGTATGTTTTGGATTTTTATCAATATACCAAAAAAAAGGAATGCCAAAAAGTTTGTCTCAGACACACACACACACACACACACACACACAGAGCTGAGTGAACAAACTGATTTAGACAAACTGCATGAAAACACCCTTTTTAATCGTCTCTTTCTGGTGAGATTATATTCTCCTCCTGAACTGTTTTCCTAATTTCAGGCGAGGTGCTCTTTACGCTCTGGAAAGTGGAGTTTATTTATTCAGAGAGAGTGTGTGTGTGTGTGTGTGTGAGTGTGTGTGTTCTTTGTGCTGCTGTGTGTCAGAGCTACAGGAAGCCCACAGGCTGTTCCCAGGAGGGCCGCGGTTCGCGCAGCGTAAACAGGGTCACAGAATCTTCCCTCACCGAACCACGCCGACTTCTCTGCAAATTAGTGAGACAGAGCTCTGAATGCGGATCACTTTAGTCTCTATCGGCTTACAATAAACACGAGCTGCATCCGGCGTGTTCAGTGCATCATGAACAGATTTACCGATTTTTACTGTATTTTTATCATAGAAAATGGCAGTTCCTGCTAGTGTTTGGCTTTATCCTGTGCTTTAGTCCATAACACACACACACGCGCACACACACACACACACACATTTACAGCGTTGTACACTAGCAATCAAACGTTTTTGCACACCACAGGTTTTCACCACTTTATGCAGTTATTTCATGAACGGTAGATTTTTATTCTGGTTAAACTGGAAAGTTGTTGAGTGACCAACTATAAATGAAACTATAACAGTGCATGTCTGACTCCTATTAACTGGCCGTGTGGTGATATAGAGTCAAATTCTAGACTGTCCTTTAACTTTAAATGCACTCGTTCACTGTCTCAGCACTTATTAGCTACTTAAATATCCAACACTCGTCTGGAGATCCACATTATAATTATAATTATATTAGGGGGCCTTTTGTTGGTCAGTAGTGATGAATAATAAAAATATGACATTTGGATAATAAAGGAACTCAGATGGTGAAAATACTGTCAATTTATTTGTTAGTAAAGAATATCAAAGGTATTTTTAATAAATATTGAGTAACATGCAAATGTAGAAAAACAACAACTTTTGATTAGTAGTGGATCAGACTGATCTAGTACTATGACCTAAGTGCTAATCCTAAGCACATCCTAGTCTACACAAGGATCTGGCTGCTAAATTGGGCTTTTGAAACAAAGAGGGTTTTAGAGACACTGGTTCGTTTTGGTCTTTCGATTCAGGATGGAATCAGCCCCTTGTGGGCGGGGGAGCTGCTCTCATTTCTCGCAGGATAGCCGTTAGCCCATAGCCTGCTAGCCAGACAGAGGACAGACGGGCTAAACCGACTGCCTGTTTCCACTCCAGTGATTCTGTTTCTGTCCCGCAAACCAAACGGAAAAGTAGGAAAACTCACAAAGTCTGTTCACCAAACCGTCTTAAACCATCTCAAAAGCACCTTAGACTTAACCTGATACTGCTTAATCCGGGGTGTCAAATCTTATTCACAAAGTGCTGAAGGTCTTCATTCTAAACAAGCAGGACTATCACCCACTTGAAGTTCACTGGGACTGGGACTGGGACTCGGACTCATTCAGCTGAACTCGGGTATTGTCGAGTCAGACTCAGGCTCGGTTCAGTCAGACCCAGGCTCAGTTCAGTCAAACTTAGGCTTGGTTCAGTCAGACTGAGACTGAGTTCAGTCAAACTCAGGCTCGGTTCAGTCAAACTCTGGCTCGGTTCAGTCAGACTGAGACTCAATTCAGTCAGACCCAGGCTCAGTTCAGTCAAACTCAGGTTCGGTTCATTTGGACCCAGAAAAAGTTTTGAACTTGGACGTGCTTTAGTCAGACTTGGGCATGGTTCCGTTGGAGTTGCAATTAGACTTGGACAACATTCAGAAGGACGTGGTCTTGGTTCAGTTGGAATTGGGTTCAGTTCTTTTGGACCTGGGATCAGTTCAGTTGGACTCAGTCTTGGTTCACTTGGATTCGAACGCAGTTCTGTTGGACTTGGGTTCAGTTCTGCTGGACTCATTTGTGGTTCGGCTTGACTCAGTTCCCAAAATACATTACATTTATGGCCTTGGCCAAACCAGACACCATTTGAAACCACCAGCTGCCCTTTACACTTTCATTTTCCCAAAATGACATGAAATGAAATTGCACTAAAATTGATCTTTTATAACCCTTCCTTTGCCAAGTTACCCTTTTCCATATGCAAGATCTTCTCACATTGACTGGATGAATTGCATAACCATTTAAGATTTTGTGAGATTCTGAATGGATATTTTACACAAATCAAGACTATTTTCATAATGATAATTTTTTAAAATGAAATTCAAATCATCTGCTCCACTCCAGAGCGAATACTGTAATGACAGGCTGAAGTTTGTGTGGGGAAGCACTTTAATGGGTGATATAATAGCAGATCATAGTCATGATAGTCACCACGTTATTCTGTCATATACTGTTACCATGTCATATGGTGTCACCATGATTTTCTGTCATACTCTATAACCATAACATTCTGTCATGAGGTGTCACTTATTCTGTCGTATGTCACCATGTTATTCTGTCACATATAGACACCATGCTGTGTGAAGTGGTATCACTACGTTATTCTGTCATGTAGTGTTACAATGTTATTCTGTTATGTGGTGTCACCATGTTATTGTCACATATATAGACCATGGTGTGTCAAGTGGTATCACATTATTTTGCCATGTCTCCAAGTCATTCTGTCATGTGGTGTCACCATGTTATTCTGTCATGTGGTGTCACAATGTATTTTAATCTTATGCCCAGTTACCATTTTCCATTTAAGATTTTTCCCCAGTGATTGTAAGTGCAGAAATCCCTGAAAGCATATTTTATACAAATCAAGACTATTTTCATGACAGTAACTTTTTTTGAAAATGAAATTCAAATCATCTCCTCCACTCCAGAGCGAGTACTGTAATGTCAGGCTGAAGTTTGTGTGGGAAAGCACTTTAGCGAATGATATAATAGCGGACAGCAGTGGCGTGTTGCTGTTGTTCCGGCGCGGGGCCTCTTGGTCAGCCATCGAAAAGGCCATGTAAATCAGAGCAGCGGTGCAGAGCCAGAGCGGATCCGCCAGCAGTGAGGGAAAATGGTGTAATTGCAGCTCATGAGACTGATTCCTGACATGCGGTCATACCTGAGTGGCCGCTCCTGCAGTGGAGCCCTTTCTCCTCAACATTGGTATTCTAGAGGCACGCCGCGGACGAGCGCTAGGAGCTTTCAAGCACAGAGAAACGTGTCATAGGAGAGATGTGGCTGCAGCTATCAGACACGTGTCACCATGTTAAGCAGTGTTTGTCACTCACCCAAACCCCAGACTGAGACGGCACCTCAAACTCGACACGTTTCCACTCCAGAGAGACGAAAAAGTGGAGGTGTTTCACTTCCAACACCTTCAGCTACTGCTTAGCAGTCCTGCAAGAAGCCAAAGAAAGATTTAGCAGTGAAACTCCCACAGTTACTGAAGTTGTTACACTGTCGGCACTACTGGCAAAAAAAACATCACAAGGTTTTACCATATAATAAAATGTCAGCAGTTATCAATAACTATGTATGAGTTTTCATGAAGCTCAGTCTGTCATTCATTAAGTTATTCTGTCATTCTGTGTCATCACGTTATTCAGTCATACTCTGATAGTCCACATTATTGTCATGTGGTGTCACCATGTCACAATGTTATTCTGTAATGTAGTATCACCATGTATTCTATTCATTTTCACCATCCCATTCTTATTCAAATAAAATGATTTATTTATTTATATATTTAAAAAATACCTCAAATGCATGATCAGTTTAGAAATATTTTGAAATATTACTTACATAAAAGTGTTTTGCAAATTTCTGATATTTGGTATATGTTATAATTAGTAATATGGTGCTAACGATTTTCCAAATGGGTCGATAAAAAAACGAGCAGACATGTGAAAGGTGCAGGAATCGGTCATGTGTCGTTTTTCAGGTGCAGCAGTGTGACACACTCCGGCACTCAGGTGACACTTCCTCACACATCTGACCTTGTCCCAAGCTGAACTTCAAAGGGCCGCGGGAGAAGAAAATTCCTCCAGAGCAGAAATATTCCAGCCTTAAAGACCTCAGAGAGATCAATGGTGTCTGTGTCGGTCTAGAGGAACACATTCAAATACCCCTCCTTTCATAACGTCATGGCTGATCCCTCACTTCCAAGCTGAGCGGTTCAGGCTGCGCTGACAGGGCCGTTGCCAGGTGCTGAATACCAAACCTCAGAGCAGAGGAACCACCACAAGTCTTTACAAACCCAACAAATCTTTACAAATATAACTATCAGTCAATGTTTACACCCCCATTTGGTACTGTATCTCAACCAGGTGGGGGTCTGACAGTGCTTTTCTACTGGCACAAGGAACCGCTGTGTACCACCAAAAACGTTTTTCCATTACAAATAAAGAGTCCCGAACCTGAGCTGCCAGTTGGCAGGGCCGAAAGCGGGCCGCAGCTGAGCTGACTGCATCATGGCTTTCTGATTGGTCAAAATGTTTCATCACAACATGGAAAGTTGACACAGTTTATTTACTGTCCGCACAAAAAACAACAATGGAGACACAAACGAACAACTGGGAAGTGGATGAAGTTCAGGCCTGACTGTCTGTTTGGGCCGAAGATAAATTTCAGTGGGAGTTTTATACAGCTCTAGCAAATTTATCTTTAACTCTGTGAGAAACATGAAGGTGATGCAGGACATCACTAACAAGTTATCTGGGTTAGGTTTTCATCACACGGATAAAGAACGGAGGGAAAAAATTAAACCATCAAACTAGATTATAAGTATTCTTCATTTCTCATCAATTCTCCTGTAACAAAAAAAACACTTGAATTCGCTGTTTTTGTGATGTCATAAGAAATAACATATCATAAACATGAGTTTAGCCCCGCCCCCTCACTCTGGAAGTTATAAGAAGGCACTATCAGAATCAAATCAGCCAGTCAGAACAGAGATCTTTGCAGTGTTAAAGGTGCAGCAACAAGCTAAATGTAGCTTTGGTACATAAAAGCACATTAATACATTCATATCATGAGTGTATCTCATACCAGAAAAGGATCATACCAGAAAAGTACAACAAATTGACCCTTTAAAAAAAAGGGGGGGGGGGGCGTGAGATGACTGGTCATTAGAAACCTGAGGTGTACATTTAAGTGGGGGGTTGATTTTCTTGCACTAAATAAAGCTCTAAGTGGTGATAAGACTCAGAAGAGCTCATTATTATTGTAGGTTTCTATGTAGCTATTCCTCAGAAGCTCCCCCTTTAATGTGGAATAAACCAGAAAAATGCAGAAACAAACTGGCTCTGATTGCCTGTGTGCAGTTACTAGAGATGCATTGACCTCGCCAGCTTCTGAACGTCTTCACTCTAATTATGTGCCACGTTGTCGAGATCAGTAAAACGCCCATAATGGAACCATGGGGCACCTCGTTTCTTTTGCAGCGCAGCGGAACGACAGGGAAGAACTACGACAATAACCATGCGCCTTGTTTTCTCCATAAATCTCCACTGCAACCCGGAGAAGAAGAAAAATACAGTGCAATTTATTTGTGATAATAACATACCATTTATAATTCATAAAGCTGTGAAACACTGGTGCCTCTTCCCACACTGTCACATGATATTCAGATGCAGCAGATTATTTATGATAAAAGTAGTCTGGATGTGGGTGGATGTGAGATGGTGTGAGCTTTTTTTTTCAGAGTCTCTCAGGAAAATATGTAAAAAATCCACAAAGCGACAGTGGGACCTGCCTGCCTTCTCACGTGTCCGTGGTTTGTGCTCCTGAGAGAAAGTTTTGGGCGACGATCCTCAGGCAACGTCAATCAAGTCTCTGGAATCGCAGCGGCAGAAAACAACAGGACGGTTCATCTGTCAGGGCGACTTCAAGAACTTCAGGCTGACAGAGAGAGGAGCGAGAAAACAGAGAGATGTTTACAGTGGAAATCACCAGGACTGAGGCCTGGCTTCTTCTGAGGGCTTCTTCTCCACACTCTTGCTTTTAGGGGGTCTTGCGTTTTGAGTCTTTGTTTCTCTCAGAGGTTCTTCTTCATGCTCTTGCTTTTAGGGGGTTCCTTGTTTTGAGTCTTGGTTCCTCTCAGGGCTTCTTCTCCATCCTCTTGCTTTTAGGGAGTTTCTCATTTCAAGTCTCAGTTTCTCAATGGTCCTTCCTCGTGCTCTTCGGGAGCTGCAACTTTGGAGTCTTGGTTCCTCTCTGTGTTTCTCAGTGAATCCTGCTATCATGAGGTTCTTCGCAATCAGTGTTGAACAAGTTACTTTAAAAAGTAATTAAACTACTGATTACTGATTACTCCCTATAAAAGTAATCAAATTACTAATGTTATTACTTTATTTCAAAAGTAATTAGTTACATTACTAGTTAGATTACTAGTTA
>JBBPCY010000001.1:9166465-9185332 GCA_037974405.1 Brachyalestes nurse
AAGTGTCCATCTGAGAGGGAACAGTTTAAGCCGACAGGACGACTCCCTGCAGTGTTAGCGTTAGCCATGTTAGCTAGCGTTAGTTATTATATATATATATACATATATATATATTTAACCGTTCTCACTACTGAGGCGTTAAAGGCCCCGTATAATGGAAAAACGAGCCTCTGCCACAAAATCGTCTCACAGTGTAATTAAACACATTAAACTTTGTGTTCAAAACATCAATTACAGACAGTCTGTAAACAACAACAAGACCAACCAGGCTAGAAATGAATGGGTGGCAGCCCAGGATGACATCGTCTCTTATTTTACCACCGTTCTATTTTTCTTCTTGGTTAAATGTTTAAAAATAGTCCTTTTTTGTGTAGTTTTTATGGTCTATCATGAAGATTTAAGTGTCATGTAAACATGTCACGCTGTGATGTTCTGTGATGTTTCTGCCGTCACTCAGAGATGCCGCCGGACGCGCAGATGTGCTCAGAGTCGTTGTTTTTAATCACAGCTGTTTTTGGAGTGTCGGAGCTCCTGCGCTGGTTTTACGGGCCACATTACCCCTCGTATATGTGTGATTAATTGGCTCCACTGGTGCTCTAATTATTTATGGCTCCGCCTGCCACATATCTTAAAGCGGGATGAAGCCTGCCTCGCGGCCGGTGGCGCCCGAGCCTTTAGAGTGGGTTTGTTGTTGGGGTTTAATTATATGGCGGTTGGAGCAGTTCTCTTGTTATTATCTTTGTGCTTTGACAGCATGTGTGTGTGTGTGTGTGTGTGTGTGTGTTGTCTGATTTACACTCGCACACTGCTGCCTGGCTTCCTGTTAGTCATGGCCTTGATGGGAAACAAAGTACAGTAGAGCGTTCCATCACCTCACAGTCCATAGAACCCAACAGTCATCAAGTATTATTAACCCTTTTATCTCTGAGGAGGGTCCACACTCCAGCTCCGCACTCTCAGAACCACAGAACCTCACACACAACATACTGAACCATTCACAGTAGATACTGAGTGATTCTCTGTAGATATTGAATCATTCACAGTAGATACTGAGTGATTCTCTGTAGATACTGAATAATTCATAGCGGATACTGAATAACTCATAGAGGACACTGTTTTATATAAGAGACTCCGTATCTCATAGTGGGTACAAAATACTTGTTAGTAGATACTGAATAATTCATTGTAGATCCAGGATAATTCATAATTCTCTTTAGAGATACTATTTCATAGTTTTTTTTTAATTTTTATTTTGAATAACTCATAGTAGATAAGGAGGATTTCATAGTAGGCTCTGAATAATTCATAGTGGATACTGACTTTCATTAGAGATACTGACTATTTCATTAGAGATACTGAGAATGTAATTAGAGATACTGAGTATTTCAGCGTAGACGCTGAATAATTTGTAATAGATACTGACGAACTCTTAGTTTTAAAACATTTTAATGAGCTTTGTGTTGTTTTTATGCATATTTTACTGTATGTTATGATCAGTTCCAGCTTTACAAAACCTATTCAGTTGAAACATCACTTTCAGACTGACGCATCACGGGACAGGTGTGTGTTTTTCACTCCTAGTGAGTCTGAGCTTGAGGGAAAGACACTATTTACACTTAAGTGGGTTAAAGTTTCTGCTTAGGTCAGCTTTAGTGGGCCGGAGGCTCAGGGAGAGCTTGATCACAATCAGGTCGTCATATCCTGTGTAGTAACATCTGACACACACATATACACACACACACACTCCTGCAGCTTAGCAGTCAGTGTGTGTCCAGCTGTGGTCTCAGTGGGAGGCTTCTGCTGGGTTTGTGATCCGGATGTGCAGCTGCAGACAGAGACGGTGTAATTTACCGGGAGTTTCACCCAGCTCGCGCTGGCCAAGCGTGTAATTAAACTCCTAAAAATGTCAAATGCTCTCTGTGACAGGCATTGTGGGTATAATCTCAGAATTTCCAGGTGGGTATATAAGGAGGTGTGTGGGTGAGGGTGTGTGTGGGGGGGGTGAATGTGTAATAAGAGACTCAGGAGGATCAGCGTTGGGGTCCCTTTGCCTTTAGTCAGACTCTGTGTGTTTGTAGAGGGTTTTAAAGAGTGTGTGAGGTGTACTTGGTCCAGATCTGCTCTGGAAAAGTAGAGGCCGTCCCAACAGACTAGTCCAGGCTCTGCCCACAAGGTTCTCCACCTCTGGGATTCGTTTCTCCTCCTTTTCCCTTTTTTTCCGTTCACTGTTTGTACAGTTTGTGGCAGTATGTGTGTGTGTGTGTAAAATGCACAGGTTGCTATTCTTTTCTGAACTATTGCAGTGTGAGATGTGTAAATAATAAGAAACGCCTCCATATGTGTTGTGAGTGCAGTAGTGTTTGTAGAGCAGCTTTTCTATGTGCTGTATTCCAGCAGCTTCACTCCTGATTCAGTTTCTGATGGATGAAACAGAGTCACACACACACACACTGCTCTTAACATCACTATTTTAACTGTTGCAATCGTTAAATAACATAAGAGTGTTGTGTAGTTTAACATATATGTAGTTTAACATCGGTGGTGTCGTAGTTGGTGCTTGGTTGCGTTGTTTGCATTCCAAACACATTGTTTTGGCCGCACGGTTATTATTTTTCTAATAAGCGTTTTACATTGTTTAACAGCTGGAGGTTGTTGCTAGGATACAGGCTAGTCAAGCGGTGTGGTGCTGAAAGAGTTTTGGATGTTGTCACAAGATCCTGGCACTCATGGTCTGCCAAGCTTTGCTGTGTAATGAGCGTCTGGTAGGCTCCACCCACAAGATTCTCCACCTTGGGCATTCGTTTCTCCTCATACATGTTTGGCTGCTTTGAAGGCGCCTGGCTTTGCAGCAGAATTGAAGGTTGAACATCAGTGTGGAACATCAGAAGTGGGGCTCTAATGCTCTCGGCTGGTGGACACGGTTTAGTCTGTCACAGCCGTTTTGTTGTTGGCACCTGGCTGCATCTCAAGAAATCATCACTATTGGCAGGGCTGTTAAATTTGCCAATCGGATTGCGAGTTTATGTAAGATAGAAAAGATTCTGAAAGCCAATTGATGACAGCGGAAGCAGTTTGATTTTGTTGTTGACGCCTCACTTGCATCTCAAGACTAGGTTATGGATCTCTTTGGCACTCATGGACCTCATCTCAGCCAATCAGATTGCGAGTTTGGAGCTACCTTTGGTATAATGTAAGCTTTGCTGATGTCAAACTTTTGGTCCATTTGGTGACATGGTCCCCTGCATTAGTACAGATTTGTTTATTTTAAAGTATAGAAAAGGCAGATGTATAGAAATGTCGCCCAAACGGTTCTCAGTGGACAAAACAACTAAAAAAAAAGGACAGTGTATGACTGTATAATTGCGGATGTTGTCTATTCCCTCATGCATTGACAGCGGACCTGCAGAGAAGATGAAAGGCAGTAATACAGAAATGTTGTGTTCGATATTAAATGGAAATCTGTCACAGACTCATTCACCCTGCTCTCACCATAACGTCCCGCACAGATCCAGCTTCCAGCCACAGGACGGATCTTTTCTTTTATATAATGTGAATTGCCGTCAACATAAACCTCTTAAAAATGCCTCTGTGGATGCTTGGTAGGTGCCGATCCTCAGCTTAGCGCTCACGGCTCAGCGGACCAATCCGAATAAAAGTGAAAGATTTTATAGGGAGCGTAAAACGGTTTATACTGGCGGATCGATGAGCGGCAGAACTCAACAAAGCAGCCGAGGAGGCGACTGTAATCCCAGGCCTTTGTAAACGTTGATGACTTTCTGTATTAAGATGTTTTTGGAGCTTGTTTACGGCTAAATCAGGAGAATCGCCTGCATGGAGCCGTCCTGGAGCTTCATACACTCTCACAAACAAAGGTGCCCCAGAAAGGGTTCTTGGATAAAAAACCCTTTCAGTAGATGGTTCTTTGGAGAACTGTATTTAAATAAGATGTATGAGTGTTAGGAGACTTCCTGAAGCTTAAAGAAGCCCCACATAATGCGTTCTTAAACTGTTATGGTACAGTTATAAGTCACTTCTCCTCAGGTTTAAAGGAACCGTTCTGTATCTAAACTGTACTGTGATGGTACTGAAGTTGTATCAGGTTTTGATGTTCCAGTGTATCTCAGTCCCGTAGTTTCTGACTCAATTCTCTCCAGTTTATGGCCAGTCGTCCCAAAACTGTGTTCATGGAGTCGAACCGGCGGAATTTTTTTTCTGTTAGAGCCGCTTTTGTTATTATGGTCTTTTATTATTTATAGTCTTGTTTAAGTGTTTAATTTTTTCTCTGCATTCTTTATCCGTGTGATGAAAACCAAACCCAGATAACCTGTTAGTGACGTCCTGGATCATCTTCACGTTTCTCACAGCGTTAAAGATAAATTTGTAGAAAACTCCCACTGAAATTTATCTTCAACACAAACAGACAGTCGAGCTTGAACTTCATCCACTTCCCAGTTGTTAGTTTGTGTCACCATTGTCGTTTTATGTGCGGACAGTAAATAAACTGTTGTGATGAAACATTTCAACCAATCAGAAAGCAGCGATGCAGTCAACTCGACTGCGGCCTGCTTTCAGCCCTGCCGTCCAGCAGCTTGGGTTCGGGTTTTCTTTATTAGTAATTTTTTGGCAACATTTACCGGACATTCCTTGTGAGGTAGGTCCGATATGGTACTAAAAAGTATCAGCAGTGTTGCTATATAGAACCATTTTTAAAAGCTGGAAAACTGAAATAAACTTCATTGTGTAGCCGGATGCATTTTTGCACAACGGTGTCTGTTTATGCAACCCACCTCAGGAGCAGTAGCTCTGATCTAGGCTCAAGTTTTCTGATCTGAGATCAGTCTTGGTGTCTGAAACGGCTGCCTTTAGTGGGTAAAGTTTATTTCTGGCAGTTTTTGCAAAAAATAAAAAAGGTTTCTATTAAATCTTGTTATTGCAAGTAATATTGATTTTATTGAAATATTTTTAAAAGGTGGGCATGCCCAGACTTTAGACAGGTGTTTCCCAGCCAAGGCTTCTCTCTGGCGTGTGTCAGGCTGGCTCTGACCGTGATGTTTTCATGAGGAAATAAAAGCAGCTAGAAGAGGAAAAGACATTCATCCTGGAGCCTCCGGGATCGTCCGGCTTCTGCTCTTCGGAGACGGCTCTGTTTGGAGTCGGCGAGTGCCGGTGATTTACCTTCAGCTCAGACGGAAAACCAAGCTGCTGTAGGAAAGTCAGGTCCAGTCTAAATATTATTCAGACTGAGTCACTTTGTCTCGCTGAAACGTGTCCCATGTGTGCCTTCAGGAGAACCACAGAACTACAGAGACTAAACTCATATTAATAAAGTCTTTTCATTCATTCATTTACTGGCTTTAAGGGGCCCATTTATTGACTTTAAAGGGCCCATATCATGGAAAAAACAGCCTTTTTTAAATTTTATCTTATGTAGTACATAAACGTATTTAAGTTCTTACAGTTCATATACGAAAATTACTCGTCATGAATGGGACCTTGCATATGCATAAACACACATTAACGTCTTTTCATCTAGTAATGTAAACACGTTTAAAGTGTCAAGATGTACAATTTACTCACTGCTCAACTTTTTTGGTAATTTCACAAAACCAAACACATTTGCATCTATCTTTCTCATCAGTTTTGCTCCACAATAAAAGTGGCGTGTTTCAGCCTGGGCTACTTTTTCCAGGAGACTCAGAACAGGACAGCCAACTGGAACAAAGCATATTTGCATATAATCAGCCTTAAAGGCGTGGCTAATGAATAAAGACTTCGGCAAATGATTTTGTAACAAAAAGTTACTTTTTCAGCACATGAACCATAACCATTTGATTGAATAACTTTGTGTGGGAGTTTTTAGAGGCGGACGTCTGGTTCCATTCACCTCCACTGTGAAGAATTCTGAGTTTCTTCAGAGAAGAAACTCACTGGACCTCTTAGATAACATTGGTTTAGTCATACCGGAATGTTGAAAAAGTGGTCGAATTGCCCTTTTTGTATTCAGGAGCACTTTAAGTGCAGCAGTAAGTTTGAAAAAGCACTCCAGCAGTGACCTTGAGTGAGGAGGGGAAGGTTTTGGGCGGTCCTGCTCCTTCAGACGGAAGGTAAATACCTCTGCTGGCCTCTGCACCGGCGTGGAGAAGGAGCTGAAGTTCTGCCGTGTGTCAGTCAGGCGCTCTGCTTGCTCAGCCGGAGAGCCAGCCCCCCATTCTGAAGCAGCAGAGAAATAGCCGGTTAAAAATAAAGCGTTGGACGGGGGAGGCTTTGGGAGAGTTAGGGTGTGACGGGCCCAAATTGCCGGGTGCGTGGTTCCAGATTTAAATCGGACTGTGGCTGCGGCTGGCCGGCCCCAGAACGGCTCTAACCAGCTAACACTGCCCTCAGAGCGCCCGCTTTTAAGTAGCGCTGTTTTCTCAACCAGCCTGCAATTGTGGGTGCCCAACCCCGGCAGCTTTAATTCACCTTCAGTAACCCTCACTCTCCATCAACCCGGCCTGAGTCCCAGCGAGGACGTTTACTGGGTCAAACATTCATCTCAAAGAAAGAGTACACACGACTGAACAGGCCAGTCACACACACTTTATATACACAGGTGGTTACAACAGTCTCGACATACGACGTCTCGAGTTTACGACGCTCACTCCCACTCCCACTCGACTTACACCATTAGCCTTGTACTTACAGACCACATGGGCAAACTAGTTTGGTTTCCTTTTCCTTTTTCTGTGGCTTAGTTGTGTGATTTTACTGCTGTGTTAGGATCGGTAAGTGACTTGGGCTAGGATGTGTTTCAACTAACACCAAAATCAGGTTACATCACTGTTGAAGGATCAGTGTCCTAGCTTAAATATCCCCTGTAGATGCATACTAGTGATGTGTCGTTCGCGAACGAGCCGGCTCTAAGAGCCGATTCTTTGTAGCGAACGAGAAGAGAATCTTCTGCCGTAGGTAGGGGCGGGGCTTCATTTGGGAACACCATGCGGCTAATCACATGGGAGGACCCACTAGGATCGTACCATTATGTGAAAGAAGGAAAGGGGAACATGCTTTAAAGATAGCGAGTGTAGTGGTACAGGCCAGGAACACAGAGCGACAGAGAGAGGTGGTGGAGCGGCATTAAATGCGAGTCCATAGGGAGAAAGTGAAAAAATGAGTGAAAAACGAAAAAGGCAGCATCTGGCTGCATTTCAATGATGTTGGAGACTGCAAAGCTGAGTGCAGAATTTGAAAAATTTGCTTACCAATACACAAAACATTCACAGTTGATAAATTGGGCTAAAATAGAAGGCTCTGAGTGATACTAAATAAAGAGCCATTTGGGAGCCGTAAGGGAGCCGAGCCAAAAGAGCCGAATCTTTGAAAAGAGCCGAACTTCCCATCACTAGCGCACACTCTCTCTGAGCAGTCACACACGCTCACACACACTCTCTCTGTGACTGCTCCTGTCTCAGAGAGAATGAGTGCAGGCGCTTGTAACAGCTCTCTCTCTCTGCATAGCATTTTCGGATTGGCTGCTTTCAAATCTCTTCAAAGTTCAGCAGTAATTTACCATTTCAATAAGCATATTTTCAATAAGCTTTCTATATTTAGTTATATTTTATATGGAAATGTAGCTGAATTTACGCTGTTGTTACAAGATTAGTAAATTATATTTTTCTTATAACTGAGCTCTAAAGTGCTAATATATATAGCCACAAAAAAGCAAAAGAATTAAAAATTTGAGGATGTTTGTAGTTTCCGCGTTATTGTGGATATTTCCGGGGGAGTTTGGGGAGAGTTGGGTTCTCAGAAAAAATCTGTGTGTGACTGAATCCGCGACTGCTGTAAAACTGGGGGATTACAGTATATAAAGCATTCTCATGGTATTATAGCATTGTCCTGCAGTAAGGTTTGAACAGTTTGTTTGCACATTTGAGTATGCTCCCATTTAACTGTAATAAAAGAACACAGGGCAATCTTTCAAAGACAGAGTTTTGTACAGTTCATTTTCCACCCAAATTTCAATATGACTGATGTATTCACCTTTTATAAATGATAGATTGAAGTTGCATTTCTGAGAGCAATCTGGAAACAAAAAAAAATGTGAATAGTTTATATCAAACTGATTTCAGAATATAACTATTCATCCAGCACAAATTACATTTTTACATTCTATTGCTTTAAGTATGCACCGGACAGATTAATACCATGTAATGTTTTAACAATCTTGATATCTCTGTGCAGCACCCTTAAATACAAATTTGTCATATTACTGACATTAATAATTGTTGAACTGCAATTAGTATAAATGTTACTGAGTAGTCTACAATTGTAGTAATTAAATAATTAAAATAATAAACCTTTTAATGTCTGTAATAAAAAAACTGAATACACACTCAACCAGAAATGATTTTACTGATCAACTACCCGTATAAATGTGACTATACAGTACATAGAGATATTATTTTTTAAAAATGTATAACATAAGCTTAATAAATCATACATAACACTGGAGATAGACCCATTTCTTATAGTAACATGCAACATTTGGACTCCTAAGTGAGGAATAAATTAAAATGTTATAATTACTGTTAACATTGTACATTCCTTTGACATTTACTTTCTCATCTTTCTTCAGATGTATGTTATCTATAAATATGCTGATATGATGAGAATATCATTGCACATCACAATATTAAAGAAACGAGTGTGCGTATGCGTCAGTGTGTTGCATGGAAAAGGCGATTTATGATTTATGTAAAGGGTTCACCTCAGCATAGAATCCAGAAACCACAGAGGCATCAAAACTGTAAGACTGATAGTCTAAATAATTAACCAACTAGCAAATTTTAGGAAAAAACCCCAAAACGATTACAATAAACAACCAAACAAAAAAAGGGGTTTCCAGGGGTTCACTGGAGAGACGTTCTCACAGCATTAGTGTATCTCTGTTCCACAAGCTCGTAACAGCTTGGCTCAAGAGGCAACACCCAATAAAAATCCTCCAACAAAGCCGCTGGACAAGACAATGTTCCTCTTGACGAACTCTGTTGCCTAAAAAACACATGAGAAGGAGTCATGAATATAGACTTCTTATACTATCTTTATGTGGTCAAAACAGGGAGAGACGAGAAGGAAGCAAACAGGCTTCAGAACTGACAGTGCTTTGGAACGCTCCGGATAAATCGGTGATTGTGTAGGTTTACATTTACATACATGCATCTGGCAAGCAAAACTGAAAGCTGAATTGTGTTTCACATATACAGAGGTGGAGGGGGAAACTGTTTTATTACCCATTATGTGACACCAACCTACCCCAAGAGTTTACACTAGAAAGCTGCACTCGACTGGCTCACAAAGTCGAATTTAAAACTAGTAGTAAACAAGCATTAATAGTAAGTACACTCTCACATACCATGTTAACACAGCAGATCATACTGGTAGACAATGTTCCAAAGATAAATATATATGAATGATTATGAAAACAATTCCAGAAGCAACACAGCATTTCCGCTTGGTTTGCAATGTCTAGCAGTGAGCAATGAAAATTTTCCCGAGAGCAATGCTATTGGTCCCTCCCTGCCGATATATGTCTTTTAAGTGAGAAAAGCATCAGATGCTGATGACCACTTTAAGACAAATAAATGGTGCATCAGTTTAGTGATCTGAGTTCACACAGATTTAGTGAGTTTACTGAGTTTGTGGGTTTAAGGAGGATTCAATATGTAATCTGAATTGTAATGTAATCTACATTACAAAAAATGTATACCAGAATCTTGGTAAAATAATGTCTCAGGGACCAGGCTATGCATTGATAAAATACCATCACTAATAATATAATAAAATAAGAAACAATCAAGTTTAATTCCCATTACAATCAGTCCCTGAAATTTCCCCTAAAATTAAGCAGTTTACATTATTCTACTGTGAATGGCTTTATATCTTCACCATTTAATTATGCAGAAATTTGGAATAATTAATAGAATTCCCTTCAATGGAAGTCCACTGAGAGCGCATGAGTTTGAACACTTGCAACTTGGGACTGATTAACTGTTTTGTTTCACCACCAGGTTGCGCTATTTATCGCATACCAGGGGCTGGAACGTGAACACTGATCTCAACACCATCTTTACATAGATCTGAATGAAACATTCTGGAATATAACATCATCTATCATCTTAGGATATCTTGATACAGACCAGGGAAAGCCTGTCTGAGTAGACCCAAATGAACATTACACATTTAATTAGTAAGCCCAGAACAGACTGAACTAACTGCTAAACTGTACTATGGTGTGATAAAATGATTTCAGAAATACAATGTATACAGACATATTCGTGTGTATATACACAATCACTTACACCTACAACAGCATTTAACCCACATGAATCTAGAACATTACTGTTATAGTATATACTATACTAATACACTAATACACACAAATAACTACATAGTTTTATACATAAATTACATTCTGTTCTGACTATATTCAGTTTACTCATGGTAAAAGATAAAACAATGAATGGACAGTGCAATCAACAATAATTTTACATTAATTAAAATCATAACACACTATATGGCCACCTGGCTTTCATGCATACATTGTTGGACATTGCATTTGCATACTTTGGGTAATAATATGGAGTTGATCTGATGTTATTCAGTTGTTCAGCTGCACCTGTTTGAAATAAGGGTGGGTAAAACACCTGAACTAAGTTAGGAGGGGTGTACCTGGCAATAACTGTAACTTCCAGTGGTTAATAGGAAATAATTCAAAATATTAATGTCATGAATAATTTGTCCTTATTCATAGCCCTTAATTCTGAGATGTGATTGGCTATGAGATGGCACTACATCTAAATCCCTGCTCTACTCCACCATATTCACCTGAAACCTACACAACGTAAAATAATGACGGCCACACGTTTATCACAAGGAACAAGACGACATAAATTATAATAAATGTTAATATATATATATCAAAAACAAAAACTAAAATACTTCCACTGCAGTCAACAAAGCTATCTACACCAGCTGTGAGTGGCAGAGTCCTGTTGTTTTTAAGTGTCTCGTCAAACTGCCTTTTGCCAAAACAGGGTTAACCTTACCAAAAACAGATCATTCTGATTTGAGGAACATTAACCAAACTTAACAGATCCCAGCTAGTGACATCACTTTCTAAAAAAACCAAAAAACACAACTCGGCAAGAAGTAGAAATGAGGTAGCCATAACAGTAACACTTCTCTTAATCAATTTTAGGGTAATCATTGTCTCAAATCTAGCAATTCATATCAATAATATCAATAACGCTCTCAGGGTTGTGTTATACTCACAGTATTAAAATCTCATGTATTAGACAATGTATATAGCCAGAAAAGACACACTGGCTGTTTTTAGACATAGGCGAAGTCTGTTTTTAATAGACTTTTTAGATACTAAAAAGGCTTATCAAAACAAGGTGTGAAAAAGAGCCTTTACCTCCTCAATAAAAGTGTTTATTTCAGGGGCTGCTTTGTTGGCCTTCTTCTTCAGACGCTGCTTGGCTTTGTTGACGTCTTTCTCAACTTTCTTCCAGTCAACTTGCACATAGCCACTGTGATTAGCAATCTGTACAAGAGTGAGGTGCTCTTAAAATACGTGCCCTTAAAAAAGGCTGCTACGGATCGCAGCATAGTCAAGCTCGGTGCAGACAATGTAATAAGAATGTCAAATAGCAGGTGTGTTTATGCTTTGTACCTGTAGTAAGAGAAAACCACCACCTACAGCAGTAGCAGCTATTTTTCCCACTCTTTGAAAAAGATACCCAGCACACCTGAGGGCGAGGAGAACCAAACGTATTATACAGGATTATTAAGTAACACCAAAAAAGAACTAATATATCTGCTCAGTGATAAACCTCAAGAGGTGATGTAGTCAGCAAAATACATTTATGGGGGTTCTCCAATGACTGGTGCGGTTCGATTCGGTTCTACTCTGTTCAGATTAGGTTTTGGACCTACAGTTTTCCACTACAATACTCCGCCCATTGTGGTCCTTGATAGATCTGTAGTCATTTTTTTGAATTTATCTCAACATTGTTGAAATGTTCTTTCTTAGCCAAAAGAAGCCGGGACCTCTGATGAGGGACCTCTTGGAAAACTCTCTCATTCCTGGTTGCCCTATCTAGTTCCCTCTGAATCTTGTCATCCAAGATTAATGACAGAAATGTGCTGACCTCTTCATTCGACCAAGGCACAGTCTTCTGTTCTGCCATAATTAATTTCCCGATGCTAACACTCACTGTCAAAAAGCTGAGGCAGAGAAAGTAGTGTCCTGAGGTACTTTAAAAATGCCGGATGGCTTGTCTGGGTTCAGTCAACAACACTGACGTAACAATCAATAGCGACCACCAATCAGTCACCTCCAATATGTACATGTCATCATTTAGTATCGGTTCAGCACGCTTGGAACCTCGGCCAAGGTGGCCCCAAGAATGGTACCGGATGCCAGATTTTAGTTATGGAAAATCAAAAAAAGCAAGTAGAGTTGGACCGAACTAAGCTGGTACCAGTCAGTGGAAAACCCCCATTAGATATACATAAAACCTATGCACATTAATTATTGAGTATATTTTATATAGACACCTGACAAATTAAAGGAAAAACCATCAAAAGTGTGTTATATGTTGAGTCTCCACAAGCCACTAGAATAGCTTTAATGCTTAGATGCTTAGATTTTGCAGGTATTTGGAACTGTACTGGAGGGATGAAACACCACAGCTGCAATTGGGTGATTCTCACGAAATCAGAATTACAAGGTGGCATGAAGAATTTTGATGAACCAAGTAAATACTATCAAAATGCTAATGATACATAGATTCTTTGAAATAAGAGTTTTTAATATTTAAGAAAAATAAAAACTTTAAAGCTTCAGTGCATGTCATACTACAAATAGTTACAATAAATAAACATGTGATATTTGTAAAAAAAAAAAGTGGAAATTTGAAGCAAAAGTACTTTGTCCACCACCAGTTTTCTCATCCTCTGCAACAATATTCAATCATTGTTTAAATCCACAAAGAACTTACATAATCAAGGAATTCTAAATGGGGGGACATAATTTCCAGTGACCCTCAAAATGGCAACCAGCTAAGCACCTCATTTTTTATTTCTCTCCAGATTAAAGTTAAAAAATTATTCATTTGAGTGCCTACACGACTTTTCATGTCTCATTACCGATACACACATTTTTTAACATTTAAAATTTTTACATTTTAAAAATTCTTGATTCTTGTTATTTACTCCATTATGGTCTACATATAAACAGGTAGCTAAAGTTTACCTAGGCCTCATGGGGCCTTTACAGAAGACAGAAAAGTTTAAGGTCAGTATTATCATACACCGCAACAGTTGAAGACATGTTGCGGTAGAGAGATTTACTGTTTTGGTAATGAGAAATTTGAGAAACTTGTAACATAGCTGTTACAAACCCTCCAGAGGTTTTTATGCAGCACTAGGCTGAAATGTAGTACAGCAATTAATAATATAACATCATATTATATTGCATATATGATATTATTGTTTATTATAGCAAGTAGGATGTTGTATTGTGATATTACTATTGTGTGTTATTGTGTGTACTGTACATAACATTATTTTTTATGTTATTCAACTGTAATATATTTCCTAACAAGCTACTATCTGTTGGAAAAAAGGCATAACCAACCAATATGTGCATGGGGCAGACACACACACACAAACACACACAGACCCTCTAAATATGGTGAGACTAGTTGATCTAGTCCGTTACTTACTTTCATTTGTGTAAATTCTATGTTAGGGCTGGGCGATTTGGCCTAAAATCAAAATTTCGATTAATTGAACATTTTAACTCGATTACGATTAATCAGCGATTATTTATTTTTTCATTTTTTGCCCTCATAGTTCACTGACAAATATGCTCACTTGCTTGTCAGTCTCTTTTTGTTTTTTTGAGCCATGCACTGTTCATATTCAGTATGTGTTGAAACAAATTGGTGGTGTTACCTTTGGGCGTCGCAACTGTTTTTCTACAGTGTCTACATCTGACTTCGTTTTGTTTGATGTCATCCTTACTGAAGCCCAAATGTGTCCAAATGAGGGAGACTGGGTTTTTTCTTTGGTACAAGCTGCTCTTATGCTAGAATGCTAGAATTTGGCAAAGCGTCAAAAAGGATCATTTCCTTAAGCACTGGTGTGGCCTGGTTGTAATACTCTTGCCCAAACACACTGAAGGCATCTATCTTCAGCATTACTAGAATACAAGCCAATTACAGGTTTCATATTAGGAAATTAAGGGACAAAAATTGTGCCTGTACACAACTAGCAGGGTTGTCACACTAACAAATGAAAATGGCACAGTTACAAGGAGCTGGCTGTGTATTATTTGCCTTTTTGAATATGTATTGTGTATGGAGGACATCCTCAATTACTGCAAGACTTATTTTTGTCATATTGTTCTCCTTCAGTAACCTAAAAACACCTCTTACCTTCCTCTGTCTTCTCATGGTCAGAGTATTTGAAGGCCTTGTGCAGCTCCTCAGCCTGGCTCCACAGATTTAAACCCTTCAGCACCTCCTCGGTTTTGTCCCACTGCTGGCTGCAGTGCTGCGCAATCACCTGCCTCTTAATGGCCTTCAGCTCCTCGTAGGTGAAGTATTCCATCAGCATGGGCTGGAATACCTGAGACAAGTGGACAGGACAGGTGTGAAAAGGTGACATTAGAACATGAGAACATTTTTTAGATATCCTTAAAGCTGCTGTAACGCTACCAGACGACAAAATACTTTTACTTTCAGTTTGTTATGAGTCAGGTATATTAATAATGGTATGGCTGTATATTTTTTCAGGCAGTGAGTACACTGCATATTTTTCAGTGCAAGTCCGACTGACCACTGTCACGTCAAGTCTTTCATTAGTAAATAAGTTGTGGGACAGCAAAAATTCCCCTCAGTGTTTCCAGCTACACACTATGGGACTGTCTTTATTATATTGTCGAGAATAAAGAGAAATAAAGAGCTATAAGTGTGTAGACTGAGCTAGTGTAATTATTTCATAGTTCCATGTGATAAGGGTCAGCTGGGACTCTACCTCCTCTTCCTCTCTCATGTGAGGGAGGAAGTCCTGGGTGAAGGCCTCTAGCCGCTCCTTCAGCTGCTGGGCATAGTTCAGCTGCTCACACTCACTCTGAGGAGGTAAGAGAGATAAACGTCAGCATCGTTCATCATGTGAGGCATGAGAATATGTACATGTATACAGACAGACAGATCAAAGGTCTTCAGTTCCTTATGCTGAGTCCAGTTTCTATTCTGGGATTTGGAAATTGTGGACAGATGACACACTACGTGACCAAGCAGTTGACAGATAGCTGCTTTTCATATTTATGAATTTACTATCTCCATTTCTAAACATTTCAATTCATGATAATCAACATTTTTATTCAATACCATTGTATTATTGCTGCATGTATGATGTCCTTCATTTCTGTCCTACAGTTTTGCACTTTGATATCCAAACCACTGTTTACATTGTGCTGCATCAGACACACTTTGTTGTTACCTGGTGAAATATTTAAATGTTTAATTGATGTGGTAAATTTCATTTTTTGAAAAGAAAAAAAAAAAAAGCCATCAGTACCAGCCCTGGATCAACAGCTCGTAGTCCTCTGATAGAGATCGATTACATTTAGCATCCAATCTCAAGTTACTCCTTTCTTCAATTTCACCCCAGGTGTTGAATTGTTTACTTCAGACACTGAAACTAACAATTAACGCCTCTTAACATCAGCGTCCTCCGACTCCCACTGAGGATCAGTTCATTTAAGTCACTGCTTGAAGTATTATAAGTTTACTCTAAGGCCCTGAGTCACTCACTCAATGAGACCGGATGGAAAATGCTGGCATTCAAAACAGTGTGAAATTAAAGTATAGAAAACAAGGCATTGTATCAAGATTTTCTGTTTTATCTTGAAATGATTCTGAGGTATTTAGAAAAAAGAAAATACACAAATGAGGATGGAAGATGCGCTTAAACAGTAGTGCAATACGGTAGTGCAGTAAGTATTTATTAAATATCTTTCTTTTGGCCAAAAAAAAAAAAAAGGGCAAACGTTATTTATTACATTATTCCAAAATCAATGTAGTTTAGTCTGAATAATGTATAGTTACAACCAAACATGAAATTATGTATTGAATAGAAACAACAGGTCATACCCCTTCCTTTCATTTTACAGCACACTTACATACCGCATAAAAAAAAAAAAAGAATCAAAAGCATCAGATGAGCCAACCGCGAGTAAAGAAACGTTCTGAACCTAATGTGTTTTGGCAGAGCTGTTATTCAGGGTGGGCACTTGAATATGACATTGCTTTCCTTTTCTTTGTCAGTTTGGCCATGCATGAAGGCGTCAGTCCAACAGTTTCATATAAACTGATGTGTTTTAATGCACTGAATCAAAAGAAACCTGAACAGGAAAGCAATCTGAGTACTGTATTGGAAACGCACGTCACGGGTTTATATCAGCTACCGGATGCCCTTCACGGCGCCACAACAACCTGAGTCATCCCAGCACTGCAAAGCGCCAGTCCCCACCCCACAGCGTGGGCAGTAACAACACTGGCCCTGGGCACGAGGGAGAGTGGGAGTGCAGGAGCTGATCTAGGTTCAGAGAGCTCCTGTGTTAGTCTGTACTAATCTCAGCCACGGCTGATCCTAGATCAGCTACGAATGCTGCGCCTGGTTGCATTCGCTGGCTGAGAAAGCGACGCAGTGCAATAGACTGTAAGCTAACAGGCCGCCCTCGCTCGCTGCCATTCCGGGGCCGACAAACAAAACTCCACTGTTCCACCCTTACGACACAGGTTACTCCTGCCAAACCTCCACTTCAGAAGAACATTCTGATAAGCCAGACGTGTCCATCCAGCGCTGATCTCAACTCAGCACAGAAAGCAAATAAATAAGGCTGAGAAATTTATTTACTTCGCTTTACTCATTCCTTCCTGTTAGCGGCAGGAGTCGGGACAAAATGTCCTCGTTTCTTTTGGCCTCGGCGAGTGGAAAATTACTTGATTGGCAAACCCGGATTGGGAAAGGCAAGCAGGACACATTTAGCTGTTGACTGTTTCTCAATTCTGGAAAGTACTCATATCTAACAGCGCCTGAAAAGCTCTGCCTGCAGGACTGTGTACTAAAATCACAATCAGAAATGGTTGAAACAGTACCCTGAAGGTTAGTCGGGAGACTACAAACCAAAACACAATCGATGCAGAATAGAGCCGCACAATATCAGAATATCAGTATAGCGATTATACTGCGACATCACGCGATGCCTTTGAATATACTGAAGGGCCTACATCATCAGCTTTCTTTGTGAGGTCACAAAACCCACATCTTTCTACGCGTCTCATTATTCGGCCTACAGCAGTTTAGCCCCACCCATTTATACCGAAGTTCCGAGGAACTTTTCAGCTCTATGCTGTCGTTTGAATGAACTGCAATACAGAAAATCATCCAATCAAAAAGGAGACTGGTTACACATATCAGCCGGTTACATAAAGACAGCCTGTTTAACTCTTTGGTTGGAAAATGGTAATGAAAGAATAAATTATTATGAAATCGTTTTGGTACACAAACCCATCAAAAATGAAAATGTAGAAGCCCTTTAAAAACACCTCTACCAATATGTGTCTTTAATGGTTGACGTTTTGCCAGAATAATTATGCTGGATTACATGAAGACCTTAATTTATCAGAATACGCAGTAACTCACCTGGAGCTGTGATTGGTTCAGAAACGCTGTGATTGGTTAGAGGCTCGTTTGCATATCGCAGCCTTCTGTGATTTCAGTATTGCAGAGGCCAGTATCGCAATAACAATTAACAAATATATCGTGCAGCCCTGGTGTAGACAATATTGGTGCAGCTGTATAGAATTGTATCTGTGGCTGTCTGGCTGCTTTAAGTGACTCCTGACTGAGGATGACGTAACCAAAGAATAAGCAACAACTGCCTAATCCGACAACTAGCATTAATATCCATAAGCACCGGTTATGACACCCATGATTACAGCAGTGACATACCTGGGATGGGCTGTGACAGATACCATACAAAGATGTCAATCAACAGTGTCATGCTCCTGCTGCACACAAATAAGGGCAATGTATTTATAGATTGTCTGCATATTTATAATGAACTGAAGACTCATTTGTTCATATAAACCACCTTCCAGTATAGTTTTCTACTTGACTGCCAATGCAACATTTTTGGATGTTATGAATGCCCTTTGTACTAAACAGAACATTCTTAATTATTGTTTACAGTTTATATTTATATTTTACTCACATAGGTGTAGGCTTTTGTACTATTTGGAGCCATGTCGTCATTGTCTATGCCTGTCTATAGCGGAGACAACAATGTTTACTTTGACCTTGAAAGATCGGCCAGAACAGACACCCAAAGACAAGCTGCCCCGAGATTAACACGCTGTATGTGCAATGGTATCTACACATAATGCTTCTAACCAGTGAATTCAGTTTCTTTAAAGGTCCCATGACACGAAAATTTCACTTTGTGAGATTTTTTAACATTAATATGAGTTTCCCTAGCCTGATTATGGTCCTGCAGTGGCTAGAAATTGCAATATGTGTAAAGTGTGCTTTGGTCATCCTGCGCTGCCATTCAGAAAGACAGCTCAGATGGCCCGATCTGGAATTTAGCCCCTTATGTTGTCATAAGGGGAAATGATCCCTCCCGTCCCGTTCTTTGCCCGCCCAGAGAATTTTGACCCTCCACTAAAAAAATTTGCTCCACCTACAGTCATGGCTTGCAGACGAGGGAAACATGGCAGTTGCTCCGTGCTTAGATTTAAAAATGAG
>JBBPCY010000001.1:9185432-9196767 GCA_037974405.1 Brachyalestes nurse
ATTCTTTAGTGGTTGTGATGTCACTCAAACCCTCACACACTAAACCAGTGCTTGGGTTTATTCATGAGGGGCGACTGTTTAAAAACAGTAACAGCGTCGTAACAGTGTCAGAAACCACATAAGTAGCGGCCATATTCTCCCAGTCACGGGTGGTGTGTGTGTGTGTGTGTGCATTAGTCTATTAGTCTATTAGTGAGTCTATTGGAACTTACACCCTGACACGGTTCTAGGCGAGTGATTTAGGCTAATTGTTGGGGTATAAGCTGCTAAAACCTTTTTAGCCTTGCAGCTCCAGTACCATTAGCATGAAAGAGCACTCAAAAATGTTTTACTGAATATTATTCTAAAAAATCCAAAATTAATTATAAAAAATCAATAATAAAAAAGTATTCCGCAGTCACAACTAAGAGCTCTGACTTTGTGCGGCTAGGGTTCTCTAGTTCTCTGTTCTCAGAGTTTTCTTCAAAAGACCATGTCCTTCCACACAGTCCACCAAGAAGAACATAGATTCCTGCTGTAGAAGTTTACATACACTTCTCACTTCTCCATTGTCTACTTACTGGACTGATTCACATCCCACTCACATAACTGTTACACTTGCTATATTATCTATTTATTGTACTGTTTCTGGAGTTCCTGGAACTCTGTTCAGTGCTGTAACTGGCTTCTGTCCATTAATCAGACCTATAGTGCAACACTCATCAGCCCAGAGGGTTTATGGAGTGTTGGTCTATTTATTGTTTGTCTGTTATCCTCTGTCTGTTGTGACCTGTACTCTGTTGAATGTTGTATGTTGCATCGTATTCCATGGAGAAATGTTGTCTCATCTCACTCTGTACGTGTTCACAGCTGCCAATGACAATAAAGTAACATTGAACCTTGAACCTAGAAGGGAAGGACAGTCTCCTCTCACGTTACTCAGTTAGCTGTAGTGTTAGCTCACCTGTTCATTTAACTCACAGTGAATAAAAGACATTCAGAAAACTTCAGTTCCAAATCTTTTAAGTAAATTGTTTATTCTGAAATGAATTACATACATTCTACAATTCAGCATTATGGTATAAAATTCCATATTATATTTATTAGACATGAGGGAATGTATCCTCTTTTTTGCTTTATTGACATTTTTTTTAAATTGTTTTTGGGAAATAATGTTTTTGCAAAATAAGTGAACCCTTAAATAAACATCTGTCATTTACTGGTGTAGAGGATACTATTTGTAACATTGTTAATACATTCTTAATATACTAAATAATTATTTAATATAAAGGGTAATTCAGGTATATTTAGAAAAAAAAAACGTGGCCAAATTCTTTAGTGGTTGTGATGTCACTCAAACCCTCACACACTAAACCAGTGCTTGGGTTTATTCATGAGGGGCGACTGGTGTCCTGGTGGTTAGGGAGTTGCCTCTGCGATCAGAAGGCCGTGGGTTCAATTCCCAGGACTGCCAGTGGCACCACTGAGGTACCCTTGAGCAGGGTGCCGTCCCTGCTCCCCGGACACCCCTCATTGGTGACAGCCCTCTGCTTCACTTGGTGAATGGGTTAAATGTGTTAAATGAGTTAAATGAATTAAATGGGTTAAATGAATTAAATGAGTTAAATGAATTAAATGAGTTAAATGAATTAAATGGGTTAAATGAATTAAATGAGTTAAATGAATTAAATGGGTTAAATGAGTTAGAAGGGTTGAATGGGTTAAACCCAGAGAAAGAATTTCACATTGTTCACACTGTTGTGGTGTGACACTATAGACTTTTTCTTATAAAATTATAAATGAAAATATGAAAAAAATGTTTCCCCCAAATAATGCATTTGTGATGTTCAGAGTGTTTCTCTGCTCAACTCATCCCCCTGTCCTTACAGGAGGACCTGCAGAATAATAAACGCTGACTCCTGATTGACACCGGAGTCTCCTGATGTTTAGTAGGGAGGTGTGGAGATCCAGCCTTTCTCAGGTCTGTGTGGAGAAGGGAGTGAAGGAGAGACTCCTCTTTTGTAGCAGATGACAGGGTTAGAAACCAGATGGTCTGTTCCTCACTTGACACGCCCTCTGACCTTCAGGACGAGCCCGTACTCATCTCTCAGATCTCTGCCAGGCTGAGGAATACACTTTGAGAAAAGCCTTCACTGCCTCAGTCAGTCAAGATTTGTCCAGCATGTGACGTTTCCTCCTTCAGTCCTGAATCTGGAGGATAATGTCGCTGAGCAGTGCAAGTATTACAAGTTAAAACTGTCTTTACATTAAAAAGTGGTGCAAATGAGTGGAATTAGAGATTCAATTGGAGAGAAAATGGAATAAATAGGCTTTAATTGATTTCTGTAGGCCCTGCGATGTGCTGGCGACTGTCCAGGTGTACCCTGCCTTCGCCCATAGCAGCTCGGATAGAATCCAGCCCCTCACCCCCACCCCACCCCAAACCCTAGTGCGGGATAAAGGGGTAGAAAATGGATGGATGATTTCTGTAGCTTTGCCCCCATGTCCAGGAATGGGCCCTCCAGTGTTTATTGTATATATCCTCACATTTCGTGCCATCTCTTTTTCATAGAATCTCTTTTCCATTGAAGTAGGTGGTTCTTGGTGTACAGAACCGTTCTGTATCTAAACTGTACTGTGATGGTACTGAAGTTGTATCAGGTTTTAATGTTCCAGTGAATCTCAGTCTCGTAACGGAGTTTGTGACTCGATTCTCTCCACAGAGAGAAAAAAAACCGTGTCCATTGAGTCGAACTGGCGGAAACTTTTTCTCTCAAAGCCACTTTTGTCATTGTGGTCTTTTATTATTTATGGTCTTGTTTGAGTGTTTAATGTTTTCTCTGCGTTCTTTATCCGTGTGATGAAAGCCGAACCCAGATAACTTGTTGGTGATGTCCTGGATCACCTTCATGTTTCTCACAGAGTTAAAGATAAATTTGTTAGAATCGTAGAAAACTCCCACAAATTTATCTTCAGCCCAAACAGACAGTCGAGTTTGAACTTCCCAGTTGTTAGATTGTGACTCTATTGTTGTTTTTAGTGCAGACAGTAAATAAACAGTGGCCTCTTCTCATGTTGTGATGAAACTTTTGGACCAATCAGAAAGCAGTGATGCAGTCAGCTCAACTGCGGCCCGCTTTCAGCCCTGCCGTCCAGCAGCTTGGGTTGGGGTCGCTTTATTTGTAATGAAAAACGTTTGTTTGCGGTGCGGCTGCTTGTTAGAGTGAAAAAGTGGAAAAGGTCTGACGATGGCTGGCTAATTGGCTCTGCGGCTCAATAATTTGAGACTGAGACAGTTTGAGGCCGTGCTGCTTGGCTGCATGAGCTTCGCAGCTTCAGTGCAGAACCTCAGATGCCAAATATCTTTCCTGATTGAACCCACAGTGATCGGCTATACAGTGGGGTAAGAGGGGGGAACTGCAAATTTGGCCCCACTGTGGCTTGTTTTGATTGAAGTGTCTCCACTGAAGTGGGTTGTTTCTAAATGAATGATCAGCGCTGCTGTAAAGCGCCTGGTATTTCAGCGAAGGATGAGCTAATAAAGAAGGCAGACTGCCGCTGTTGTCAGTGACGGCCGCTGTGTTCATTATAAAGACGTGTAGTGAACCAAGGAAGAAGCAAATTGCCATATCAGATTCACTGCAGCTATCAGTAGCACTGGCATCTGCGAAAGCCCAGCAGTTTAATTGGCCCTTTGGGCAAAGCTTTTATGGCTTCTTTAAATACACTGCGGCTACATGCAGTCCTAAGTGTTTGTCATCGTCTATTTGCGTCCACAGAACGGCCTGGCGTGTGTTTTATACCCAGCACACACCACGTACACCAGAGGGCGGAGCCTCTCCAGACTTTTGTCTGCCGTGGCAAAACAATGCGTAGCTTTTTAGGCCAGAGAGGAGGCGTCAGGTCAGCTTTTTTCAATAAAAAAGCAGTCGCTCTATTTAAACCCCCCCTAACATTGTTCTCTTATTGTACACTTGTTTATGGCTTTGGAGTGGCTGATTTATTGGCCTGCCTTGGGCGCTCCTCCCTTTTTTCAGGGGGAATTTACTGCCAGATAAAAGGAGAAAACGGCACAAAGCAGATGTTTCACACGACTCGACGGCCGCTCATGTCCAGGTTCGAGCGCTTGATACCCAGCACGTCTCCAGGGCTGCTGAATTTGGGCAGGAGTGCAGTTTTCGACACCCCCGACTGGTCAAACTGCTTCCAGATTGAGTCCATACAAAAAAAAAACCTGACCTTTAGACAGCCTCTAATATCACCATGGAGACCCATCAAGTCCACTCTCATTTTCATTTCCAGAGAAAAACACAGTTAAAATCATATTGAACACACACACACTTGTACTATAACAACTAACACCATGCCATAGGAAAACCAATCAAAACCCAGAAAAAACAGTGCACAAATCGTGCTGTAGTTGAATGAAAATGATGATAAATTTGGTAAATATAAATAAAATTACAAGATAAATCCTTTATTTACATTCCTAATTTTACTTAAGTATCATGTTAAGTATCAAGTACTATGAATAATTATAGGTTATATGCTACACTGTGGAGAACCCTCAGGACTTTCAAGGCCTTTAGAGAAAGTTTCTGTGATCTGTTTTTTTTTTTTTTAAGTTAGAATGGTCATAGTTCTGGTGTTCAAATAAATAAAGTTCCCAACTAAAGAGTACCCAATCAGGATGTTCTCCTCTGTAGTATCTTTATAGATACGGTCAGGTAAGCTCTCCCATTGGTGAGCATTTTTACTGACTATTTAAATGAATTTAGATTAATAATGCCCCCCTAAAACAGGCCGAGCCATGCCCCTGTCATCAAGGTGTTTCTTTACATTTTGAGTTTTAAAAGTCATGATTTGGCTCTAGTGGTACTTAAACGATGTTTTATTACAGAAACCTGCTGTGTTTCTGACTTGAAATGCTTAATACATTTTGGGAGAATTTAACAAGCAAGGAGAACGATCCATTCTGACCTTTCCACAGACCCCGTGCTCCCCTCATCATCCACAGGCTCTCTCCTCAAACTCCGGAGACCCAACACAGCGAACGCTAACGAGAGAAAAGAGAAAACAGAGAATGTATGAGAAAGAAACAGAGTGTGTGAGAGAGAAAGTAAATGAAATCTCCTGCAATAAAAGCTACATCAGTAAAGCCAGAAAATGTGAAGTGTGATTGAGTGGTTGCTGTAAAACCAGTGTTTAGAGATACAAACTTCGGCTTTATGGGCAAAATAAAGTTTGTGTTAATTTTTTTTCTGGCAACATGGATTCAATTCAGCGATTCAATTCTTCTGAGTCTCTGTATTCAGTGTCTGGTGTCTTACCATGGAACCACCGCAAACCATCACACGGGTCTTTTTTATTTACAAGCTTTAGTCTCTGAGTCTGCTGTGTCTTTAGCTCTGTAAGAAAGACTTTTTGTTCCATGTTTTATCGGTTTTCGTCCACTATACCAACAAGTCCCACACTCTCTCTCTGGCACACATTCTAAAGCAATTCAAGTGTTCCCCCTCTCTTCCCATACATATATACATATATAAAGGTGACTCAAGCCCAAAAATAGATTTTTTAAATGATCAATATTTGGCCCATTATCAAGCGATAAAAAATCAGAATACAAGCGCACTGCACCAGATATTAACGGACAGTTTGGTGTTGGAACCATGCCAATATTTTGAAAACTGTAGGAGTAGAAGAGGCAGTGAATTCCAGCTATAAAAAGATGATTTCGATCCGTTCTTCGACAGGGATGTAATCCGAATGTAGGTGTAAGTCGAAACACACCCTAGCCTGAGTCAATTACCCATCCTAACACAGCTGATAAAACACAACTAGCACAACTCTAAGCCACAGAAATCTCCCTCACTCATACGCTGCGTTACTGCGTATTCTTCCAAACTAGTTCTCCCACGTAGACCGTAAGTACGAGGCTAACGGTGTAAGTTGAGTGGGAGTGGGAGTTAGCATCGTAAACTCAAAACGTCGTATGTCGAGACTGTAACTCAAGGATCCCTGTAATGAAAACAAAACTTAAGAAGAGCTGTAAGTGATTTGCTGGCGCAGTCGCTCTAATGATTATTTGTTGTAAAACTTACTTGAGCTCAATGTTGCCTGTGAAAAATGAACCCGCGCCCAGCCAGCCTCGGCTCAGGTAGCAGACCTTAAGACAGCCTTCCAGACCCTGCTCTTCCAAAAGGGAAAATTCACTGTAAACTGAATCAGAATCAGAAACCTTTATTGATTCTGGACTGCAGAGACTCAGACACAGGAACAAATAAAACTACAGTATAAGTAAAAACTATCCAGCTACATTTGAGTGTTAGAGCTTCTACAGAGCTTCGAAAGATGGCTTTGGTGCATTTTCTCAGGCAGTGTCTCAACATATCTGTTGATTTCTCACTGTTGTGATCACAGATCTGCAGATATCAGACCTCCGGCTCTGACTGCCGTGCCAGGCTCGGTGGAAAAGAAGGCAATGTGAAAGATTTGCAGCATCAGGTGCTTTGCCACTAGCACGCATTAATATCGCCGGCCACTTTATTATTGTCCATCTGCCTCAAAATGAGGTGCGGAGAGCCAAACACATGGCCGTGTGTGGAGCCGGGTTCTCCAGACCGACTCTGCGTCTGGCAGCTTTGGCCTTTCGTCAGAACCAAAAAAACTCAGACTTGTCCGGCGGTGAATCAAGCTGTCTTTACTGTGCACAGATAGAGTGTGTTAAAGACGCACCGCGATGTCGCTGTTCCTGGTTGGATAATCTCTGGGCAGGTGGTTTAGTGGGAGGGCGGGCAGCAGACAGGTGGGCAGGTGGCTCGTAATGAGGCCTATTAAAGGAATAGTTGGGCAAAAAATCCCCTCCTCAGCAGAAACATAGACTTGTTAGATGTCCTAAAGCTGCTTCTTTAGTTTCGCGCTGAAGCTACTAGTTATCAAATATTATTAATATAGTTATCAAGCAGGGGTGTCTGTGGAACACTGGGACTAAACTATTCGTGTCTGGTCAGTACAGACAGTAAAAACAACGACCTCTTTCCAATTCTGTATTTTGTTTTGACAAGATTTTTCGACCAATCAGAAAGCGGTGCTGTTTATAGATAACAGTGATTATATTAGTTGGGGTGGCCAGCGGCCTAGTAGTTAGGGAGTTTCCCCTGTGATCAGAAGGTTGTACAAATCCCAACTGCTAGTGTCATCACTGAGGTTCCCTTGAGCAAGGTACCGTCCCCACACACTGCTCCCCACACACTGCTCCCCACACACTGCTCCCCACACACTGCTCCCCACACACTGCTCCCCACATACTGCTCCCTACACACTGCTCCCTCACACACTGCTCCCACACACGCTGCTCCCCTACACACTGCTCCCTACACGCTGCTCCCCTACACACTGCTCCCCCACACGCTGCTCCCCCACACTGCTCCCACACACACTGCTCCCCACACACTGCTCCCCCACACTGCTCCCCCACACTGCTCCCCCACACACTGCTCCACGGGTGCTGTGTTCCTGGCTGCCCGTTGCTTTACTTGGTGAATGGGTTAAATACAGAGGAAGAGTTTTGTGCTTGTCCTCTGCTCCTGTCTGTCCCCGTATCCTTTACACGTGTTTGTGTTTGCTGTGGTGTGTGATCTCTGTAGAGCTTTGCAGAGTAATTTCATGTGGTGTGCTGTGCTCTGTCACATGGCCATGTGAAAACCTAGGACAATAATGTGCACAATAATGAGAAACCCAGTCATTCTTCCATCCAAAAAAGCTTCCAGCTGTATTCTGCGAGCACCCCGAGAGAGTCACATTGTCAGAGTTCATTTGCCTTTTGATTTTAATGTGATATTTCATTTTTATTGTTTTTTTCTTTCATTTTTATGCACTCTATTTTTTAGCAAAATACTGAACTGTGACATTTGCTTGTCTTGTGTGCTGAATCTGATCAAATGCTAGTTTTCATTAAATTACATAAACAAATGGTCCCTTTACGTGTGGTGTACTTAAGCTTTAGCAAAATAGTCATAAAGTCTAGTTTGAGATACAGTAGCCTTAATAAAGAGTTAAATCAACATTCCATTAAATCATTAAATATGAAGAATAATGGACAATTGCAATGTTGCCCATAAAAAGTGACATTCAGAGATTATTTTAAAATACATATGTGCCAGTGCTCAGAAGTCCTTTAGTGTGTTTTGCCGTTTTACACATTTGAGTTGATTAATTCATCTTACTGTCACTATGGTAGAGAAGCTCTGATTGATCTTTGTGCAAAACTAAGATCAAGGCAGTATTTTGTTGTTTCAAGTCATTTAATCTGGTGAAATTGTTTTATTCTGTTGGCAGATAGTATTGATTCAAGACATAATGCAGAAAAATTCTTTATTTCAAGAAATAATGTGTGAAGCATGTAAAATTATCTGCCAAACGAAGAAGACAATTTTCCTAAATAGAATAATTGAATTAGTTTTTTTAAATTGAAGTCACCTAGAGGGGTTAAACGTGAAATAGGCTTCCTAGAGAAACAGGATTCTTCACAGTAGTGGTGATTGGAATCAGAGGTCTGGAGTTTAATGTATCCAAAACCACAAAGTTATTACATGAAATGCTTATGAATACACTGCCTGAAGCCTGAGACATTATTTTCCACTGGTTTTGGGGTAAAAGTTTTTTAATCCATTCATTGGAGGGAGGTACACTCAGCATACGATATGCAAACTAGACTAGAAGGTTCCCTGATCATTTTGCATAGCAAATAAATGGTAGGCCCCTGGTTCGTATCACCACTGTTGTAAAAGAAAATTAACCTCCCAATTTGATTCAAAATTTTATTCCCCAAGTAGAGTTTTTTTGTCCTGAGTCACTGTTTTGTCTCTGTTCCTCTTTTGTCTCACTCTTTGTCCATTGATCTTCACACTGACCATCTCTATACTGGCTATAACATGCCCTTGTCCACTTGTCTCCCCTGGGGAGGCCACAAATCCATCTTAAGGGCCGTTACTTAACTTTATTAGTTGACACCAAGTTGATTAGATGAGCACTTAGAAGGTGGGTGATCGGGTGAATGCAAGTGTCAACAGCAGACAAATGGAATAGACCAGGGTTTCTAAAGCATATAGGCGAACGTTATCTCAGATAACTCATTCTGATTAGCATACCACGGTGCTAGCTGGGTGGCCTAGCGATTCAGAAGGTTGTGGGTTCGGATCCCAACTGCTAGTGTCGTCACTGATGTACGCATGAGTAAGGTACCATGCCCACACACTGCTCCCCAGCGCCCCTCGTTGGTGGCAGCCCCCTGCTTCACTTGGTAAATGGGTTAAATGCAGAAAAAGAATTTCACACTGTTCACACTGTGTGTTGTGTTCGTGCGTAACAGTAAGGGGCCACTTTTCTTTACTTTAAAGTAGGAGAGGGCACTTCAAATTCTGCTCTTCACTGTCCCCTCCTGACCTTGTGCTGGGGGTGACCACTTGTATAACAGTGGTGAGTCAGAAGAGGGCGTAAAAAGGGCTGAAATCTGACACACGCATGCATGTCCATTCATCATCAGTCATGTCCAGTAATCAGAGACGATTTTATTATAGATCTCATTTCAAATAAGGGCACGAATGTATATTTAATCACAGCCATCATTAACATGACCCAGTCTGTTCATGACAACCTCTTGGCCCGAATACCTCACTCGACTGTTATTAAGCTCTGGGCCATTAGACCATAATTGTGTTTGCAATTAGTCCTTATTGCCTGTAAAAATATCTGCGTTTTGTTTCCCCAAGCATTTTTTTGCAAAAAATGATTTTCAGCATCAAGAACTCATTCGTTTTCATTAGTGGTGGATGTTTTGGTTATCGGTCTCAATCAGGACCTGAGCTGAGTCGCATTTCAAATATGTGTGTAGTTATTTCATTCAGAAGTGTGGATGGGGTTCAAACACATGAAATCAGAGCAGAGAGACAAGATTTACTTCGAAAAATGAAATGTGTCCCATCAAAGTGTGAAACTAAAGACAAAAGAAATAAAAAGATGAGGGCATTATCACCAATAAATGCTGTGATTTTATCATCACATGTCATCGGCTACAATGTTATTTGGGATAACTGACAACCTTAAGAGTGCTGTTGCTTACATGCAACAGTTTTCCAAATAAAAAGGAAGAAGGAAACCAAAGAAGCCCTGAACATGCAGATGGTTTTGTAGGCATCAAAACTGCCTCAATATTGGCAATTGCTTTCCTCAAAACAGGAGTAGAATTTAGTTTTTAAGTATAGAGCCTCATGTTCACCTCTACTTTTTTCAATATTTACTGTTATATTTATCATTTGCCTTTATTTACCATTATAACACACATTTATGCTTACAGGCCCACTGTCAAATTTCCAGACTCCAGAGACTTTTTTCTGTTTTTCTTAGTTATAATATTTGTGACAGTTAACTGCAGTGTACCGCAACTTGTGCTCAGTGGAATTACATAGTCATTGTAAAAAAAAAAAAAGCAGGGGTGGACTGTAGAAACTGTAGAAACTGATACAAAAGTTAATGTTGTCCAGTGATGAGTTTTCAATGCATTCTTTTTATTATTCATTCTGATATCATATGTTTTGCATTGTGACATAATATGATTTTTGCCAAGATAGTGGAAAGTATTGTAGTAGAAGTTTAGGTTCACGTCTCCCACCCTTCCTCTGCTAGAAGGCAGCTGTTGTGCTTCCAACCAGCAGTTCTGACTGTTTACAACTGGTCTGGGACAAAACCCCGTGACGGAGAATAGCACTTTCTGTGTCCACATCTTCCACAGGAGATGTGTGATTTGAGTCCAGTTCAATGTCTGTAGTGCTTATAGGTCTTACAGTAGTCGTTCTAGAGGGAATTATCTTCTGCGAATGGTTGAATGGACCTCATGGTAATGTAGCACATCTGCAGCAGCTACATATCATGTTATTGTTATGAGTGTCAAATTCGGCTTGTACATCCAGGACTTAATGTGGCTATTCAGGTGGTGTTTTGGGGATTTTTCGTTTTATATTGCTTTTATCTCACATGAATCATCTTCTCAGAGCTTCTGGTAACACTGTTCCAGTTTGAAAGGTGCGTGAAATTATGTGGAAAGAATGAAGCGAAGTAGTTTTCCTGTTGCTGCAGTAGATGTTGAGACTTTCTGTAAATAACAGATATATGTACACTGGTGCAGACCAAACAACATATTCATTTTTATCTATAAGATGTATAGATGTATATTTATCTTAAATGTATAAGATACAATATATGGACAAAAGTATTGGGACAGACCTGTTTTTCAGAGTTTGGGCCCCTTACTTCCAGTGAAGGAGAATCTTAATGCTCCAGCAGACCAAGACATTCTGGA
>JBBPCY010000001.1:9233166-9243397 GCA_037974405.1 Brachyalestes nurse
AGCCACAAGCTTTTGAAATATTGATGTCAAAATCCAGTATTTCTTAAAAAAAAAACCCGGCGCTTGAAGGGTTAAGAAACCTGCACATGATATTGCACATGGTAAGACTATTGCACATAATAGTAAGATAAGTCTTATGTGTGGTTGTGTGTGACAGGAGGAGTAGTTATAGGGACTGATTGGTGTGTGTGTGACGGGGAGGAGTTATAGAGTCTGATGGGTGTGTGTGTGACAGAGGGAGGAGTTAAAGAGTCTGATGGGTGGGTGTGTGACAAGGAGGAGTTATAGAGTCTGATGGGTGTGTGTATGTGACAGAGGGAGGAGTTAAAGAGTCTGATGGTGGGTGTGAGACAGAGGGAGGAGTTATACAGTCTGATGGTGGATGTGTAACAGGAGGAGGAGTTATAGAGTCTGATGGGTGTGTGAGAGACAGAGGGAGAAGTTATAGAGTCTGATGGGTGGGTGTGTGACAGCGGGAAAAGTTACAGAGTCTGATCGGCAGTGAGTCAGGGGCTAAGAGTTTCTCAGAAAGAGCAGAAATATCTGAAATGTTACTGGATGTGGAAATTAGAAACGGTCATTTTACCCACTTGCTGATGGAGAAATGTGGGAGAAGATTTTCTACAGAGACAGCAGGTGTGGGCCTCTGGGAGATCCAGACTGGGGTAAAAGCTTTGGGAAATAAACAGCTCTGAAGGCTCTCACATGTCGCGCGGGATTGATGCTCTTTTTTTTATTGTGGTCGGGCGGGTGGGAGAGGGTCGGTGTCTCTGGAGAGAAATGGAGCTCGGATGAGATTTGTCCAGCCACTCTGAATCTGGGAAGCACATTTTCCTCCCACCAGATACATTAAAAGGCCCATCTCACAGAGTCTGACGTGGCAAACACAGAGAAACGAAATCTGCGGAAGTATGGAAACATCGTTAATGTTCACTTCCCAGCCCATTCGGTCCATATACAAAAACAAACCTGTTTTTAATTAATTGCTTTTGTGATGTCACAAAAACATAATGGTGTATGTCCATCCATAGTCACTGTTAACTCACGATGAAGTTATAGAGAGTGTTTCAGCCTAGACTGCTGCACAAAACAGGGTGCCCAATCAGAACATAACTCATTTAAATGTTTTTGCACATATAAAGTTTTTAGGCTGCAGGTTTTTATTGTTCAACTGGAAAGTTGTTGAGTGAACAACTATAAATGAAAATCTGTGAAAAAAAAACATTTTCTTTTCTAAGATAAGAAAATCTGTAACAGTGCATGTCTGACTCTTATTAACTGGTTGCTGGTGATGCAGAGTCAAATTCTAGACTGTCCTTTAACTTTAAATGCAGTCAATCACTTTTTCAGCACTTAATAGCTCCTTAAAAATCTAACACTCTTCTGGTGATCCACAGTATAGTTATAATTATAATTATATTAGAGGGCGTTTTTGTAGGCCAGTAGTGATGAATAAATAAAAAATGGTTAATAAAGGGACTCTAATGGGGAATATACTGTAAACTTTTGTTAGTAAAGAATATTAAGTGTATTTTTTTAATAATAAGTGAGTAACATCTCAGTGTGTGCTGAAGCTTTTGACTGGTAGTGTAAACCAGTGACGCACACATTTGTTTAATTGCGAGGGATAAAGAGAATCAGATGAAGTCGCATAAACATGCAGGTGTGAACAAGACTAATTTAAACAGATTTCATTCCGATCTCTCAAACCATTTCAGGAGGTTCTGAGACTCAATCAACACCCAAAACCCGTCCCAGTGCTCTCACAGGGCCCCCTGCTGTTCTGCTTATGGAAGAGAGCGCCCCCTCTAGACCACCACCACTTCCTGCAGCTTCACTGGTCTTTCAGTTGAAGTTTAGACTTCAGTTTCTCCTCTGAGTGTGACTTTAATTCCGTATCCCACTCAAGTTTGCTTAAACTACAGCCTGTTTAAACTGTGAGGTATAAAAAGAGAGGGTAAAATGGCCATGTGCACTATTTCTCATGGCTAAATCCACACAAACCTTAGAACCTGGTCTTTAATAGCAGGCAAAGCCTGGGTGATGGAGAGAAGGCTGTGTTTAGTTGACAGCTCTTTCAGAGAGCAGTGTAAGGAGTTTTTACAGGACGAGCAGGTTTGTTTTTATCTTAAGGACCTCGGTATCTTCTTTATTTCTGCTTCTTCTGCATTACTTGCACTTTCCTCCACCCACGGGTTCCAGTTTTCCCAGCATGATGAAGGTGGAAAGTCTCAAGTAAGTCGATTTGGTGCAGCTGCTTCAGCAAAAAAACAAGAAGCAAGAAAATTATCAGTAGGAATGAATCAGGCGGAGCGTTCGCAGCGGCCGCAAATTTGTTACCACAGCTTTCCAACGTGAAGAGCGTTTTTTTCCCCCAGTCTCTATTTTTGTTTCATAAAAATTTGTCCTCATTTTCAACGCTCCTGTCATTTGTAACTCGGATGCCGCCGGAGGGAAATACATCTTGTATAGAATGAAATGCCACACAAATGAAAACAGATCGGGAGGCCAACAATGCAGCACCTTGGGCTCCATTACGGCGCGGCCGCTGAAAGAGGAAGACGGATGAGACTATTCATTTCCTCCATTCCCGCGTAACTGGAGCGTGCGGCGTGTACACGCACCAACACGAGCTGCTCTGTGTGCCTTTAGGGGTATAATGAGTGGTTAGGAAAAAATATAATTTTATCCTTTAGAAAACATTGGCGCAACAAATGGTAAATTTTCATCATACGATAAATCAGCTCCTTATATGGAAGTTCCCCCCGTGTGTGTTGGTGCTCGAGGTGTCAGACGTCATTCTGAGCCATGTTTGATGTTCCTCTGTCACGTAGAACCAAAGTTACTGTAATAATAAAAACTGCTACTGGGGTTTAAAAATGAAATCAGAGTTTACTGATACATTTTGAGCTCTGAGTGTTAAAGCACTATAAAGTACAGCAGTCAGCCTGAAATCATAAACAACTTTTTTCTGGATTGTAAATTCACAACAAGCATGACTGATCACATCATAATCTCTAAACGAGTGTTTTCCAGTAAGCTTTCAGTTAAATGTAATGACTTTTGCTTCGCCTTTTATGATTCTAATAAACAGTAAACATTTCAGGATTACTTTAATGATGTCACCCTGCACCAGCGGGTGAATTATATAATCAATAAAATCGGGCCTATCAACAAGAGAAAGTGTTCAGTTGATGTTCCACATACGTCACAGTATGGAAGGAAAATGTTATGAATGCTTCTTAATTTAGTGCTGCAGCAACACATATAGAAAAATACTCTTTAATCAACTAGTAAACCTGGATTTTATTATGCAGAATTTATGCATAATTCAATCACTGGGATGTAAACAAAGTCACTCAGAGTAAGTTTGGTGTGAAATGGTTCACTATGGGAAATGTACCTGCTCGGATTTCTTTACAGTGGCGGTGAATGGAACCAGACGTCGAGTCTTCAACACAAATACAGCCAGTTTGTTTAGTTCCTAATCAGGTAAACTTTAAAACATAAAATATGAATGGGGAAATACTTAATTTAGATTTTGATCATACATTTTCAGGGGTGCCAACAATTGCACACACAGACCTGAGAAAAGGACCTATTTTATTTTAATATTTAGTTTCATAGATTGTTGTTAATATTTTGAATGAAATGTCAAAAAGGCGGTATAGAATGCTTTTTACAGGCTGCTTACATCATGAATGTATGTCATTAAGGCATTGTATTAATGTATATAACCCGTCACAACGTTATGACAGTGTTATTTTAGTTTTTTCTGTTCTTTTTCAGCCCCTCTGAGATCTCGCTGGAGGAAAGCATGGATGTGCTGCTTGGTTAAATTTAAAATTAGACTGTGAGACTTTTGGGAGGAGGCGAGGCAGTATCATCCTCGTGGGTTACAGAGGAAAATTAATCTCAACATTAATTTCTCGCCGACGTCGGCGGGAAAATATGGCTTGTCACTTCAACCACAAAGACTCACTTAAAAAGACATGAAGCCGCGGCTTAAAATGAGGCAGCAGCGCACAATGCTCACCATGCCCCATTCCGCTGTTTTTAGGCATTCGCGTCTGATTCATTGCACAAACCCTTCAGAGAGAGGGAAGAGTGTCTGAATAGATTTTAACAGCTTTAAGAAATGCATTTTTTTTCTAATTGTTTCCGCCCGCAGAGCTGCTATCAGCACATCAAAGCCCCGCCTGTCTTCCTGTCTTCTCTGGATCATTTGTGATAAACACAAGGTTCTGAGCGCTTCCTCGGAACGACACATCATTTGGAGTGCGTGCGGCGATTCTTAAAAACGAGGACAGAGAGGAGAACACAACAGGACGGCGCGCCATGCTAATTTGCTAATGGTTAGCCTTATGACCCGTCACAGTCGGCGGGGCGGGGTTTGTCTTCATTCTGATTATAATATTCATAAATCAAGTGTAAACAAAACCCTCTGGTTTAATATTTGATCATCGGAGAACGGTTCTGTGCTGTTAACCCGGGACGCTAGCTCATAAATTTCTCTCTTCGTATCTTAGCCGCAGTAAAGCTTTCATTTTAAGGTGCAGTGGCCAAAGGCATCTGCTTACACTATGGTTCTACAGTCAGTGACAGATCTAGAACTGACTGAAACCTGTTTACACTACAGCTCTACAGTCAGTGATGTATCTAGAATAGACTGAAACCTCTATACACTACGGTTCTACAGTCAGTGATGTATCTAGAATAGACTGAAACCTGTTTACACTACAGCTCTACAGTCCGTGATGTATCTAGAATAGACTGAAACCTCTATACACTACGGTTCTACAGTCAGTGATGTATCTAGAACAGACTGAAACCTGCTTACACTACAGCTCTGCAGTCAGTGCTAATTGCTAATGGTTGACCTTTTGACTCCATCAAAGTCAGCGGGGACAGTGTTTACCTTAAATCTGATTATATTATTAATAAATCAAGTGTAAACAAAACCCGCTCGTTTAATATTTGATCATCGGAGAACGGGTCTGTGCTGTTAACCCGGGACGCTGGCTCATAATTTTCTCTTCGCAGCAGTAAAGCCGTAATTTTATGGGCCGTGGCCTGAGTGTGGGTGCTTAGCGGGCCCGATCAATGGCTGGCATCAATAAAAGAGCGAGTCGGAGGACGCAGGGAGGGCGGAGGATTTATTTATGACATGGAAGATCCTCAGAACCCGGTTAGGTAAGAACGGCTGAAAATGGGTCCCGAATTAGCAACCAAATGTATGCGGCCTTTTCCGTAGTCCTTGTGATGTTCTTATTGTGTCAATAAAGAGCCGGGAGTGTGTGGAGGGAGGGTGAGGCGCTTGGCGCCAAGTGGAAACAGTCTGCTTGATTATGTAAATCAAAACCTAAATATGATAATATTTGCACATGCAAACAAGGGCAACATTGCATCGTATAATGATATAGAAAATAATGGTGTGAGTGTGTGTGTGTGTATGTGTGTATGTGTCTGTGCGCATATGTATGTGTGTGTGTGTGTGTGTGACTGTGTATGTGTGTGTATGTGTCTGTGCGAATATGTATGTGTGTGCGTGTATGTGTGTGTGTGTGTGTGTGTGTGTGTAATCATGTTTGGTTACTGAGTGTAAGGTCAGCGCTTGGTTTACCTGGCTCCGTCTCCGGCCTCTGTCCCGCCCCGCCCTGCCGCGCATCCTGGTCAGTCCCACACTGCAAAAAATGATTTCTAAGAAAATTTTAAAAAGCCTTATTTCAAGAGAATGTGTCTTATTTTTTGGTCTAAATATAAAAATAATCTTGCCAAGCATGTTTTGCTTAAGAAAATTAGTCTTATTTTATAAAAAATTATCTAACTTTTTCTTAATAAGATTTTCCAGCTAATAAATCAAGCTGGATTTAACCAGAAACAAGGTATGGTAAGAGTTTGCAAATTATTCCAGCAAAGAAACAAGATTGTTTTCCTTATTTCTAGACTGAGATCACTTCTCAATTCAAGAATCTTAGGAAATAACAGCATTTGACTGTGAATAACAAAAAACATTTATTGTTATTTACAGTCTTGACAAAAAAAGATAATAGTTTATAATGACCAAGATTCAACTTCTTCTTACAAAAAATTCATTGGTGAGTGGAGGGCCTTCCTTGAGTGAGTCTCTGACAAAATTGTTAATAAAAGGTTAAACAGATATTTTTTGATGTTGTTTAAAATGTGTTCCCCTGGAATATTCCAAACCAGCAGCAGAATGTTACTGTTTTTTTATTTAGTATTTTTACTTTATTTTCTGCTGCTGTTAACTGTGTTTCTGCTGTCTTTTGGTCTGTCATTATGTTGGTCTTGCAGTAAACAATATTCACAATGCTGTTAAATAACCTGCTGTTAGATAGCATATTCATTCACTCATTATCTACACCTTTGTCCCGCACTCTTGGTCAGGGTAGATAGCATATGTTGATTAAAAAAAGGTTATAAATAAAAAAAATGCTAAAAACAAGAACGCTTTGATGTAAGACTTAATTTAAGGTTTTATTATCTTGTTTTAAGAAATTGTGCTCCCTTGGAAGTCTATGAGTTGCTTTGTCCTTCTCATGCTCTGTAAAGTATGTTAAATTAAGCTGTAATTGCTAGTTTAAAATCTTATATCAAGATATCAGGTCTTAAAGTCAGCTGAATAATAAGCATATTATGAGAGTGTTATTGCTAGTTATTCCTTATATTAAGACATACATTCTTATACTCAGCTCAGACAGAAATTGCGTTTTCTCATTTTAAGCAAATCTTACGCTTATTTAAAGTGCTTGGAATTAGAGTTTTTAAAGATATTTTGGACTTTTGTAATGTCAAGATATTTTTTCCTATTTCAAGAAATCTTACTGCACTGGCAGATAATATCACTTGTTTCTAGTCTTAAGCAGCTCAAATGAAATGTTTTATTTCTTATATTTAGAAAATCATTTTTTGCAGTGTACACAATAATGTTGGTGGTTAATCTGACACGTTGGTGCCTAACGCGTTGGTGCCTACCTACTTAGATTCCATGCAGAAAGAATTCTGTTTGGATCTTTTTAAAATGGTCATTGTAAAAGTTCAACCTATTATTTCCACACAAAACTTGATAAAGAACAGTACTTCAATACTTGCATGATTGTGTGTAACATCTTTCTTCAAAAATTTAGAAAACTTCCCCCTCTGGTCAAGCTCATCTTTCTTCTGTTGTGTACTTTTTACCTACTGTGGCTACTTCCTTTCAACTCTCAGACTGCTGCAGTATGTGATGCTTATAATCAAAACAGTTTGTAAGCAGGGTAAAAAGCATTAACATTAAATCATTTAAAAACACCATTAGTTTTGTTTCAAACAGACCAGGTACTATCACTTAAACAGTATGGAGTGTGGAACAGTCCAGCCTTTTTGGCTCCTTTCCAGTGTATTAATCCAGTACATGCTTGTGTGTACACATGCATGCTGGTGTCTGTTGTCTGCATTTGTAAAGTTGTTTATGTGTATGCTGTATGCTGTTTTTTAAATCAACCTTATTTCACATGAAAATGCAAAAAGACACTGTCATGACCATGCCACACCACCAGATAGAAATATAAGCCTAATCATAAATCCATGTTTGCCACTCGAAAAACTGAAAAAAGTTACCAGTTCCAATAGCCTAACTAGAGTCATCCAGAAATGTCACCATTACAGGTCTGTAGCTACCTCTGAATAGTTGAATAAAACTTCCGTTCCTATCCACTTTTCTTGATTTTGACTGATTTGGTAGTGAGCTAGTCAGCTCCACCGATATATTTAGTGAGGTCATGAACTATAGATCAGATGAAATCAGGTCAAACAGATAGAAAAGGAAGATTCATTAAACTATTTGGATGCAGCCCGAGTGATAGGGATATTAAATGTAGAAGTGCAATTCATAGAGCATTCAGATGCCTCTGCTCCAAAAAATTGAGGGAGAATAACTGTACATTTGTGTAAACCTCTTAGTGAGGTTAAAAGCAGCACTGTTTTGGCTACACTCACCATTGCAAATAATCATGCCATGTAAACAAAGGATACTCCAACGGAGGAGATAAGATAAACCTTTATTAGATGGCATACAGTCTGACCAAATAAGCCAAATACTTTTTCTTTTATACATGTCATTACTGACCCTGGAAGATTTCCAAAGGTCTGTCAGTGACCTAAAATGCTGTTTGCATGTAGATGAAAGTCCAAAACGCTTAGAAAACATGTGAACAAGAGTGTGTACACGTGGACAAGGCCTTTTAACAGTCCAGGTGAGCGGGTGAATGTCCCCCCCAGTAGGTGACACACCTCAATGGTAACAACCTCAGGCTGAATGTCTTCATAAGAAATCTTTACAGCTTTGGCTGCTCTCTGCGCATGGGCCTGTGTGTCCGCCACAATGGCTCCAACTATATGACCAACACACGTGACCTTAGAGTGAGAAAAAGGCACATTATTACTGTGACAGACATAACATTTGTCCTGGTGCATTATTTGCCCAAAAGTATGAGGAAAATTGATAATTGCATAACAATTTCCTCTCTTCTTCGCTTTCAAATACAGAATGTTATGTTATACTATGTTCTGCTAAGAATGTAAGTAGGCTTTTCAAAGTGTCACCTTAATCTCGTAATAAGCAAAAATGTATCATGTCCTAATTATTTATCTTTGTGGTCCTGTTAGATCAACATTACTCTTGGATTGCTAAAGGCTGCCATTTATATTTCACTGAATAAGTGAACTGTTATCTGTATCCTTCGCAAACTATAGATTTATATGCACTCCACAAAGTTACATTATGCTTTTACATTCACGAATGAATATTCAGTGTACAGTGACAAAGCCTTGAAATCTTTAAGCTGCAACACCTTGCAATATTTCAAATTTCTCATATTGAAGACATGTCACAAGGATTACAGTTATCTCAACTTTCTATTAATTCCATGCTCCTTTCTGTCAAAAGGTAAAATCAAAACGATGCAAACATAGGCCATGCATTGAAATAAACATTCAGAAACAGACAATTAAACTTTTTTACATAAAGCAATGTGAATTTAATGTGATTACTCCACATGCCATACTTCTTAGAAACAGTCTCTGCTTGTTTATGTTGCTTGTCATATATCATGGAAGGAACCTTGTCATTTGCGAAGACAGTCTCGTCACAGATAGCAGGTCCCGTTTTATTGCTACCTGGGATGTCCTTGGCAGAAACAAATGTAACTACCCCTGGAACTGCCATGGCATCAGCCGTGTCAATAGATCTGCCACAAGACATGTCATAAAAACACATGACAAAGTGCCACTATAGTGTAATAATAATAATAATAATAATAATAATAATAATAACAATAACAATAATAATAAGCCAATTCTGAATTAAAATGAACTGAATTGAAAAAAGTATTGTAATCCTGTTCATAATAGCAAATCAACAACAAAAAAATTAAAATGTCTGCTTACTTTAACATTGGTCATGATGAAAGTAATTGTACAAAGTCCAAAATACATCTTGTTACATTAACTTATTTATACTAATGTAATTTAAATTAAATCATAAGCTATGAGCATTTTTTCCTTCTCCTGTAAACCTACAATTTTGAAGAAATTGTAGGTTTATTCTTTTTCAAGAAAACATTTAGTTACCTTCCTCCCAGGTAATGCTTAACTCATAAGATCATTATGAGGTCCATTTTATAGCTACTTGTATGTGTCGTTAAAATGTGAGACTTTAACATTATAGAATTATCATGTAAGCGCGCAACAGAACAAAGACAAACCAACTACATCTAATAGTTTCTACTCACAAAAAATGTGATAGTAAGTGTTTGAAGTGTGTTACATTTCAAAAACATAGTCATACTATTTATGGTTGTCATTAATGTCTAGTTTATTGCTACTATACAGATCACCGGACAGTTGTGAGCAAAAGCTTGAATGTCCCAGGTCAAATATTTTATTTTTTTCATTTAAAAAATATTTTGCCTCGAGGCTTCGTTTAATTTATGTCACCAAAGTCCATCTATTTAAAATGCCTCTGTTCTTGTATCACTCCCGCTTTGTAGACTACTGCGCAGCTCCGGTATCATTGGTTTACACAGACTGTTGTGACTGACGTTAATTTCAAGTATTTAAGATGCCACGTTTAATTTGCTCTCTATGGAAATGGGGGAAAATGAAGATCCCGGTGTGCGTAAAAGGCAGAAAATGTCTGGGGTGGGACCATTTTACACTGCGTAAGGCAGTG
>JBBPCY010000001.1:9259286-9285638 GCA_037974405.1 Brachyalestes nurse
GCACGCCTGTTTTCTTTGGTATGTGCTGTCATTTTCTTTGGTATAAGCAGGTAAATACAGTAATACATTTGTTTTATTTACAGTAATAAAAATACGGGGCTTTAAGAAGAACAAAACAAAAAACACGAGAACACTCGACGCGCTCCACGGGGGAAATTCTGGACTGCAGCTGCGTCAAAGGGCAGCAGCCAATCAGCAGCAAGGAGAAATATATAGTCTTCTCAGATTGGCTACTTTCAAACCTCCCGCCTCTGAGTACAGCGGTATTTCACCACCCCAAGACGCGCTTTCTTTGCGTTTCTCTCCACAGCACCAAAACATTTTGGTATTTAAACAACCAGCATGAAGACGAGGTGGCATGAATGAGGCCCGGGCGTCACAAAAGCAAAAACAATGCGTATAATCGGGGGGTTACTGTATAGTTAGTGTGTGTGTGTGTGTGTGTCACACAGTTCTGGATAAAAGATAAAATATTAAGTATAAGATCATTGTGTAGAATGAGAATATGTGGGAAAGTATAGTGTATAAATATTGCACAGGCAGATGTTCCAAGGATGATGAAGATGAAGCCCTTACATATATCCGTTTGAAGCCAGCATGTCTGCAATGTATCTGGTGTTGGGGAGCTGCCACCCAAAGATGTCCTGGATCACGATGATGGCCTTGTCCGCAGGAGCCTTGGGCTTTACCACATATGCCTTAAAGTGCTCAATCTGAACCTCCTCTCCAAGACTGCCATACTCCAGCCTGTCTCCAATATCACATGGACAGGGCCTGGCTTCATTCGCCATCTGGTTTGAAAAAAAAAAAATATATATATATATATATCTTAGGAGAGTTTAATTAATGCATTAATCAATTAATTAATAGTAGTAATTAATAATAGAAAAAATAACCTGTTAAAAAATGTGTGTGTGACTTTAACCCGGTCCGGTGTTCTGCTAAAAAATGCTACCCATCGAGATGTGCTGCTATGCCCTTCTGCGCTTGTGCACTTCCACAGTCTTGGGATTCTGTGCCAAACACATAAATCTCTGCTACCTTGGGACACTGGCAGCCGTGTGGCGACCCAATTCAAACCGGAGCATTTTTCCACAGGGCAGCATGAATAGACAAATATAAAGTCGCTTCAATGACTTAATGACTTGTTCATTTCAAACTCAGACCATCTTAAAGGTCCCATGACATGCACCAAGGCTGAATTTTGGAAAGAGACTTCAGATACAGTATTAGGGGACCAGTAAGACCTATATAAAAGCATAAAAAATCAGCATGCCGTGGGACCTTTAAGGCTGGGATGATTTAGGAATTTGAACGATATATATAGAAAAAAAACAGTTTTGAGTGTCAAGCCATGTAGCTCACTTGTTCAAGCTGTGACTTCAGACACATGAGGTCATGGGCTCAAACCCAAGTTTCAACAGAAGGTTGTGGGATCAAACCTGAGTCTTTAACTTTATATCTTGCATGTCACACTTTATCTGAAAGTCATATACAGTATCTTAAATAAGTTAAGACAGCTTGTCAAGCCCAGCAGCTCACTGGCTTTAGCTGCGGTCTCAAGATTGGAAGGTTGTAGGATGTAATCAGTGTCTTACTTTTAATGTCTTGTATGTCACACTTCATCTGAAAGGCAAACGTCCAAAAATAAGTGGCACCTGCACTGGTTTAAACCATGGGTTCAAGTCTAGAAGGTTGTGGGATCAAGTCTGAGTTGTCTACCTTATATCTTGCACGTCACATCATTTGAAAGTAAAATCTAAAAAAAGTTGGTTAGGTTGCAGTAGTCTTAAGAACAGAAGGTTGTGGGATCTAATCTGGCTTTTATGTCTTGTATGTCACATTTCATTTGGTTTAAACCAGAGTAAGAGGAACAATATTAACAGTAAGTGACTCAGAATCATAATCAGAAGAATCTTTTTTGATTCTGGAGGAAACTGCTTATGGACCATCTGCAGTTATCAGACTTATAAGTGCAGGCTACTTCGAAGTTTGGTGCTCTGGCTGGTCCATAAGCAGTTTCCTCCAGACAGAACAAGAAGACCTGGATGGAGTGAACAGAACAACGACTTATGAGCTCTGGATAAGATCAGTGGTGGATGAGGTGAAGATTATAGTGTGACTTTCATTAGAACGTTTTCTGCAGCAGCTTGGTTTCAGCTGGTGGATCATTAGTTCTTCTGAAAACATTGACTGGTTGAGTCAGAATCATTTGTGTGCTAGAAAGTGGATCTCCAGGAGGAGGGTTGATTACCACCTGGTGTTACAACAGACCTGCTTCAAGATCAGAACTAGTAAACAAGGGGAAATGGGTTTGTTAGAAGTGTTTTCACTGCTCCTGAAACACCTGATCCAACTAATCAGCTCCTAAACGCGCCCTTACTGTGTTTAATTTTATTTCTTAAATAAGGGAAAGCACTTAAGTAGGGCAGTGGCATCCAGGACCAGAATTAGGAAACCATAACCCTAACCCTAACCATGTAGGGCAGTAGTGCTCCAGGAATAAGATTGAAAAGATTAAGATAGTCCAGTGTTTCCCAACCTTGGTCCTGGAGAACACCCTGCCCTGCACATTTAAGTTCTTTCTCTTTTTTAAGAAACCACTTCAGCTGATTAGTTGATCAGGTGTGGTGGAGTAGTGGAAACACCTCAGTGTGCAAAGCTAGAAGTCACCTGGACCACGGTTAAGGCAATTAAGACTTTTTTGTAGGCCACTACTACTTCTGTCCCAACACTTCTAACAAAATAAGGACAGAAGAATCCGTTTTAATCACAGCTTTAACTATAGTTTTAATATATTAGGGCTGGGCACGTTAACGCGTTATTTACTTAACACCGACTGACAACTATTTTATAACACGCCAACTCATTTATTTTAATCCTCTTATTTTGAAAGTTCATTGCTGTTCGTGGGTGCATGCAGCTCTACGTCTTGGCTGGTTTTCGCAGGGGTCAGGCGTCCCATTACTTTTGTCTCTATTATATTACATATTTCACATTCTAGCACTGCTGGAGACGGTAGTTCAGTGTACACTGTACAGTATGGATACAGTTTAACCTTTACAATTTCTTTAAGAGTAATTTATTAAGCTGTGTTAAAATGAAATTAAAGACTTTTGGGAGCATATTTGGGTGTTTAGACTATAAAAATATGCATTTTTACCCTTTTTTTTTTAACCACATCACAAATTCGCGTTTTTTCACTATTCACGGGTGCTCTTGGAACGTAACCCCCATGTATATACTGTAATATATACATATATATAGTTTTTCTATGGATGTACTTAGTTTCAAAATGCAAACAAAGTAAAACAAAGCGGATCAACAGCACTCAAACTAATTTAAAACATACTTTTAATTAGTTTTTTTTCTTTTTAAGTTAATAGCCTCCTGAAGCCTGTATACCTGGGTTATACAAATGTATTATATTTAATGACATCCGTTCATACTTAGTACAATAGACAGAGTAAAAAAATGTGCAAAGTATTTAAATGCACAGTTTTATTTGTACATTATTACTATGAACTGATTCTATATCAAATAAAATCAGATCAGATCAGACTGCAGAGGCTGGAGCGCCGGCTGGAGCACGTGACACATTTACATAACTACAAACCAAACTTCAGCAAAACAGGAAAAAAAATATATATATATATATATATATACACATACAAAATAAGCAGAAAACTGACCTTCTTTTAGTCCCCATTATATTATAGGTACATTTATATATGATATATATATTTGTGTATACACTATACACGTTACAGAGAATTAGTTTCTCCTAATTAACTGTACATATAAATAAGCGGGAAAAAAAGAATTCTCTAACTCTACTAACTCTAACTCTAACTCTAATTTTCTATTACAGCAGTAACAGACTCCTAACCACTATTAGTGTTACTAGTAATTCACTGAACTGTTATTTATCTACAGTATTTATACCCAGTATTTGTGTTTATAGTATAGTGTATTTCATATTGTATTTCATATTGAGTATTTCTCATATTGAGTTTTTATTGGATTTATTTTGACTTTATATTTTATATTGTTCTTGACAATGTGTCTCGGTGTGTCTGTAGTCGAAACATTTTCCTCCGGGATCCGTAAAGTTTTCTGGTTCTGAACATTTCAGCGACTTTTAATTTGTTTTCCTTCATTAGATCTGTGAAGGCACTCTGTTCTGCAGCTGGTTTGTGTAACAACGCTTTAGAGAGTAAAAGCAGGTTATTTTTTCTGTGTATTTAAATATAAAATAAAGTTATAGTTTATTGACTCACCGTGCTGTTTTCGGAGAGCAGAGTTTGATCCGAACTCGAGCAGAGTGAGGAGCAGACGCGCAGACGCTTTGCGCATGCGCCGTCTAACCCACACGCTCGACCTCTTCTGTCGTAGTTTGCTAAATACACTATATGGACGAAAGTATTTGGACAGCTGTGTTTCAGGGTTTGTGCCCCATACTTCCAGTGAAGGGTAATCTTAATGATTCAGCAGACCAAGACATTTTGGACAGCGCCATGCTTCCAACTTTGTGGACTGAGTTTGGGGAAGAACCTTTTCTTTTTCAGCATGACCGTGTCCCAGTTCACAAAGCAAGCTCCATGAAGACGACATCTGGATGAGTTCAGTGTGGAAGTACTTGACTGGCCGCACAGAGCTCTGACTTCAACCCCATCCAGTACCTTTGGGATGAACTGGAATGGAGATTGTGACTCAGGCCTTCTAGTCCAACATCAGTGTCTGAGCTCATAAATGCAGAATGAATGGACACAAATTCCCACAGAAACTTCAAAATCTTGTGGAGAGCCTCCAAAGAAGAGTGGAGGCTGTAGCTGCAAAGGGGGACCAACTTCATATTAAAGTCTATGGATTTGAATGCAGTGTCAATAAAGTCCCTGTTGGTGTAATCAACTATTTTTACAAACAGAACAAATCCTGATACTTTTACTACCTTCTTGTTTGTGTTTATTCTAATGTTCACATGGCAGAAAGACATGCTGTGAAAAATGGCTTTAAACCTTTTGCACAGGGGTCTAAGACTTTTGCACAGTCCTGTATATATAAAATAAAAATACTAAAAAATACTGTATTAGAAGTTTGACCCTTCACCCCGTGACTGGTCCGGTGCTCTGCGATCTGGCTGATTTCACAATGACTTGCGTTTTTCCTGTTCCTGACTCTGAGCTCATTGACCTTTCATATATTTGATATTAAATCCAGATTCCAGTTGAAGGGGTTTATGGCTGGGCCTGCAGGGCGGTAACTTTAAACAGCGCTGAGTTTTAAGGGTAATTGAGTGCACCTGCCCTGCAGGGGGAGCTATTTTTAACTCACTCAGGAAACACAGAACACACTAGAGCTGCACGTTTTATCCCTATTAATTATGTCAGTCGTTATCTTGATACCATTTTCTGCAATACTGTATATTACTGAAGCCTGCGAAAGGCAAACAAGCCTCTAACCCAGGGGTGCCCAAACCTGTCCAGAAAGGGCCGCTGTGGGTGCAGGTTTTCGTTCCAACGAAGCAGGAGGCACACCTGATTCCACCTCTGTAATAAGTTGGTCTTGGTTTTTAGTTACTCAGGTGCGGCTTCTTTTTTCCACAGCGGCCCTTTCTGGACAGGTTTGGGCACCCCTGCTCTAACCAATCAGAGAGTGTGTCCGAAATCACACACTAAAAGTGATTTTAGTGTGTAGTGCATTCACACTGACAACTAAGCTAAAATTCAGTGCACTAAAAGTATCCGGATAGTGCACTGAAAACAGCCAGAAAACGCAGTGCAGAACGATGGACACTACGCACACTAAACGAACGCCATTTTGACTACGTAGCGGAAGGGGAGGGACTTTTGACAAGTTTTCTGAGTTGAATAATGGTGGCCAACAACAAAATGTCGGTGCAAGGCCAAACAGAGGCAACTAAACAAAAACAAAAGCAAATAAAAATAAAAAAGGAAATTCATTGTGTAAACAAAGGCCGGCAGATATTTTGGCGGACTGGAGAATCGCAATCAAATGTTAGTCCGTCACTTACGTGCTAAACATTAGTGTGCCATTTAGGACAGCACTTACCCACGGCAGTGTGCACTACAGGAGGAAGTGCCCAGTGTGCACTACACACTATATTTCAGTGTGTAGTACTCAGAAACTTCCCTCCATTTAATTCTTTTTGTGATGTTTGATGTGTCAGAAAGATTTAAGTATTCATAGAAATCATAATTCATTCTTACATGACTTCCAAAAAATAGGATTAAACAGGTTTTTTTTGTTACTGTATCTTTAAGGTTGATATATGTAAATTATCTCTTTTCTGATTGGCTGCACAGCATGAATGGGCGGGTCTAAACTGCTGAAGGCTGACTAAGAAAATATAGTAAATGTGTTGGTTTTGTGACATCACAAAAACTAGGATTTTAACATTTAGACTGATCGGATAGCTGGGTGAACGTATATTTACAATACATAATATGGGGCCTTTAATGTACTGAAATGAATCACAATACTATTATTCTGTTCATATAGTGCAGCCCAAGATCGCAGTCATGATTTTTTTAAGTTTAACAGTCTCACCAGCACAATCTGATTGGTTCAGTCAAGCAAGTGTTTGTTTTAGCCATATACACATAACACAGTGAAATGAAACAACGCTCCTCCAGGACCACAGCGTTTCTCCAGGACCACAATATTACTCCAGGACCACAGGGTTCCTCCAGGACCATGGAGCAATAAGCAAAAACAGTGCACACAGGTGCAGGACAGGACCACAGAAAGAAAAAAGATTCAGGATTCTGTATTTGTCACATACACAGTCCTGCAGGTACAGCCCAAATGAGCCCTGAAGCATGCAGGAGATGGACTGTGTGATACAGTTCACAGATACATTCACCGAGAAACCAGAGAACTCTGAGAAATCTGAAAAGACTGAAACTGAGGTCATAAAACTAGAAGAGCCAGTGACTGTTTTGTGTTGTAATTAGCAGCCATTTCCCCAGATGAACCCAGACCGACACCTGCTGGACTCGCCAGTAACTACAACAAATAAAAATACAAAGAATACATTCCAAATAAAGTTCTAAACGAGATCTGAACTGTGTGCAAATCTATCAGAATATATGTGTGATGGCCTGCACTGCAGCTGATTTTAAATAAAAAAATAAACAAATGAATAAATACAGACATACATAACTAAAGCACACTGCATATTTTAAGTAAACGTTTACTTTTAATATAACGAATAGCCTTATATAGCATGTGTGTGTATGTGCATGAGTGTCTGTGAGCGTGTGTGTGTGTGTGTGTGTGTGTGTGTTGGACTAAAAGGCACCGCTGGGATTCGAACCCAGGATCTCCTGTTTACTAGACAGGCGCTTTAACCAACTAAGCCACGGCGCCGCGGTGTCAAGGCGGGGAAACTGAGCTTCAGAACCTAATCAGAGCTCCAACAACAGTCCAAGGACTGGAACATGATCATCCACTTTAAACTCGGGTTTATTCACTAAACCCTTTATCTAATTCTTACTTCATATTTCTGCTCAGTTTTTATGTGACGAACTCAACATTCACCCTCAGACTGAACACTAAACCATAACGGTGAGTAAAATGCTTCTTTTAGAAGACCTAAACCAGAAACCCCTCACACACTTTTAAACCAGTGTGTGTTTAACCCCAGTCTCAGCCTGAGCCTTCAATATTTATCACTAAACACGGTCCATAGATCATCAAAACTCTAATATGTACTAACAAAAGAAGAGCTTGAAGAGCTTTAGTTAAAACCACAGGAGTTTCGAGGAAAACGGGTAAAATATAAAGAGCACAAATTAAAGAGTTGCAATTCAGCCTCACTTCTATCAGTCTGTCTGTCTTTCTGTCAACTTATGTATTAGTTTGTTTATTTATTTGTTTGTTTTGGGGGATTATACTGTTGGGGGTCTTTGTTTCCTGAATGACATACTTCCTCTCTAGCAGCTCTAACTCGTATGTAATGCTTTATTAAAAAAATAATAAGTTGCGGTTGTAAAATGGACTCTCTGAGCTCCGTTTAGTGATCTTTATGCTCTAACGGAAAGTACAGCAGCTTCAGGCTTCGGCCCACGGCACGTGTCCAGATGTTGGTACCTGCTTATCCAGGGTGTTAACACTGGGCTCATTCGCTGCCTCTGTTCTTTCAGGAAGGCTTCACTAGTTGGAGCAACACTGGGAGGATCTGATTGCAGCCACGAGAGCATGAGTGAGGATTACACCAGCTCAACCCGGAGATCCTGAATGAAGCTCCATCTCCTCAGTGCTGAGGGTCTTTATGCCCCTGTAAGATCCACTCAGCGCTGGAGACGGTGAGCTCATTCTCATCTCGGCTCAAGCGTCCCACTATTCTGAAGTTTCTGCATGGAGACAGCAGCCGTGTGTGCAGAGACTGAAGTCCTGGATCTGCAGGGGGTTCCTGAAATCAGCTGAACTTCAGGAGGCCTGACTGGATCCAGGATGTTCTGTTACACTGACCTGCGGCCTCCACCAGAGGTCACTGTTGCACTTCAGTGTAAGTTGGACTGTAAGGAATAATAGAAAAATATAATTCTAATAGAATACAAAAGAACAATATTCAGTGAAGCCTACATTTAGGGCAGCCTAAACTTAGAGAAGTCTAACTCATGCTCTACATGCCTTTACTTGGGTGCTGGCTGTCAACTCACCTCAAAATATTGACATTTAAATATGACCGATAGTCATTATTGTCATAGTAAATTAGAAAAACATGATTATTTACATTTACGGCATTTAGCAGACACTCATATCCAGAGTGACGTGCATCAGCGTTCAGGTAGTCCACATCTGTTCTTCATACCTGAAAGACTAAACTCAAATCAACTTCCGCTAGTCAGCCAAGTTACTGCCAGCTGAGTTACAGCATAAGTTCCTCGAATGGTGTGTCAGAACGGACTTTAGCTGGTTCTAATAACACTGATACAGTTCACACAAACACCTGCGGTCAGAAAAGAGCAGCGACAATCTGAACAATATGAACATTTATTTCAGGAAAGAAGTTACAAAGTCTCCAAATAGCAGTAAACCATCAGATTACGATAAATACGTTAGCAATCTGATTATGCTCAAGTACAATTAAGATATAGGGCTATGGATAATTCAACTTGATTAGTTAGATTTTTTTTCATCTTCTTCTGCAGAGGGATAAATGTGACGAGGTTAAAAATCTAATTCCGATACAGCTGTGCACTGCAGGAGAAAACCCCTCCAGAGCGGGAGAGGGGTCTATATGTACAGGACACTGAGACGGGCTCCGGAAAAAACACAGCGACCCACGCGACGCAGACATGAGGTTCAGAGTCAGTATCTGAGGAAGTTTCACACCAGTCCCACAGAATATAATACCAATATACAGCCGAAGAATCCGAGAAGAGGAGGAGGAGAACCAAAGCAGAAAATACGGGAATTAAGTGCTAGTACACAAATAAAATAAAACTTAAAATTTCTTAGGAAAATGAGCATCAGTCTCAGTCAATGCATTTAAAGTTTCAGGCCAAGTGAAACTCATCGTTTTATCAGTTTCTTTATACTGAAATAATTTAGGATGAAATTATTCAAAAGGGAAATCCAGATTTTTCATATTTCTTCATAATTAACTGGTTCATATGAAAACAGCGGTTCAGTGCAGGTTCGGTTAAACGCTCCGATCTGGAGTCAGAACTGTTCACAGTGGAGGTGAATGGAATGGTCTGCCTCTGAAAGCTCCTCACAGAAAGTTATTCCATCAAATGGTTCTGGTTGCACCACCTGCCGCCTGAGACCTTATTCTACCAGAGTTTTGAGAAGATTTTGGTCCTAAAACTAAACCCATTAATGGTGGAGGGATACATGCAGTGCGCTGTGAGGTAAAATAGTCCCCAAAGAAGAGATTTAGTTCAGATTCACTATTTTACATCATCAGCATCCATATAAACACTCAGAGACACATGGAGATTCACTGGGGGCTGGATTTGTTTTGGACACGTCTGGTTCGATTCACCTCCACTGGAAAGAAATTAGAGTCTCTACAATCAACTATTTCACACCAAATACCCTGAACACACTCTGTTTACATCTCAAACACTGAATTATGGAGAAAAATGCAATTTCCCTTTACCAGAGGTGAATCGGTGCTGGTGTGGATTAGTGATGAGAACATCACCTTTACTGAAATGACAGGTGACCAACAAATTAGAGGAACGAAGTTCTTGAGTTTTAACCTCAACTTTTGCTTCATTTCATGAACTGAACGTGATGGTCACCAGGGTTACCGAGCCTCTAGAACCAGACATGAGTGTTTTGTCTGTATCAAGTCATGTGACCATGTGGTGCACCTGAGAAATGCTCTTCTGCTCATTGAGGACTCGTTTATTTACAGATTTATAGAATCAGTTCGAGATTCTGCAGGGGATGAAGCTTCGTTAGACATTAGTTTACCAAAAAAAAGCAAAAAATGCATATGTGCTTTAGCCCTTTTTGCTCATGGAACAAAATATGAGCGATAAAAACGAAAACAGCAGCTGGTTCGTCCTGGTGCGATGGAGGAGAGTCCGCACCAGTTTTTAATAAATTAAAACAGCGTTACAGCATAAATATAGCTGGCAGAGACACGGAGAGGGACACACACACACACACACCCCCTTCGCTCTGCTCCAACTAACCGTCAGCAGTGGAGGACCAGTGTTATTGCAGAGCTGTAAGAAATGCTCTTTAGAGTGCAACATTTGTCAATATCGTTAGTGTCTAAATCATAATTCTTATCATGAACTTTCATCATTCATCTTTACATCACCAACGGCAACAGAAACAGTGTGGCAAAGAATGTCATTTCCACAATTTCCAAGATTTCCAGATGCGGTCCATCGACAAAGACATATTTGGAGTCCAAATGTTGTTTCATCAGTTTAGAACTGAAGTAACAAGGCCAGCATTCCTAATACTAGACATCAAGAGTCTTTTCCATTAATATAACCCCTAAACATCCCTCAAATCACATCCAGCTTTTGGATCAGACTTGTGGACGTGGTTTAGGACACAGTATGACTTACTGTGAGCTGTAAAAATGAACAGAACTTCTTCATTAAAGGTGGATCAGACTTGTAGACATGGTTTAGGACACAGCATGACTTACTGTGAGCTGTAAGCTGTGAGCTGGGTTTTTACACAACAGGGCCTGTTTTCACATACTGTCTCGGGAGCTCTGATCTAGAGTCAGAGTCTACAGCTTCTGTGATGTCATAAATACGGAGGAATCTGATCCCAGATCAGTCCTGGTGTCATACTGTGTCCTAAACCATGTCTGCAAGTCTGCTCCACCTTAATGAAGAGCTGGAGGTGGTTCAGTTTTGGGGACATTTTTATAGAAACACATGGTTTAGTGTTTGTTTTCCAGTGTTTTTCGTAACCTTGTTGTTCCAAGTCTAAACAGAAGAAGGAAATTTTGGACTCCCAACATCCAGTCAGTGGAAAACCATGTAAATTTGACCTTTTTCTTCATGATTTACAACATCTACATGTTTTAACCCCTTTTCAAATGTCCTGTCGTTCCTCAGTGCAGCAAACCACATGAGCCGTGCGCTCGAATCCAACAGTTTTCTTCCTCAAACACCACGAGAACAGAACATGAGGGAAACAGCATGGCTTCACAATAAACAGCATGGTGGAAATGGTCATACAGGACATTACAATAATAGAACAGACTGATTTAGGCCCTCAAAAAAAACAAAAAAACAGTCTACAGGAACTGCCATTGTTTACGTCCCCTCTGAGTGAGAAAGCTAAATCGGGGGGAAGAGTTCAGCCTACCCACCAGTGTCACCCCACCCCATTCTACCAATAAGACCTAAAAAGTTCTTTTTTTTGTTTTGTTCTTAATTAAGCAACTGGCCTACTGTGTTTTTTTCAGTATTTCAGTACTATTTTCACATCTGTAAGCATTTTTTTTCCTCCTTAACCTTTACAAAAACCAACCAAACAAAAAATAAAAACAAAAACAAAAAACACCCTCAGCTGCAGCGTCTGACGTGTTCCAGAACATATTCGGGGAAGTGCAGGCTGCACACCTGCAGGCCGTCCAGTTTGCAAGGCATTCTAGGATACTCGTCCTCCTTCCACTTGTTCTCCTCGGGGTCAAAGGTCAGTATAGAGTCGCTATAGTGGCCGTTGTAACAAAGCCCTCCGAGCACCATGATCTGTTTGTCCAGGACTGCAACGCCGTGCCCGCTCCGGCCGATGGGCATGGACGCCAAGATGGTCCACTCGTCCGTCTCCGGGTTGTACACCTCCGTCGATGGGCAGCCCTGCGACTCGAAGGATGCCCGGAGGATGACGCACACGCCGCCGAACACGTAAAGCTTCCCATTGTGGGAGATCATTTTGTGGAAGCAGCGAGCGTAGTTCATCTTGGACTTGTTTTCCCAGCAGTTGGTGAGGATGGGGGTCCGGCGCGTGCGGTGCTCGGACGTTGTCTCGCGCCCGGGATCGAAAACGCACACCTGCTTGGAGGTGGAGGACGAGGTGATGCCGCCGGTGATGTAGAGTTTTCCGTTTAGCACCGTTCCCTCGTGGCCGTACTTGTTGACCGGATACGGGTCGACGAACTCCCACTTATCTTCCGCGATGTCGTACCGTTCCGTCGAGTAAAACGTCTCATCCCGCGTTCGGCCCGCCACGGCGTAGATGAACTTCCCGATCACGCCAACAGCAAACTCCGACCTCGGCACCGACATGTCGGCCATCCGGAGCCAGGAGTTCTGCCTGGGGTCGTAGCGGTACACCTTCGACGACGCGTGAAACTCCCCGTCCGGCCCGAGCTCCTCGCCGCCAAGCAGAAACGCAAAGTTATTAACGATGGCCAGGCAGTCTGGCCGGAGCGGCACCTGCGGCCCCTCCAGCTCCCACCACACCTTGGGCCGGTGCAGCAGCAGGATCTTGCTGTTTACCATGCTGTGGCCGATCATCCCCCGAAACACAGCCGTCTGCGGACGCACGGACCGGATCCGGTTGGACTTGGTTTCCGCCAGTGGCTGCTCGTTTACAGCGTGGAAGTAGTTGAGGGCTTGATCCACCTCCTGCCTCAACTGGCGGGAATAACGGTAAAACTCAGAGGTCTTCACCTGTGGGGGTAAAAAAAATAATATAAGTAATTAAATGTTACTTCTTATTTATTATTATTTCTAACCTAGTGTTATAAATATGTCAATTTACTTAATTACACTTTCATTTATTATTCAAAGTTACATTCTAGTCTATATTAAATAAAAGCAAATCATTTGCTTTTGAAATTTGTAACCAAAGCCAACATCATTATTAGAGAGTGCTAAAACAACCAAATAATAAAAACACCTACAACAACAACAAAAATAATGAGAAGAAGTTTGAAAGTAGATTGAAAGTAGCTGTGAGGTTATTGAGGTTTTCCTTTTTTTGAGGTACCACTCCATCCCACTTAATTTACTGCATCATTTGCTGGATTTTTAAAAATCCAAAATAATTCAATCTTAAAATATTGTGTTAATCACACTCGCCTTCTCAAACACCTGTGTGGGGGTCATGAGGCAGAAGCGCAGGTTCTGCACTACGGCATCCGTGTGCCTCCAGCGGCGGCGGTCATGGCGGAGCCAGGCCTGTACCGCCTCGTACAGCTCGATCTCGGGGAAGCGGCTCAGCTGGTCGCTGTCCAGGTACGCCATCAGCTTCTCCAGGCTCAGGTAGGACAGGAAGTCCGGCCGGGCCATCAACGGCACAAAGTTCTCCAGCAGGAAGGCGTCCAGCTGCTCCTGCACGCCTTCCACGCCCACGCTGAAGTCGTCCAGCAGCCGCATGACCTCGGCACAGTTCTCCAGGCAGATCTTGGCCAGCAGGAAGGAGCAGCAGAACTCCACAGCCTCCGTCAGCTGTACGTACATGGCGGCCTGCAGGATCTCCTGCACCGTGGGCATGCTGAGCTCCAGGGAGCCGTAGTACATAAACCGCAGGACGTGCCCGAACCCAGCCGCTGTCAGGCCCTTCATGTGGATCTTGTCCTGGTCGCGTTCCCGCATGTCAGCCGTGAACATGACGCGGAAGTAATCACTCTGCGTCGCCAGCAGAGCCTTGTGGGCCTGGAGGAGAAGAGGGGGGGTTTAACATTTGCTTTATCACACCGCCTCATTAATACCATTAAAAAGTTTGTGAAAGGTACTATATGAGCAAAAATATGATATTTTTTACTATGAGTACTACAATAAATCAAAACCATTTATACGATATATACATTTTGAAACTTTAATAATATTTACACATTTCAAGCTTTATGACTTCCAGAGAAGTGATCATAACGGCTCTTTAATACATCGAAAGGCATCGCAATTGTCCATATTGTACCGCTGCTATATCACACTTAGACTATACTATACTGCACTCCGCTACACTATACCACAAATATACTATATCACTTACACTTTACTACACGTTTACTATCTATATCATACTTATACTATACATTTATACTACACTGCACTCCACTATACCATACTACACTATACTCCACTTTTACTATACTACACTTACTACACATTTACTACACTATACTACATTAACCATACAGGGGGTCCTGACGGAGATGCGTTCCTTCGACAGTGATGTAACCCGAATTTTGGTGTAAGTCGAAACACACCTTTGCCTAAGTTAATAACATATCCTAATACAGTTGTAAAATCTATGAACACGTCAAAGAAAAAAATGACAAAAAATGAGGGTAAAAAAATTTGTTCAGAAGCCATAATAAAGCCCAAAAAGTCAGCAAACAAAGCAACACAAATGGAACACTTCCACTTAGATAAGCGTGCTACCTCACTCATATAGCACGTTATTGCATATTCTGCGTATTCTACGTACTCTTCCGTCGCATGTTCGCCCACGTGAACGCCCTTGTAACTCGAGGACCCCCTGTATTATACTATTTTAACACACACTGCCTCCCCCACCTGGAAGTGATGCTCTTCGATCAGCAGCGTGACATCCAGCAGCAGCCGCTCCTCGTACAAGGCCCGGAAGCCTGAGGACACGCTCCCATCATGCACCTGAGACAGGTACACCTCTACATCCCCCGCCATCAGGCACCTGCTGGAACACAGAACAGAGCTTTTCAGAACCTGCAGAAACTACCAGAACACACAGACCAGCAGAAGAGCAAACAGCCACTCAGTTCCAGCAAATCTGGAACATTACAATAAATAGTCACTGAATGTAACATGTGACTTATGTAACAGAAATGACAAAATAAAAGTCACAGACTATTTTCACATTTTATTTACATTATATTTTATATTAAGTTTTTCACATTTCACAATGATTTAAAATTCCTCCCACTTTTTACTCACTGTGTTCTACTACTGCATTAACGGTACCTCCACTCATATTGGATATTCAGTGTATTTTTAAAACTAATTTTCATTATAGAATAACAATAAGCACTGGTGAATTAAGAGTTTTTATGATTAAATCTTTCTGAAGTTGGAGATTGACACCCCTGCTAGCACATCTTCTGGAAGTCCTCATAAAGAAGCATAAAGTACACAAACATCAGAAAATACTTTATGGTTCCACAGAAAACAGCGAATTCTTTATAACAGAAGCACAACACCGGTCTGTCACTGGGACGGGATGGGTATCTCGACCCCTGCAGGCGCGCTGGGGGGGGTCACATATGAATGACTGAATGAATGGTTGAATAAATAAATATAGTGTGACTGACTGCCTGAGCATGGATTAAAGACATTTACACATGAACAGCGAGTAGTGAAATGAGCTCTGAAACGTCTGTGAAGCCGTCCGATATAATCACAATAAAATAGAGAGAACATTAAAAGCTAGAACGGAGTAACATCAAACAGTAGAAAGTGTGTTTCCACGAGTCTGGTTTGTGGGGTGTGAGGTCGGCGGGGGGGGGAGGATGTTGGTAGGATGCCCTCCCCCTTGCCCATCCATCCAACACTGACTTAACATAATTGTCCGATCTGTTACTGGCAGCTCAAAAGATGAGGATTAGCATCACATGAAGCACCTGCTGACCTTCGGCCTCTCAGTGTGAGTGGTACTGAGTGGTAGCGAGTCATACCTGGTGGTATTGCGTGGTACCGGTTGGTACTTGGTGGTACCGAGTGATTGGGGGAGTCTAGTTAACTGAACTGGAGACAACTAACAACTAAATCTGGAAAATTCTGAGATGTTTCTGTTGGCCTGTTCATCATTAAAAGGTTCAAACGATGTAACAGGCGAGACACTGAACGGTGTCCAGCAGTGGAGTTCTGATCTGACAAAGCATGTGCTCACCCTGACTTCTCCCGCAATGAGAAAAATACGCACACCATAATCACTATTAATAAATATATTAGTAATGAGTATCTTTTCTCCAGATCAGAGGAGTTAGAGGGAAATTTCACATTTTTGCGTGACCTAAGATGTGCTGGTCTGATTTACTGGTCTAAGCGGTCGATTTGTAGGACAAAGGAGAATAAAACGATGTAATGGGTGACGGAAGAAATAAATTGTAACCTAATATCTCCCTGGAACAGTGTGACTGAGTCCCAAAAAAAAATCTGCTACAGAAGCTTCTGGAAGGACTTCAAGAACATTCACACCTCAGCACTTCAGCTCGCGTTGTGCCAACTTAGCTTTCTCTCTCTCTCTCTCCCACACACACACACACACACTGCACACTCACCTCTGATTGGCCACGGGCATGTCACAGGAGGCTGTCCGAGCCAATCAGAGGACAGTGCCCTTTGTGTCCGAAGAGGAAAAATAAACTCTTTTCTGAAGGTTTTCACCTAAATGACAAGTTGACAAATAAATATGACCTAAATGACAAAAATGCCCAAATCATTCAAATTAACCATTAAAATAATGTTAAACATGTCAGTTATATTAGATAGAATGAAACTACAGCATCAACCAGGCCATCAATTCACTGCCCCAGACACACACATCCAAAACACAATGAAAAGAGTTCAATCTCCATAATAATAATAATCAGAACAACAGCAATAATAATAATAATAATAATAATAATAGTAATGACTGTTAGGGAGTTTTATTAAAAAGTTTCAGCTACAATTTAAGCGTGTTTCAAATAAACTGTCACACATTTTATTCAGCCACATGTAGTCATGAGGTGTATATGAATATATACAGTTATATACTTAGTATCGCTATTCCACCACTGTGTACCTTCAGTTTTAAAGGTACAATTGTTGAAAAAACTTTAATACGCTCAACCACATGATGTTTTGCTAGCTTTGTGAAAGTAAACACATCCTTAACACGACTTAAATATGGCATTTTACTGCCACCTTTGGTGCAATTTACATTTATTACATTTAAGTTATATATTTAAAAAATGTGCCACAACTTTTCCACTAACTGTGCGTAGATTTGTGCATTTATTTACACTTACAAAATCAGTATGATCTACCAAAGGCACCAGAACTTTTCTTTATGATTCTATACGACATTCAGGTTCTCAAGAGAAGTGTTTGCAATGTGCAACCGCATGGTGTTGAGAATCAGCATAAACAAAATATTAAAAGAGAAAATAACAGGCCTGGGGTGGAGTCGAGGTTTTCTAAGACGAACCCTCACAGGTTCCACATGTGTACAGAATTAATTTCTGAGAGTGTAGCAGCTTAAAATGTATGACAGTTTATAGACATGATCCTCCAGTCCGTAGTGGCTCACAGTACAACCCGGCTCTGATTAACAACATTATTTCATTAATATTATCATTAATATTGTTTTCATTATGCTGAGCTCCTCTGAGAGGATGAGGCTGAGCTGGGTAGGGGGGCTGGGCCGGTACCTTTTGGCGGCCTCCTGGCCGGTGGGCGGCTTCACTGTCAGCGTGCTGAGGGGGCGCTCACATTTCCTTTGCTTGTGCTTCCCCTGCTCTGATGTGTGGAAAACACAGAGAGTTTACTGCAACGTCAACAGACACACACACACACACTCACACACTCTCACACACACACACACTCTCACACACACACACACACACACACACACACACTCTCTCTCACACACACACACTCTCTCTCTCTCACACACACACACACACACACACACACACACACACACACACACACACACACACACACACAGAGGGATGTAGGGGGTTAAAGTTGCCACACTTCATGCCACAGCAGGTCTCACCCTGAATCAGAGCCCAGGCAGGGAGGTAGTTTTGGGAAAACCCCTCAGTTTTAAAGGGCAGGAATGTGAGCAGGTGGAGCACTGATTCTGCCCACAGACCTGTGTGGGATCACCACTACACACTCACAGTTCCAACCACAGACATCCAGCACAGTGTTAAAACCATCAAAGTTTTAACTTTTTCTGAATCTGTTCAAAATGTTCCTGATTCCTCCTCCTGATCATTTCAGCCTACTGCAGTTTAGCCCCGCCCATTCACGTCCGAAGTTAATATTTATACTTCAGTGTGAAATATATACATATTTATACATTATACACACGCATATATGAATATTTTTTTCCCAGGACATGTCCTTTAAGACACAAAAAATACTGTCTAGGCTGGATATCTAGACTCGGAATTGCAGACTGATGCAAATATGTTAATGTTTTAACATCGGTAACAATTTCTTCCGGGATCAATAAACTTTCATGATTATGAACATTTTATGATTCTGATAAAAATATCAGCGCTGTAAATATTAATATTAATAAACGTGTATTTTAGCACAGTTAGAGTCCCTGCGTTTCTGCAGTCAAGCAGAAATAAGTTAATTTATGTCTTAAAAGCACAGAAAAAAACAGCCTGTATACGTTGGAAGATCTAAGAATGAATTATGATGAAATCTTTTTGGTTCACGAACCCATCAAACCTCAAAGAAAATAAATAGAAGAAAAATGTACCTTTAAAAACACCTCACCCAACAGTGCCCTTATTGGTTAAAGATGAAAATAATTAGATTTTTGTCGGATTACATGAAGACCTTCGATTCATCTGAACACCCAGTAACTCACCTGGAGCTGTGATTGGTCACCCTGTCAGAAACACTGTAATTGGTTAGAGGCACATTTCCATATTACAGCCTTTTTTTTTAAAATCAGCTTTTCCAGACACGATTAATAGGCAATCTATTGTACAGCTCTGACGAGTACCAATATGCTTCCAATTTCATCTAATTAAAACAACGTTGGATGCCATAAATTGAGGCCTTATCAATCCTTTTTATAATCAGAAAACTTTGGAAGAAATTGCTTATGCTACAACTGCACAGATACACAAGATAACAACAATTTTAAATACAATATAAAAGTCATAATAACATTCACCAGATTTTTTTTTTTTTTAATTTAAATGCAAGATCGATTTTTTTTTTGCCCCACGCAACCTTTTTATCCGTCCCACTACCTCACTGAACTACCTCCAACCTGGTCTTTATGTTCATCTGGCACTGGCTTGCTTAATGTCCTCAAATCTAGACTCTCTTGAATGGGAGGCAGGTCTTTTAGCGTTGCGGCTCCCAAACTATGGACCATCCCCCCCACAGAATTTTTACAATGGTTCCGGTGTTGCTTCCTTCAACACCCAACTAAAATGTTTCTTTTCTCTCATGTTATTTCTCTTCTTGATCCTGCTTTCTAATTGTTCCTTCCTGCTATTGTACTCTGTATTGTTGTAATTTGGGCTGTTTTCGTCTACTACTGTCTGTAATCTGCAATTTCTTGTGCTTTGTCTGAACTATTTTGTAAAACGACCTTGAATTTGAAAAAGGTGTTATATAAATTAAAACTATTAGCAGTAGTATTAATATTATTATATCGTTTGCAAACAAAAGCTTTTAGTCAGTAGTCTGGGAAAGGGATGTCTCCAAATACTTCAACGTAAACAGTACAATGAAGTAAGTTACTGACCTGCTGACCTGCCACAGACGCCAAATTTGACCAAAAAAAAATCAAAAGATTTGAGATTAAAACCCTGAGATTATCAAAGATGTTCTTTTACACTGCGATACACTTTCAGTCATTTCCCCTGGGATCAATAAAGTTTTCTAATTCTGTATCCTTCACACAGACGAGTCGACAATTGACCGAGTCCAGTACTCAGATCACTGTTGACACACAGTACTGAGAATAAGCTGCAAAACACACCAGATAATGAGGTTTAGGGCTGAAGCTCGGCTTTACATCTCAAATCCGCTCCTAATAATCCCTGTAAGATAACCTCCGCAGTGCCCCCTCCAATCAACAGAACATGCTTTAACAGCCGGGGTAATTTAGCCCTCAAAGCCGGCCAGATTGCTCGTAACCTGCTCCACAGCCGTCCGCGCTAACAGGTAGCGTTAATGGCATTTGGTTTGAAACCATAAGATTGTTAAAGAAGTTGGATCTTGACCCAAGAGGCGCTATAAATCCCTGAAGCCCTTTCCAGCAGCAAGCCTAGGCTTCCAGGAGCATTACCCTGGACTCCTCAGAGGCTTTTAGCCTGGAACTCCCTCAGCTTTTTTATTGTTCCGGTCATTTCAAGATGAAAGCTGACATCTTGGAGAAATTAGAAAAGATAAGATGAGATAAACCTTTACTTGCCCCACAAGTGAGAAATTTGCATTCTGGGCAGTTCAGGTCTGGTTTGATGCCTCCAGGCTTGTTGAGGTGGAGCAAAGCTTTTGTAGGAGATTCTACTCTGGTCCCATTCTGGATGTGTAAAATAAAGTAAGTGTAAAGTGACCATTCGGTCATATGTGAACACACTACAGCACACAGTGTGAACAGCACAAAATTCTTCTTCTGCATTTAACCCATTCACCCAGTGAAGCAGCAGGCAGCCAGGAACACAGCGCCCGGGGAAAAGTATGTGGGGACGGTACCTTGTTTAAGGGTTCCTCAGAGATGCCACTAGCAGTCTTGCAATTCGAACCCATGTCTTTCTGATTGGAGGGGCAACCCCATAACCACTACATAACATTTACAGCATTTAGCAGATGCTTCTATCCAAAGCATCTTCCATTTCCTAATTACAGGGGACAGTCTCCCTGGAGAAACTTGGGTTTGAGGGTCTTGCTCAGGGACCCAGTGGTGGGGACCCAGTGGTGGCTGAAGGTAGGATTCAAACCCACAACCTCGTGGTCCAGAGGTCCAGAGTATTGGTTTGATGTATATAATCCTGGTCGGTCTCTTAGATCTGGAGAGGGGCTGCTCATCTAGTGGTGAAAAGAGCTGAAACTTAAGATGGTGTTTATCCACTCTGCGGGCCAACCAACTGCTTATCAAAATCAGATCTGCCCCAATTGCAGCTTTACAAAGCTGCTAAAAACTGCACCATTCTGCACCACCTTTTAAACTTTTAGACTTTTATAACACTTTGAATACTTCACTATTGTAAAGCACATTGAATGACCTTTGTGTGTGATAATGGGCTAAATACACTTGACTTGACTTTCTAGTGTAACCCTTTTATAGAGTAACCTGCATTTCTGCATGAATGGCTCCTAAAATGTTGTCTGATCTTTATCCTAGTCGTAACAACACACACAAAAAATATTTGACATATCTTCACTGAACAACAGCACACCGCTCTGGTTGCCTGCTCTTCACAATTCATGCAGAAACCGAGGAAAACAAACAAATCTCCAAAGCAAGCATGGTCCCCAGTGGCTGCTTGCCTAAAAATCAGAGTTTTAAGCCATATGGTGAAGCTGAAGGCATCACCCTCAACAGCACAGCAAGTCTGATGCTTGACAGAATTAGTCAATTAGCCCATTTACAGGCTTCTACAGGTTCAGACCAAAACATCTGTTGGTGCGTCTAGGCTGTTAAATCAAAGCCTTACTTTTACACATAAAAATATATGATATACTGTTGATGTCATATGAAAGTTTGTATTAAAATAATGAAACTAAAAAATGGCCACTCTAGACCTGCACTTTAATAGTTACACATAATTAACAAAGAAAGACAACTGTATGATTAATCACAGCTGTTTATTTGGAAAATAATCGCAATTAATTTTTGAAATGGAAAGTCTCATACAAAGAGACATCACCACATTGACCGTCATTGTACTGAAACAGTAGCAAGTGTTTTAATAGATTCATCTGAAGTGGTAACAAAGGGACGATAAATTCTTGACATTAAGTGAATTTATTGTTGGCGAGTGTTTGGAGCAGCTGCAGAAACAAGGCGGTCTCTTGAGGATATGTTGTCCTGCAGTGAGTGACTCTCCAAAGATTAGGGCCGCTGATCCTTCCACGTATTCCAGGGGCCCGTTAGGGTCACCACAAAGACTGCCTCCAATCTGCCGTCTTTGGGGGGGAAAGTGTAGGAGCAGCAGCTCTGGAAGGGGAAGGTTGGGGGCCGTGATCGATAGGCCTGCCAAAGCCCATTACTCCCCCGAGGGGAGTTCGGTCTGTCCCTGGACACAAGAGCGAAGGGGAATAAAACTCTGATCTTATTTGCAGGGAGACAAAAGGGGGTGGCCCCGGGGTCCTTCAGGCAGCCGGTGTTCAAACAGAGGTCCGATGCAAGAGGGGATCCCAAAAGGGACGCCCCCCATTGATTGCCCAAGAGCGGCTGACAGGTCAGCACAGAGTAAAAAATAGGGGTGGGTGGGGTTTTTTCGGTCGTGTTCCCTCGAGAGAGTTGAAACACAGACAATGTGGTCAAAGCGACCCGCTCTGAGCTTGTCTGTCCAGCCAGCTGTCCCCACCAGGCACATGAAGTGTGGACCCCTGCCTGGGGGGAGGAAGGGTAGGGTGCTAAATCAGGCACCTACACGCCTTTTTTAGATAAAAGGGAACCCCGCCTCCTGTCCCTCGGTCCCTCAGCACGACCAAATTGCAAGCAGGGGTAGATATGCTCCTCAGAGATGAGGCCATCATGAGAGATTTTAAGGTCTTCTAGGAGAGGTTCCTCAAGGGTTTACGAGATGTCCCAACGTAAAACCTGGACTTGCTCTCGAAAAACACATGATAGTACTTCCAGATGCACTACACACCAGAATTCTGGACCACCCATGGATTTTTTTTAACAAATAAACAAATGATACACTGACATTTTTATATCAATTTTATTATAAAAAACATTCAAATATTTAAAAGGACTGTAACTGGTTCCAAAATGTAAGATGTAACAACTGTAATATGTAGCATACTGTAAGAGCAGTTTGATCAATATGAAAGTTATGAGTTTCATCAAAATAACCCCCCCTTTATCACAGCAGCACAGATTCACCACATCATTCTTTCCAGTAATTAAAAAAAAAAATAACTTGTGTCCAAACCCTCCAGCACCTTTTCAAGCAGTAAACTCTGCCTCAATTGCTGGACAGGGAGAAAGATCTGGAGACTGGGGAGGACAAGACTCATCATTCTCGAAACTTTCTGCTTTTCTTTGGACTGGGTCTAATTATAGCCCAATTTTGACAAACACTTGGGATCATTACTCTGACAAAGAATTACATTTTGTCCAAAGATCTGTAAAGCCAGAAGAAATTGTGTGATTCTGAAGAACTTTTTTTAATGATCAGCATAAAGTCACTAAAGACAGACATGACATGTCTGTTCAAAACCAATATTTTTAGCCTTTGTGGCTAAATGTGGTACTGCATACATATAATACACTGAAAACCTATCAATTACATTAAGTATATTGAATGTTTTCTTGCAATAAATTTTATAAAACAGCAGCGTAACATTTATTATTTTTAGGGTGAGCCCAAACTTCTGGCATGTAATGTATGTAGGAGGACGACAGTCCCCAAGAACAGATCAGGAAAAAACCCTCAAAAGACTTTGGAACTCCATTAGAAGAACAAAGAAGCAAAAGGTCAAACAATTTATGGTCAGATTGACCCAAGAATGGCCCTTCACCTCAAATTCATTGACCCGGAAGTTATTTCCTGTTTTGAGCAGCCATTTCCTAACTCTATAAAGCCTTTACGGGAACAGAGGAGGCGACTAAAGAAAGAGAGGGATTTGATTATTAGCTGAGCACAATGACCACAACTGTGTAGCAAGATCAGAGGGGGATTTTTTAGAGGTCACTCTCCCCCTCCCCCACCAACACAGAACAGTATAATTTTTAAACTGACAACAACAGAGGCTTCCAAAAGTAAGAAAAAAAGAAGATCTGCACAATATTCATCTGTTAATCGTTATCGAGATATCGATAAATAAAGGTCTTTATGTAATCCAACAAAAGTTTAAACCATTTTTAATCATTGAAGGTGTTGGTGCATGAATGGGCGGGGCTAAACTGCTACAGCCAGAATGAGATGTATTTAAATGTGTTAGTTTTGTGACATCACAAAACTATGGTTTGAAAACAGGCATTTTGTAGCTTGACTTTTTGGATGGGGGGAGTGAATGTACCATTTGAAACTTTTTTTTTTTGCTTTGTAGCTCTAAAAGAAAGCCAAAGATAAACTCGGATAACTTGGGAATAAGGACTTTTGGACACAATGTATAAGGGAAGCTCTTTTTACTGGCAAGGGTTTGGGGCCTGGCTGCTCTTTCCCCAATGGCTTGCACCTCAATAAAAGTCTTGCAACCATGAGATCAGAGGAACTTGCAGAGCGTATCCTTTGCCAAGTCTTCAGAGAGCAGGCTGGGCCATGGTCCGTCGGCCTGGAGCCTGCGGCCTGTCCCACGTCCCGGCTCCAATCAAGTGAAGGTCACGGTGGCTAAGCCTGCCGTGCAACACGGACAGGGGCGGCCTCTGGACTACATCCAACCTTAGACTCCCAAATTACCTCCCCTCCTCCACGACAGAAAGCCACGTTTGAAGTCCAGGCCTCTAGATAGCATTCATGGCCCGTATCAGCCTTGTCTGTCCCCCCAGCCCTATGTGTCTGGGCACCATACTGATAAACCCTCAACAAGGCAACAGTGTGATGCACAAACAGGCCAAAGTCTCTGGCTCTGTGGGGACGACGGCACAATGTCTCGGCCCCCGTGCCTTGCGAGGAAGGTCACGGCCTGGAACCGAATGAATTATTAACCCCTAAGAAGGAGGAAAAAAAGACATTCTTCCTCCTTTGAAACACCTAATTACTAAGCAAACTCCAGAGAACTCCAGGTAGACCAAAGTCAATGACCCGGCCCCTCAGGACCAAATAAAACGAAATATGAATATACACTACAGGCCAGACATTTGGGCCCACCCTTTTTTTTCTGAAAAGTTTATTTTCAGAATTGTATTAAAAGGAAACATGTTAACCGACTGGTTTTCAATATTTTTTAGTCTGTAGTAAAACACTATTTAGCCACAAAGGCTCCAACTATTGACATATCAGGTCTGTCTTTAGTGACTGACATTTACTTTGTGTTGATCATGGAAAAAGAAAAGTATCACTCAGTTCTTCAACATCATGGAATTCCTTCTGGTTCACATATCACTGGACAAAATTTCAAATTCTATCACATTGATTAAACTGCACTTACAGCGTATATTATTGTAATTAATATATTTTTTTTTTTAATCTTCTGGTCTGTAATGTATATGGTCATGTAAAATAAAAAAGTAATTGTTTTAATCTTTAAGTATTAATGGTGTTAGTAAATCAATGCATAAATGGAGGGAGCTCAATCTCCCTATTTAAATATGTTGGTTCTGTGACATGACAAAAACTACTATTAGAAAACAGGCTGTTTTTGTGGCTTATTTTCCATATATGGACTGTATTGATGGGGGGGTAAATTCAACAATATTTACAGACTTTAAGCTTTTTTAATTCCAGAAAAGTGAAATGTGCCCTTTAACATCTTGAAATGCATCACAATCGCAACATGTAGAAGTAAAATAGACCACCACAGTATCAATCAGTATGTGGAAAACACTGAAATGGATACAGTTCTCTCATTCATTTAGATTTTTATTTTTTCACAACCCCCGCTAATATCTGGCCAGGCCCGACACCCACAATCAAGAGCTCCGAGAGCCAAGACTTTGAGTGAGAGCTGCATCAAACTGGTCATGAGATTCAGAATCCTGACTGGAGGCGAGCCAGAGATGCCCCCCTGCCGCCCCGTTATCATTACTGAGATATTTTTTCAAATCTCACCCGCTGGAGACGCTGGGTCCACGGGACTCTGAATGAATTCACTGTGCAGAAGCCAAAGGGTTTGTTTGATCTTTAGCTCTTCTCTCCAAAACCATGTGACAGCAGACACGAGGCCTTCGCCTGCATTCTGTCCGCTGGCTAACGCTAATACTGGAGCAGCGCCGTAACGGCACTTACACTCCCCGAGTCTGGACCATTTCCTCTCCCCGCACACACACACAGACACACACAGACACACACAGACACACACAGACACACACAGACACACACAG
>JBBPCY010000001.1:9285738-9320419 GCA_037974405.1 Brachyalestes nurse
ACACACACACTCTCACACACACACACACACACACACTCTCTCACACACACACTCACACACACACACACACTCTCACACACACACACACACTCTCTTACACACACACATACACTCTCTCTTACACACACACACACACACTCACACTCACTCACACTCACACTCACACACACTCTCTCTCACACACACACACTCTCTCACACACACTCACACACCTCAACAGGGCTGGGTGATACCACCTATGAATAATATTGTGAGAAATGTACATGTATGTATGTATGTATGTATGTACACTACCAGTAAAAGTTTGAAAACCTTCTCATTCAACAATTTCCTTTGTTTTTATTGTTGGCTACATTGTAGATTAATAATGAAAACATCACCTGTTGCTCTGATGACAGCTTTGCACACTCTTGGCATTTTTTTCAGTCAGATTCATGAGGATTCGACCTGGAATTGTATTTAATAAACAGGCGTTCTTTGTCAAGAGTTTATTAATGGAATTTCTTGCCTTTTTAATGTGTTTGGGATCACCAGTTGTGATGGTGGGGTTGGTACACAGTTGGTGATCCTATTCCACTACGGTTCTACTCCACATTATCGCAAGAACCACTTAACTAAGTCAAAAGAAACAACAGTCCATCATTACCTTCTTACAAAACATATTCTGGTTTGTTTAACTATTTCACTACATAATTCCATGTGTTCCTTTTGTTTGTTTTCAACATTAATCTACAATGTAGAAAATAATAATTTAAGAACGTGTGTTCAAACTGGTAGTGTATGTATGTGTGCGTGTGTGTGTGTGTGTGTGTGTGTGAAGTGAACATTTTGTCTTATGTGAACAATTTTGGGCATTCAGTCCTGGGATTCAAACCCACAGCCTTCTGATCGCAGGGGCAACTCCCTAATCACTAGGCCTCCAGCTGCACCAAATGTGTGTGTGTGTGTTTGAAAATAATTGCACAGGTAAATAATCAGTAATTGCGCATTACACTGTGCATTTATTTACACAAAATAAATATGATTCACCAGGAGCACCAAACACTTTTCACTTGATTGTAGAAGAAAACAGTGTTTGTCATTTGCAGCCGAATGGTTTTGGGAATATTCTTCCCTAAAGCGATTTAACTTTAATGCCACAGTCACACCAGCAAGAATATTTCTGGTGGTCTTTACTGCACATCTGTATCAAAACACTCTGATCTGTGTTGATATTGATGTATTAATATTGATATTTATTAGTTGTTCATTTTAAAACTCATACGCAAAGAGAGGGAAAATCACTCGCTTCCACCAGACACAAAAACACACACCTCACCGACTACACGTCACACACACTCGCCAGGAGAGCGGCCCGGGTGAGCAGACGAGTGTGTGAGGGGTACGTATTTATGTGTTTTTCCCTCACAGAAGAGAGTGAGAGGGGGCGACGACAGCTTAAAAAATTACAAGACAATTTGTGTTCAACATTCGCAATTTAGTTATATACACAGCGGTGATACACTGACATATAACACTATACTAAATACACAATAAATACACCGTAATAATAATATTACTAATACTGTACTAATACATAATACTGAAGGAAAGTGTATCTGTACACTCCATATGTTAGATACCTCAATCAAAAATACTGCACTATAAAAGTAAAAGAGGTAAATCAGGCCCTTTACTATAACCTCTATTACTGAGCACAGCCAAGTCCAGACACCAGGCTTTCATTCCACACACTGGCCTATCAGAATGCAGGTCTTTTGAATATATATATATATATATAGTCGATTTAAAGGTACAGCAATTAGAAAAAAGCTCTGTTACATTTTGAGAAATATGGAGAGGCTGAAAAAACGGTCATGTGAAGTGTGAATTACTGTTTTTGGGGGTCAGGGGGAAAAAAACCTGAAAAATGTAGAGTATGGACCCTTTAAACACCTGCAAAGAACTCTAAAGCATTCAGATCCACAATTTATTACAAACTCCCTTATTCTAATCAAAGGACTCACTTAATGAAGACAGCATTTTATCATAAACCTCCTATGTACAAAGGTCCAGTAAACTGTTCTGACTTGATTCACATTTTACTGAAATGCAATGCACCCAGAAAATGTTATATGTTATATACCTGGAAGTATGATTAATGAACCCCAACACACTCCCACCCACACTTTACTGCAGAGCTTTCATTGCTATTCAGCTTCAACTGAATGAGAAACAGAGCAACGAAAGAGGCCACACACACACTTTATTATGGCCCCTCTCTTAGAGTTAAAACCCAGCATTCAGTCACGAGGCGTTACCTTTCTGCACATCTAGGTATACTATACTTCACTATAATATTAAAACACCTACAAACCCAAACACATTCTGTTATGATCCTATCAAAGTTCCAACAAAGGTCAAGCCCATTATACCACCTCAACCCAAAAATGCAATAATAAATTGTTTCAAGGCTGAAAGTGTGATACTGAACGCCTGCAAGCAAACCCCTACATCCTTAACTATAGCCCCCCAATTATCATGCAAACAGCCCCTCACAACGCCCCCCATTATCGTGCAAACAGCATCACATAGCCGTGACCACGGGGGGGCTGGGGTGGGCATTGCACCCCAAGAGACAAGCCGTGCCCACTCTGCGAAATGTTCTGTCTCTCCAATGAAAACTCTGGAGAAAAAACTAAGCTGCTTTCCAATTGGTTCGTTTGAGTAGGGGCGTACCCCTCAGTCCCTCCTCCACTAAACAGGCACTGTGCTGCTGCTCACACAGTTCACTTTGCCACGCATTCTGCAGCACGGTTTGAACCCGTTGACCCCATTCTTTAATTAAAACAGCACATAAGAACATTTTTCTTTTATTTTCTGTTTGGCAACACCAAAAGCAATGCATACGTGGCTTATTAAAAAGCAGACATCTTCAACCTCTGTCGATCCGCAAGGCTCCACAGTTGAGCCCAGTTCAGCTGCTACCAACACGGACCACGGAGCATAGTATTCTCACTCCACCAAACAACACTGTACAATACTGTCGACCCCATAAATTTGTGGGTGTTACGTTCCAAGAGCATCCGTGAATTGTGAAAAACCATGAATTTGTGATGTGGTAAAAATGCATATTTTTATAGTCTAAACCCAAAATATACCCACAAATATGCTCCCAAAACACTTTCCATTGACTCTGCAAATTTTATTGAACAATAGGTTATGATTCATGCCACAATTTTTGCTTTTATAAGTTATATAAAACTATATAAAACTAAGCCCCACACAACCCACAACTTTGACTTTATGCCCATTATCCCACCTCAACCCAATTATGCATCAGTGTTAAAAGCCTTAAAGTGTGATATCATAGACCCGCAAGCAAAGCCCCACACACTTTATTATAACCACTTCACTCCCAATTATAGTGCAAACAGCCCCACACACTTTATTACAACAAGCTGAAGCTGGCTTTCCGATTCCACCTTAAACTTTCCAGGCCCCAGAACACAAGCACTGCAGCGTTTTGTCAGTTGGAACATTCCACCTTACAACTCGAGCATTCGGTGGATAGGAAGCAGCACAACACATTGTCTGTTAATCATTATAACATTAAATGTCTGCAATACTGATATCACAGAAGCCTGCAATATGCAAATGAGCCTCTAGTGTTTCAGAGTGTTTCTGACAGGATGACCAATCACAGTTCCAGGTGAGTTACTGGGAGTTCTGATGAATCAAGGTGTTTGTGAAATCCAAACTGCTGTAGCCAGAATAAGGAGAGCTATTTAAACTGTTTTTGTCTCTGGTTTTTTACTGTATAGACATGGAAGTAAATGTACCATTTGAAACAACAGTTTACAAACTTTATGTCTAGAAAAGTGATGGTATGGGCTCTTTAATGTCTGGAAAGGCATCACAATTGCAGTATGTATCAGTAAAGTCCCTATACTGAGATTTATCCATATTGTGCAGCTCCAGTTTACATGTGCACACTTATTTATGACTTTTTAAATTAGTCTTTTCTTTCTTATCTTCCAGCTTATCCATTTAAATATTTTATAAAGCTTTAAAGGTCTGTAGGACATAAAGGCTGAGTGATTTGTCTTATTCTCATCCAACACGTTTCACAGTAATGTTGACCCTGTGTTAACATACATTAGATACACTAAATAACCAGGCACCTCTGAAACCATGAAGAGACGAGTTGCGCGCTGCCTCTCAGGTGTCTGTACACACATTCAGCTCAGACACAGTCAGGATATCCACCTCTCTGGTCCCGGAGAGCTCAGCCCTCCATTCGAGGTACTGGAGCTCGATCCACAACATTCTGATAACATTTACCTCAATTTCCATACCAAGCTCTGTATTTATAAGTACATACATATGTATATTTTATATACAGTACAAGTGTGTGTGTGTGTGTTTATGTGTTTACTGTGACAGGCTGCAAAGTGCCTAAAGATACAAGGAGCCTAGATAAAGAAGTTCCAACCACTCAGCATTCAGCAAAACCAGAGTACTGATCACCGCCTGATCATCTGGAATCAACTGCTCCCGTTTCTTCACTGGTTCACTATTTTGTGTCAGACTGACTTATCTTTGTTGAGTGTTGAGTAGATTAAATGAAAGAAATGGGAACAAGTGTTCAAAGTATCTCAGGCTTCTGTACAGCTCAAACAGCGGGACCCTGTGTGTGTGGGGGGGAGAGAGTGGAGGTATGAGCCCCATAATACTAAGACAAGTATCGTGGTCTCAGGGTGGATCAGTGAACCGCGGTACTGATGCCCCGGCCGGATTGAGCGGGTCTGAGGGGATTCTGCAGAGGGTACATGGGTTCAGGTAAGGAACATACCTGGGGTGCCCTGGTGGGCCTGGAGGGCAGTATTTGTGGGGTGCTGGTGTGTGCGAGTGTGTGTACACTGTGAGTGTGTTAATGAGCATATGCGTTTATGTATGCGTGTGTATAGTCTGGGAGTATGTGTGTGTATAATGTTAGTGTGTGTGTATAGTGTATGTATATATATATGTGTGTGTGTATATAGAGTGTATATAGAGTGAGTGTGTGTATAGAGTGTGTATATATCAGTGTGTGTGTGTGTGTGTGTGTGTGTACCTCGGCGGTGAGACTCGCAGCCCCGTTTAGACCAGGCAGCTCGCGCCTCCGACATCCCGGCCCGTGCGCATGCCTCGGGCCCCGTGTCCGGATCAGAGTCCCGGTTCGGATCAGTGTCCCGGGTCGGTTCGGATCAGGCAGTCCGGTTCGGCGGGTCTCTCCTGCGGGATGTCAACATCGTGTCTCCCCCGCAGCCCTCCCAGACGCCATGGTACGCTCTGCACTGACGTCACTTCCGGCAGCAGGCCGAGCTCTTGGTGGTGGGGGGGCGGCAGATCCACTTTTCAAACACAGCGCGTTAAATTACAGTTTTTAAAACAAAACACGTGAATTCGAGCGTGTGTAAAAGCACATCCTGCACCACCTGCACCCTCTACACCACCTGAACCTCCTGCACCCTCTACACCACCCGAACCTCCTACACCCTCTACACCTCCTGCACCCTCTACACCACCTGCACCCTTTAAACCAGCTGCACCTCCTACACACTCTGCTCCTCCTACATCCTCTACACCACCTGCACCTCCTACACCCTCTACACCACCTGCTCCTCCTACACCCTCTACACCACCTGCACCTCCTACACCCTCTGCACCCTCTACACCACCTGCACCTCCTACACTATCTACACCACCTGCACCCCCTACACCTCCTGCACTCTCTACACCATCTGCACCTCAGCTCAGACACAGGCAGGGCACCCACCTCTCTGGTCCTGGAGGCCACAGTCCAGCACCCCTCCATAACCCATCACGTTTAGACCAGGCAGCTCATGCCTCCGACATCCCAGCCTGTGCCCATGCCGCAGGCCCTGTGTCCGGATCGGAGTCCCAGTTCTGATCAGTGTCCCGGATCGCTTGATCATCTGGAATCATCTGCTCCTGTTTCTTCATTGGTTCAGGACTTCAGTTAGATGGTCTTTGTTCTCCATAACACCATCTGCACCTGATTTTTTTATTATAAAGTACACAACCTTTTGCTATTTGCACAATGTCAATTTGCAATTTGCACAATTTATTAATTTATTTTCCATTGTACATATTCATAGATACAGTGTATCTCAGTGTTATAAGTCAGTATAACTAAGTATAACACATGCGGTCAAAATGTATTTCATTGCAATGTTCCTCCAGGACCACAGCATTCCTCCAGGACCACAATGTTCCTCCAGGACCACAGCATTCCTCCAGGACCACAATGTTCCTTCATGACCACAGCATTCCTCCAGGACCACAATGTTCCTCCAGGACCACAGCATTCCTCCAGGGCCACAAAGTTCCTCCAGGACTGCAGCATTCCTCCAGGGCCACAATGTTCCTCCAGGACTACAGTGTTCCTCCAGGACCACAATGATTCTCCAGAACCACAATGTTCCTCTACAGTGTTCCTCTGGGGTCACGATGCAACACAAAGAACAAAACCAGAAACACCACAATACAGTACAAATGTGTGCAGGACAGGACTACACAATGCAGGAAAAAACATAAGAGTAACAAAACAGTATTACATGTCAGTTGCGTGAGTGATAGCAGCGGCAGGTTGGAGAATGTTTTGAATATAATAAATATTGCATATATAGTGGTGTTGTAAATATATTATTTACATATATAGTTTTTTTTCATGATGGAGCTGTAACTGTTTTTTTTTATCTTAATACAAGTCAGAACGTTCAGGTGGAAATTAAAGTTCACATGATTAATCCTTTAAAAAGCTGCTGCTGTGAAGGAAGAGGCACCTTCAGCTGCGAACAGGCGTGTTCCATTCTGAGTGATCTCCTTTTGGATTCTTCATTATTTATTTTATTATTTTATTTTATATGGGCATTAAAAAAGCATTAGAACTGACAAACAAAGACCACTTGCTCTGTGTCTGTGGCAAATCAATACAAGGTTCAGAATGAATAAAACCTTTACTACACATGTAATAGTGTTTGATGTTTTTACATTTAATGTTTTTAATACCAAACAAAATGTAAAATTAGGGTATTGTGAAAATTATATGGTTTAAGTGTAATTACATTGAGTAATTTAAGCGATATGTGTACACACTCTGATTATAGGTCCTGAATTTAGCGTCATAAGAAAAGGCAGGAGTGGTGAAGGGAGCCGTCTGGGAGCTGAAAGGGTAGACAATCCGTTATATGCATGTTACATGCAAAGCATCCTCCTGCTTTCATGATTTCTGCAGCCTTCACCATGCGAGTAGAAGGAACTTTTTGAAATCTGCAATGATTTTTTGGCTCGAATCATAAAGGTGAACAGTTTTATTCCTTGCAGACAGAGGCTGAATTGAGATACGGCTGCACTGGGACATACTGTACTGCAAAATACGCAATTTCAGAAAAAAGTTACATGCACTGTTTAAAAAAACAATGTTTTAGCCCATATGACTGCAGATATTGTCTTTTGTCTTATGTTTTTAGAGTAAAAGTCAGTCTTCCTCATGTATAGCCTCAGAAGAATGAATGGGAACTATGAGCAAGAGTGGCCAAATTAGTTAATTAATGTATATTAAACTATGTAGTTCGGGGATTAGAGCTGTTTTCTTTAAATATCCCAAGTTTTAAGAAAAATTCACATACATACATACAAACAAACCACCAACAAAATAAATGAATATGGACAAATATAGGAAGAACAATGTTATATACTTTCTATTTACTTTATTTATTACTTTAACCCGCTAAAATAATGCATTCACAAATGAAAAGAGGAAACACGAGGAAAGAAAGAACTTTTTTTTCAGAAGGGAAAGGAAGTAGTACAAAAACTCTGACTCAGGAAACTACAAAAACGATGGCGTCACTCTAAGTGGACGGACCCTGTGGCGGCTGTCGGCTTCTTCCCCAGCCGGTTTGAGGGAGAAAAAAAAATCGGACAAAGTGATAAACAGCTCCTAGCGGGCCGGTAAACTTTTCTCCAGGATCCAGATCTCCAGAACCCCAGCCCAGGAGAGGTGTCGCGGCGCTCGGTGAGGAGGTGTTGGTTTATTTTTTAAGTGGGGGGCACATGGTTCCTCTCTAGTAGGATTGCATCATCCCGCCTGATCCCTAAGTGTGTGTGTGAGAGGGGGCCAGGGTGTTCAGGATTTCGGAGCATATTTAAAGAGGATGGGCTTTGTGGTTTAGTTTTACTTAATAGAGGTGTTTTATTGAGCGTCATTGAGTTGTTTATGTGGACTTGTAGGTGAGTGTTTTTCCGTCAGGCGCGTAGAGGGTCTCTCGGTTCTGAAGATGGCGGGGGATGAGGGAGTCACGCTGGGGCAGCCGCACTTGGCCAGACAAGAGCTTAGTACGCTGGTAAGTATCTTTAATCTATTTTACTCTCTTTATTCTCTCTTATTTTTATCGGTTCTGTCATTTGTGTCCGCTGTCCTGTCCGGGGTTCCCGGGTCTGAGCTGAAGAAGAGCCTCCAGACCCTGAGAGAACACGCAGCTCTCCCCACCCCAGACTCTCAGAGGAACCTGATCTGATCACTCTCTCAACCTTTATTTCAGATTATTTTGATTTTTCTCTTAATTATCTTTTGTAATTATCCCCATACTCTCAGGAACATGAACAACCCCCTCTCTGATCCCCTCTTCTCTCTCTCTCTCTCTCTCTCTCTCTCTCTCTCTCTCTCTGTCTGTCTCTCTCTCTCTCTCTCTGTCTCTGTCTCTGTCTCTCTCTGGCTCTCTCTGTCTCTGTCTCTCTCTGGCTGTCTCTGTCTCTCTCTCTCTCTCTCTCTCATTCATATATTCACATATATATGTGTGTGTGTATTTCGGACCTCCCTCTTCTGGCTACAGAAGTGAAGGGACAGCGCATGCAGCGCTGTAGTCTGTAACAAAGAGCCAGTTTATTTGTTCATCTCTGTGCTCACTTCGATCTCAGTCTGTAGGATTTATCCTGTGGTTTCAGAGACCAGGCATGAGGGACAGTTTACACCATGTAAAGCAGTTGTGGACCTCATGGTGTAGAAGAATGGGCGATGGTTCTGCACCTCCTTTTCTAAATGTTATAAATATGTATCTCTCTCTGCAGGATGTGAGCACACTGACTCCTCTCTCACCAGAGATCATCAGCAGACAAGCCACCATCAACATAGGTGGGTTGGAAAAGCTTCATCAAATTTACACAATTTCTCTCTGACCACAGATGTGATCAATCAGCCCAGATGCATCTGGAGTTGGATCAGACTTGTGAATGTGGTTTAGGACACATTATGACTTACTGTGAGCTGTAAAAATTACAACTTCAAAGTGGAGCTGAACACTGTGGCGCCTTTTAACTGGGACTGTTTTCACAAACTGCCTCAGGAGCAGAAGTGCTGATCTAGAGCCTGTAGTGCTGAAGTTCTGTTTTCACAGCTGATCTATTGTGGTCTCAGTATTCTGATATTGTGATGACCGGTAACAGGTGATTTATCATGCGTGGCTCTGTGGAGTTCCAGGCTGATTGAACCACATCTAGAAATCCTGCAGGCTGTTAACGGCCCAAACTATGAGTTTATGATGTAGAAAAATCTTGAGAACTGATCTTTTACTGGTTTGACTGCAGGAACTATTGGGCATGTGGCCCACGGAAAGTCGACAGTGGTGAAGGCGATTTCTGGGGTGCACACTGTCCGGTTCAAGAACGAGCTGGAGAGGAACATCACTATAAAGCTGGGATATGCTAACGCTAAGGTGAGTTAAACAGTGGGATTACAAACCCCTTTAATTTATTATTATTGTTTTTTTTTCTGTCCAAACAAAAGCCTGAATCCCTGTTTTAATATTTTAATTTTCTAACACTCTGCAGGTGCCCTTCACTGCCATATGATAAACAGACCAATAGAAACGCTCCAATAGGAGTTCATATTTTTTACAGTAACATACATTAGTAAAGTAAAAAGAGGTTTTTGCCAGCTCTGGTGAAGTTACTAGGATGTATTAGAAATCATATTAAATGAATTTATTTGAATAATTAAAATGACTGAATACAAACTGGCTGGTCTGGCAGAGTGTTCTTTTGTTCACTTCCAGAAATCTTTAGAAAAAGGAACTGAATTTTAACAGCCTGCCTGCATATTCTCAGTAGACAAAGTAGGAGTCAATACGTGTACGATATATAAAATGATCAATTATGGGTAGTGCATGTGTGTTGTATTTCACGCCAGATAGTTTTTCTGTTGGTCGGTTAATGGTGGAATGAGAGTCACTTATTTTCTGTCTGAAATGAGCTTTAATAGAAACTGCTGTCTGTGTCTCAGGTCCAGTTTTTTCATTAATATTTGAGGTAAAAATGCTGATTTGATGGTTCTGGTGTCAGGTGTATAAACTGGAAGACCCAAGCTGCCCGCGGCCTGAGTGTTACCGGTCGTGCGGCAGCAGCACTCCGGACGAGTTCCCCACAGACCTTCCCGGCACCAAAGGAAACTTCAAACTAGTCCGGTACGCTGCAGCCTGTGGTTTGATCAGTTTTCACTGTTTCTGATCTGAAGTGAGTGAGTCCGCTGGCGTTCCCTGTGTAATGATATAATCATGGTTCTGTTGTGTTCAGACATGTCTCATTTGTGGATTGCCCGGGTCACGACATCTTGATGGCCACCATGCTGAACGGCGCGGCTGTGATGGACGCCGCTCTCCTCCTCATCGGTCTGTTTTTTTTTTTTTTGTTTTTTTGTTTTTTTTTTGTTTTTATGATCCTTTCTCTTGCTTTCAGCCAGTTCATGCTCAGAAACCTGAGGTGTTAGGAACCCACCCCCTGAGTTTCACCAAATGTCTGCATCCTTTCACGCACCACAATACGGGTGTTCTGTTCCACCGGTCTCTAAGCTTCACTGCCTGTGTGAAATTTTTTCACCCAAGAAACCTTTTAAACTGCGGTTTCATGTCTGTGCGCATTTATTTAGTGTCATTTGAATCACTGTAATTAATTGTTTAAATGAATCTGCCTTATCTCATCTCACTGCACTCTGGTTTAATCTGGTCTGCACTGGTACCCAGGTGAATGTAGAACTGATCTTGGAACAGCTATAGAACAGTCCTCTGCTACAGTTTTGATGGGCTGAATCTGTCAAACTCTTTAAATCGAAGCGTAAGACACCCTTGTTTAAATGGTTATGCTGCTGTCTTTCTTTTCTTCTGTTTTCTTCTGCTTTGATGAGTGTTGGAGCGAAAGGAACTGTATGAATAAACTTCACTTTCTTTCAGTAGCAGTTGTAGTGCCCGTGTGACTGTGTGGTAATCGCTCTTCCCTTCTTTTCCAGCCGGTAACGAGTCGTGCCCTCAGCCTCAGACGTCGGAGCATCTGGCTGCCATTGAGATCATGAAGCTGAAGCACATCCTGATCCTGCAGAATAAGATCGACCTGGTGAAAGAGAGTCAGGCCAAAGAGCAGTACGAACAGATCCTGGCTTTCGTGCAGGGTGAGTCCTCGACCATTTAAGAAAGCGCCTCTTTCATTTCCAGTGTCATAATCTTTCAAAAATAACAAATAATACATAAAAGCTTAAAAGGAGTAATAAGCATATATGATACATTTATAATATTACTATAATATTATAATATTACTATAAGTAAAATAATATAAAACTAGGGTCCTGTTTTCCCCGGATTCAGCCTATTCTTGGACCAGTGGTAAAATAGTGAATCTAAACCACTTTTCTTTTTGGACTGTTTTGCCTCACGACGTCCTGCATGTATCCCTCCACCATGAATGGCTTTAGTTTTAGAACCAAAATCTTCTCAGAACTCTGCTAGAACAATGTCTCAGGTGGCGCAACCAGAACCATTTGATGGAAAAACTTTCTGTGAGGAGATTTTTAGCCTCCGCTGTGGACAGTGATTGTTCTCTTGATAAGTTTCTCTTCGACGGAGAACAGAAACTCACATCAAAACACACTGAATGACTTTGTTTGTTATATGTATTCTGTATTAAATGGAAATGAAGTGTCTTGCATTTGGATTTGAGAAACTATAGTAGTGTCTCGACCCCCTTCATTTCTTTCTGTTCTGTATTAGAGTCAGCAGGTCGGTTCAGTGATTTACTGCAACATGTTTAAACACACAGTAAATCCGTAATAAACACAGAGAGGATGTGTTTAATTCTAACAGCTTTAAAGTCAGCGTGTGTGTGTTCTGAGCTCCATTAGTATCACTGTTCACAGCCTGAACTCTCTTGGACAAGCGCTTCTGTCATTTCTTTCTTTAGGAAGAGTTCTCCAGGTTTCTTGAAGGATGTTTCAAAACTCTTCTCTGGGCGGCTCTGTCTTTTTTTGTTCTGTTCTCTGCCCAGATGGTCCTCACTGCTTCAGTAATGTGGAGATCTGGGCTTTGGGGGCCGATCCATGATTGATAGAGTTCCATCCTGTTTATTCAGTCGAGGTGTTTGACTGTATTAACAGTGTTTGGGATCAATGATGGTGAAAAATGAAGCCGGATGGGATTGCAGGGGGTTTCAGAATTTTGCACTGTACTGTATAAAAGTTTGTGGGTTTTTTTTAATCCTACAGGTACAGTCGCAGAAGGTGCTCCCATCATTCCGATCTCGGCCCAACTGAAGTACAACATTGAGGTTGTGTGCGAGTACATAGTAAAGAAGATCCCTGTTCCTGTTCGTGACTTCACCTCGGAGCCCAGACTGATTGGTAAACTCCTCTGTACTGAACTCAGAATGATTTAAATTGACCTTTTTAGAGGTCTTGTATACGAAGGTGTCCTCTGTTTCCTCCAGTAATTAGGTCTTTTGATGTCAATAAACCTGGCTGTGAGGTGGACGATCTGAAAGGAGGGGTAGCTGGAGGCAGTATCTTGAAAGGAGTGCTGAAGGTAAATTTACTTTCATTTGCTGATATGAACAGAATACAAGTTAAATGACTAACTGGGGAAACTCGACTTCTATTTCTCAATATTAGAATATCAGATATTAGAGCCTCGAATGTGAGCGAAACCAGCTATAACTTATACTTATACTTATTTTTTAAGTTATTGTGGCTGGGTTAAGAGTTTTTAGTTTTTTTTTTTTTCTTAAATTAATCAAGAACAAATTTTACCCAACATGAAGACCTCAGTGTGTAAAAATTAGAGGTTTGTTGCGCCTCTGGACGGGAAGCTTCTCACCATGGCCTTTAATATGGAACTCTCAGCGACAGCAGTGCTTTGGCTTTTCTGTAGCTTCATGTTTTCTTTGTTTGGTTGAAGGTGGGACAGGAGATCGAGGTCAGGCCTGGTATCGTTTCCAAGGACCATGAAGGGAAGCTCATGTGTAAACCCATTTTCTCCAAGATCGTGTCCCTGTTTGCTGAGCACAATGACCTTCAGTACGCTGCACCTGGTGGCCTTATTGGTACGTACACACGCACGCCTCTGTGTGTGTGTGCATATGTAAATGTGTGTGCATGCGTATGTCTTTGTATGCATTTATGTATGTGTATATATTTATTTGTGTGTGTTTGTGTGAGAGAGAGAAATAAAGACAGGAAGGGAGATTAAGCCATTTAAAGCTTGAAAGTGTAACTCCTGTGCTGCAGGTGTTGGCACCAAAATTGACCCGACGCTGTGCCGAGCGGACCGTATGGTGGGGCAGGTGCTTGGTGCAGTGGGGGCTCTCCCTGAAATTTTCACAGAGCTGGAGATCTCCTACTTCCTTCTGAGGAGGCTTCTCGGGGTCCGTACCGAAGGTGACAAGAAAGCAGCGAAGGTAAGTGAAACACTCACTGTTCTGAAATACATCCAGGCCCCCTTCCCATCTACTGTACAATCAACAATTTTACAGTACTGTGCAAAGTCTTGAGCCATTCTTCATAACTGCAGTTATCCTTAGTAATTTGCTTTGAATCACCTTGTTGGTGCAAAAACATTTTTTTTCCTTTCTAATAACTGGGATGTGGCTGAAATTCAAGCTTGTCTATCTGTTTGGGCTGAAGATACATTTCAAATGTATCGTTAACGCTGTGGGAAACGTGAGGGTGATCCAGGGCATCACAAGTTATCTGGGTTTGGTTTTCATCACACGGATAAAGAACGCAGAGAGAAAATTAAACACTCAAACAAGACTATAAATAATAAAAGACCACAATAACAAAAGAGGCTCTGACAGAAAAACGTTCCTCCGGTTCGACTCCATGGACGCAGTTTTGGGAAGACCGGTCATAAACTGGAGAGAATTGAGTCAGAAACTCCGGTACCGGACTGAGATACACTGGAGCATCAAAATGTGCTGCAGGTTCAGTACCATCACAGTACAGTTTAGATACAGAACGGTTTCTAAACTATACACCTGCAAGGCAGAGCTCATAAAGGGGTCCGTGAGTGTTGACTACTAAACTGAAAAGGCAGTGATCTTTGTTGACCTTTTTCATTCGGCGTGCAGGTTCAGAAGCTGTCGAAGAACGAGGTCCTGATGGTGAACATCGGCTCCTTGTCGACGGGAGGCCGTGTGAGTGCGGTAAAGGCTGATTTGGCCAAGATTGTGCTCACCAACCCGGTCTGCACGGAGGTCGGGGAGAAGATCGCTCTGAGTCGCCGAGTGGAGAAACACTGGCGGTGAGCAAATTCTCATGCAACTAAATCTCTTCTGCAGGACCAAGATGTTCTTTTCCCAAGTTCCATCAGTTCTACTGGTCCAGTATAAATGTTCACACAGTTTATCAGAATCAGAAAACCTTTATGATCCTGGAGGAAATCGCTAATGCTACAACTGCACAGACACAGAACAATTTCAAATACAGTATGAAGTCAAAATAAAATGCTATGTACTAAATACACTATACTCTGCGATACTGTATACACACAATGTTGTGGTCAGTAAGAGAAGTGCATATAAATACTATAGATTAATACATAAAATTACTACTAAAGTAATTTACTAGTAACACTAATTTGGAGGTTTGGAGTTGTTCTCTATACTGTGTCTGGTATTACACAATAGTGATATAAGTGGTGATCTTGCATATGATGAGACTTTAGCCATAAGGCTATTGCACATAGTAAAAAATTGTACATAAGATATTGCAGATGATGATTTAGCACATCTGAGTAGCAGCGGGTTTTTGCACAGATTATTGTTTTTGTGATGGAGAGGAGTTAGTCTGATGAGGGGGGAAGGATTTTCTGTGGTGTTCAGTGAAGTATTGTATGCTGGTGTGTCTGGAGCTGTTTGACCACAACTTTCTGGAATGTGTAATCAGTATCGCCCATGACACTGAAGTCTAGACAATATTCTTCTTATAGGGCAGCTAAAACAAAAATGAAATAAAAACCAAAAATGTTATGGGAGATTGATATGAAGGGGACATTATTTCCTTGCACATTTTAATCTGATGTGATTGTTTTTTTTCTTTCTAGTCTGATCGGCTGGGGTCAGATCAGAAGAGGAGTGACCATCACACCGACGGTGGATGATGATTGAGGATTCAACAAGTTTAAAGAAAGCTCAATGTTGTCCCAATGTAGGGCATAAATATCAAACCATTTTTTCAGTGCGGCACAGAGGTCAGGGGAAGGGATCTTATGAAGAACGCACTGGCCCTGAATTTTATGATGTGCGCCATCCTCAGTAGCAGGACTGGTTTCATTTATACTGCAATGTGAAAAGAAAACTGCATTTTCCTGGGTTTGGCCTAACAGTTGTCAACAAATTTCAGTGATGACTAATAAACACTTTGGATCAAAAGCTTTCATTATGAGTGTTTCGAGCATATATTAAACATGTGCAAATAGATGAACCGGTCCTAAAACTAAACTCATTCATGGTGGAGGGATACATGCAGGGAGTCGTGAGGCAAAATAGTCCTCTAAGAAAAGTGATTTAGTTCAGATTCACTATTTTACCACCAACATCCATATAAACACTTGGGAGACACATGGAGCTTCACTGGGGAACGATAGAGAATAATTTGTGAGAGAGAAGTCTGGTCCCATTCACCTTCACTGATTTGTTAAGTTTCTCTGTGATGAGTGTTTACGTCTCTGACACTAACTGGGGTTCTGGTAGAACTTTGGAGAAGCTGGTGGAATTCCTCTTCGGTGTTTTACATGTGCACATGAGTATGTGACATGTTTTTGTTGAAGTTTAAATAGATATTTGGCATTGAGTGACCCATTATACTGCTGTGAAATGCATGAGTTGTAACTACATTATGACTGCAGCATAATTTGTTCATTCCATAGTAACTGCAGTTATCTGTTATAGGGGCTCAACGTTCTGTTAAAACCAAAAAAGGATGACTGTAAAACTACTGAACATCCAGCACAGCAGTTCAGGCTTTTTTTAAATTAAAAATACTGGCACCTTCTGACTGTAAAAACATTCAGTGAACAAGGTCGTGTTAAATTCACTTTGTTGTGGATGGTGTGAAAGGTGAAGAGGTTTCTCAGGGACAGTGAAATGAGTTCAGAAGAACATTTTTATTAATAAATTCGGAAAAAGACAAATAGTAATAGAATAATTGAGGGTAGTTTTGTGTAATTTTCGGATTCTTTGAGTGAAGCAGTGTTTTAGCTAGCTGTAGCACCGCTACCCCCACAAACACCACAAAAATGCCAATTTAATGTCAAAAACTTGAGATGGTGTTTACTGTTTTATTCTGAAAATAAAATAACTGTGTTAAAATTTAGGTTTATTAATATAAATCGGGATGTGAGTTTAGCCTCAGGCTCCGTTATAGCCGGCTAATCCCTGTAGCCTGTTAGCTCCCGGCTCAAAACACAGAGACGGGATTAAAAATAACCCTAAAACCGTCCTCGGTTCGACAAAGAGGGGAATATGGGACGCTGTCGCTCATATCTAGATAAAAACTATTGTTAATCCTTTAAAAGCAGGAAAAGGCAGGTTTCAGTGTCCGCCCGAGCAGCGCCTGTTCCCACGCCGCATCCCGGGCGGCTGGTCTGAGAGCCCCTCCCGGGGGTCCGGGCCCGGTGTGTTTTGTGTATTTTAAAGCTCTAAGACTTCTGAGATGCAGTAAAATATTTTAAATCCCGGAGTGAAAGAGAAAGGGTCTAACGGGCCGAGGGGGCCTGTGGGAGCGTTAGTGGAGCTGAGGGGGTTTGGGCCCCTCCCCGCGGACCGGCCCGCCCTGAGCTCTTCCCGGGCTAGGGGAGCCGCGCCGGCCGCGGGGAGCAGGTAGGCCGCTCCGGAACCTGTCTGTTTTTGTGTTTAGTCGCTCGAACGCGGCGCGGGTGGAGAGAGCCGCCGCGGGAGCATGCGGTGAGGGTGTGGGGAGAGGGTTTATCCGGGTTTGTGGGTTTAATCCGTGTTTTCTGTGTTTTCGGAACGGAGCTGCGGCTAGGCCTGAGCAGGCCGAGACAGGCCCAGCGTCGCTGGCCTCGCGGCCCGGCTCTCAATAATCCGGGGCTCACCACTGAACCGGGGGGAGACTCGTTAATCTCGGAACCGGCTAAAACACTAACAAGCAGCAGTTCGGCTCGGTTTTATGATTTATAGTTTATTGTTTTTTACTAATTCAACATGGCGGACAAGCACGATGGGCGGTGCTCCCAGACAGCCCCGCCCCTCAACCCACCCCCGAATTAATAGACTAATTAAATACACAATGTGGATAAAAGTATTAGAACACACTTGTTTTTCGGTACTCAATACGTCTTCGGTATATTCTGTAGTTTATTATATCTGGATATCCCTCCATGATCATTCAGAAGAAAAGTGCTCGAACAAGATACTGTACTCTAAGTATAATTATGATACTCTAGATGCAGTTGAAATACTCTAAATGCAGGTATGATGCTCCAAGCAGTTGAAATACAGGAATGATACTCGAAACACAAAATGCTAGAAATACTCTAAATACAGTTATGCTGCTCTAAATACCTTTAAAAAAACACTCTGGTACTGATATGATTCTCCTCTGTTGAAATGCTCTAAATACCAATAAGACGTCCTAAATGCTGTTCATAAAGACGTATGAGTGAATTAAATACCTTAAATGCAGATAAAACTCTTAAAATACTCTCAAATCAGGTTGAACCATCTGAATGCATGTCATGGATACTTTCAGTGCAGATAGTATACAGTGGATACAAATTACATGCTCTAAAATAGATAAAAGTTAAACAATTTGCTGCAGTCAGTAAAATACTCTAACAAGATTCAATATTCTCAAGTATATTTATGATACTTTAAATGAAGTTGAAATACTCTTAATACAAATACTCTAAATACATGTATAATACTCTATAAACACTTGAAATACTCTGAATACATGTATGGTACTCAAAATGCAGGTGAAATATTTTTAAATACAGGTACTGTAAATACGGTTGATATACTCTGAATGCCGAAATGATTATATACTTTTGAAAACTAAACACACATACGATACTATACAGTTGAAATACTTTTATACAGATACTCTAATTACAGTTTATAAAAATTATAATACATACAATTTATAATCTGCTGTTTCAATACTCTAAATTCAGATATGATACTCCAAAGCTGAAATGCTTTTATACAAAGACTCAAAAAGAAGGTATACCCTATATATAATCAAAATACTCTCAAAACAGTTGAAATACTTGAAATACTCAATGCAGTTATGATAATATAGATATAATACTCTGAACAAAGTTGAAATATTTAAAATAGTGGAAATCGTTTTATACAGATACTCTATAGTACTCAAAACAAGTAGACTTTGTAAATCCTGGATATTTAGAAGAAGGGGGAGTACTTAAAACGAACAAGCCTGTGAATAAAAAAAGGCTGACGTGCCTGACTAGTAGTTTCTAAAAATGTTTTAGGAGGAAATTCCTCATTTTCATTCATCTGCAAAACATTTGGTGATCCAGCCCTGGAGGGCGTTTAACGGTTGTGATTTCTTTGGTCTTCAGGATTTAAATTATTATGCAGATGATTGCGGGGGTCAATGGATGAAGATGTGACGACCCTCTCTCTCCGCCCCCACCAGCCCAAGATCATCTTCCGCGGCTCAGGTAAAGTTCCAGTGTCGGGTTTTTAGGGGGGAGGTCTAGAGATTCTCCTGAAATCAAGGTGTTGGTGCAGTCAGAGCCTCTTCTCTTCTGGGAAGGCCAGTAGATGTTGAAACTTTCATTGAGGAGCATTAGTGATGAAAGGTTCTGGATCACAGAAGCCACTATAACTTTATTGCAACCACGCAATCACACTTTGCATTTCCTTGTGGAAGTGCATCTCGTTATTGTTATTGCATTATTATCATTATTGTGTGTATGTTTTGCAGGTGGGGGAGGTGAAGCTGAGGAGGACGAGGTTGCCGTGGAGCTGCAGGGGACAGTTTTAGTGTCTGCTATTGAAGGAGATGATGGCATGGAGGTGCACGGCTTTGCTCCAGAGGAGCTCGTCATCCAGGATGGCATGGAGGACGTGGTGGCAGAGTACGTTCAGTGCACGCAGGAGGAGGACGAAGGCTTGGGCAATGTTGCCGTGGATACCTGCGTGATGTCACCTGACGTGGCTCTGGAGGATGAGGGCCTCCAGGTGGACGTCCTGACGGCTGCTGAGGTGCAGGAGGATCCGGACGCATGTGGAGATTACCTCATGATTTCCTGTGAGTGGCACCGCACACAGGGCTGTAGTTCAGTTGTAGAGCTGCACAATACATCGTCTGGTAATTTGTGATATTGCAACGCACAGAAGACTGCAGCATGCAAATGAGTTTTTAACCAATCACAGTGATTCTGACAGGGTGACCACTGATTTGAGCTCTTGAATGTCTTGAATGGCATCTCATTCCCAATATGTAGCAGTAAAATCCCAATACTGATATTTTGTCACTACTTTGCAGCTCTATTCAGTCGTTATTTGATGTGTTTGCACCTGCAATTTTCTAATGATGGGGTTCGTTCTCACAGACTCGCTGTATTTATGTTAATGTTGAGAAGCTTGTAATCACTGTTTGTAATGATATACTTTCTACTGTGGCTCAGATAGGATCATTTTATTCATATAATAGGATGGTGGGACAATTTATAGGTTCCGGAACTGTAGACGATTGTACAATAAATGTACATAACATATAATATTGAGAGTGAAATTATAATGAAATAATGTACAGAATGCAGATAATGTGATGAAAAATTACTTTTAGTTGATAACTACAGTATACTGTTTAATCATTAAATAAACTTGCTAAAATATTATCTTCTCAAAATATCATGTAGAGTTTACAATATTTACAAGGGTATCAAATCTTACGAATATCTCAGCATACCTATTACAGGATCACGTAAAGTTCAGCTTGTTTACTGAAGGACATCCTGGACTTTCATTAAGCAGAGGTTTGGCAGTTCTTTAGTCTGGAAGATGAACGGACATCCAGTCATCCTGAACTTCAAAGGTTCTTGTTCTCTGTGTGCACAGTGGATGAAACTGGAAAGATTGTTTCAGACGAAGATGCTAAGGTCACCGTTGAAGGAGATCTGGAGGACCAGGATGAAGCAGAAAAGGATGATGAAGGCCAGAAGGTCATAAAGGTTTATATCTATAAGGCTGATGCTGAAGAAGATGACTTGGGTAAGGCACGCCTTTGTCCACTCAGAAAAGAAACCCTGTTTACAAGCAGATTTTTGTACTTAATGATTCTAAATGCACCCAAAACTTCAGATGGAAATGATATCTGAATGTGCCTGTATATTAAAATCAGTCGAAACTGAATTGAAGAGCATGCATGAAGCGGCGTATACTGCCAACAGTTAACATAACGAGAACTCACTAGTTCTAGTTCTCACTAGCTGGTGCGTCATAGTTTTAATATTGTTGTATTTTTTATTTAAAGGATTTTTTAAAAATATGTATAAAAATAAAACGATTCGCATCGCAGAGCTATTGCAGAAATGTTGAAAAATTAATGGAATTACCCTTTGGCTTTTTTTTACTATATATCAGCCTCAACTTACTTATGTTCTCACTGAACAGAGTTTTGATTTTATATCGTTTAAAGCTTGAAATATGAGCAAATATTGTGCTTATGCAATGCTTTTTGTGAGGTGATTGTCCAGAATATCTGCAAAGAGTCTGCTTGTTAAAGTGACTGGATTCACATGTTTCGGTGTTTATATGTTTTTCAGTAGTGAGAATTCAGAGGAACTTTAAAGATTTTTTAGTCTGTGTATGTGTAGGTTCTGATTTTTCTCTAGATATGCTGATATTTTTTGTGTCTTTGTTTGACTGGATATGTTGTATTGTTTATGGATGAAGGTGGCACCGTGGACATTGGAGATGCTGATATTGAAGTGGCTGAGAGTGTGGAGCTGGTGGATCCATCGGGACTGCCCATTCGAGAGAAAATGGTCTACATGGCAGTGGGTGAAGCCAGTCAGAACCAGGATGACATCAGTGAGTCAGTTTGTTCAGATTCTATCTCTGAACATACATGTGATGGATTAATTAACATTAAACATCTATGTCATAATCCTTTGGGTATATCTCAACACTCATCAAAGAGTCTTTCTTGGTATAAAGGGCAGGTTTGAATCAGGATTGGAGTGTTTTCTCTAAGCTGTAAACAGAAATAGGTGTCCCTAAACTTCTGATGGACGGTGTAAACGCACCAAATGAACACTGGTGGGTGATTTTTGCGCTTGTCTCCTTGATCTGCAGACGTTGCGAAGATCACTGAGGAAGTGTACATGGAAGTGGTGGTGGGGGCTGAGGATCCAGCAAATCCACAGCGAGCGTTTGATAACACCTCGCTCAACAAGGACTTCATGCCTGTGGCTTGGGCAGCCGCTTACGGTTAGTTATCAGTACACAAAGCACCCTGGGACCCAATTCATGTCAAACTGAGTTGTGTCCAGGCCACATTTCCGCAGAGATTAACATTCAGACAAGTGATGAAGTCTGCAGTTTAAGAAACTTAATTCCATCCAGCCCAGATCCCGGGATCCATCTGTAATGAAAATTGATTCATTCATTCATCCATCCAGCTATATAGAATTTGTAACATTTTTAAATGTCTGCATAGTGCTGTTGCCACAAAGTGAGAAGATCCTGGTTTCGATTACCAGGACGGCCCGGGACAGTCTGGGCAAAGTGGGCATGTTCTCTCTGTGTTTGTGTGTGAGTCGGTGTGCGTGAGACTGTGCGTGCGCGCGTGCGCGTGTGTGTGTGTGTGTGTGTATGTATCCGTCTCAGCTCTGGTTAAGGATAATGGACAGATGATGGGAACAAAATAAACGTATCATATCCCAACACATTGTACAGCCGTATGTCAATCAGTATGGTTTGGAGAAAAAGGAGAATGTTTTGGAGTTGAGGGGCTCAGGTTCCGGTCTAGATTCAGTGTTCAGTGTGGAGTTAAGCCACAGCTGTGAAGATCAATTACAGATTTGCTTGTGATGTGACTGATTTTTTACATAGAGCTTTCAAGGCTTTTGCTTTAGGGCTCAGATGTATTTGGTCAGTAATGCGTTTGTTGTTTTGCATCTGAGCTCCAGCTCTCTATATTTGTAATATAATGCCCATGTTTGTATTGTATGTAGGACGAGGGCCTTCAGGTGGACAGAAGCATGTAATAAATGCTCTTTGTATTTTGATGAAGTGGGAATTTTAAAGTATTATTACACTGCATATGTGTGTAGCTCCTGATTTTTGTTTGACTGGGCATATTTTATTGTTTATGGATTAAGGTGCCACTGTGGACATTAGAGATGCTGATATTGAAGCCATATTCATCAGTTCATACATATGAGCTGATATTCAGATTGACATACTATATATATGTAATAAAGGCTCTTCTGTGGAAGGCTTTATTGAAAGCTGAAAACTGCAAGTGCTTTAAAAAGAACACCATTATTTCAAATGATGCTTAATTACAGTGATTTCACTGAAATGTGTTACCTGTTTGCACAGGAGGGGAAGAGACTGAGAGCTGTGAGAATAGAAACGGAGCGGCCAGCGCTGTGTTGCACATCGAACAGTCTGACTCAATCGAGAGGCTCAACCGCCAGCGAATCAAGAACAAGGGCAAAAAACGCTTAGAATCGCGTCACATTCAGACAGGTACTGTCTCTACAGGTCCATACCAATCAGAACTGGGCAGATTTCCACACTTAACCCTTAGATGTTAAAGGAATCACTTTTTTCTACAATTTTCGAATCAGAGATGGCATAATATAACTATCTAATACTGATAGTTTGTTAAGTTATTACTCTCAGTATAACGTTTAAATGCCATTTGAGTAAAGCATAATTACAAAGAGTCGAAAATGTGGTCTTGAGGAACAGTTCTCCAGGCTTCCTGAAGGACTTTCGAAGACATTTTCAGTCCAGTCCCTGAACCTGACCAGTTTCAAAGGAATGTTTTTGTTTGTTAAGACACACAGTGACCTACGTAACAATCATCCAAGCAGAACAAAGACCATCTAACGACTATAGACAGTGTTACCTTGCAAAGTAGCAATTTAGAGATCACGGCCTCAGTCGTTTGCATATTTTTTCTTAGAACCAGGTTAATAATTGTTCATGGAAACCCCCACAAATTTGCGGAAACATTTTTTTTGTGCTAAATTATTTAGACAAATATAATTTACACATTTTGTAACATAAATATCCACATAAATTCAGCTACATTTTCATATAAAATATAACTGTATGCATTTTTTTGTACCGTTGAGAGAACACAAAGAAACCGTATACGAGAACGCGTCTTATGATGGTGAAATACTGCTGTATGGTATTTCACCATCCCAGAGGCGGGAGGTTTGAAAGTAGCCACTCCCAGAGTCTTATTTATTTCTCCTTGTTGATTGGCTGCTGCCCTGTGACGCATCTCTGGCGGCTCTTGGAACATAACCCTCACAAATTAAAGATTTTGTTTGACAGATATAAAAATATATAAAATAATATATAAAACAATATAAAGAAATGAAAGGTGTCTCAAGACTTGCAGAGTGCATTATCATTGTACCATGATAGAATAATATAAAACAATTTACATTCAAAAATTACATCCAAAAATCTGTACGTTTTACAAATTATTGTATATAAAATTACAAAAGTATCAATATACTTATTATTATAGACTCCGCCTTTCACACTGCAAAAATAGAAGCCTCAACAACTGAAATAATCTCATTTCGAGGCAATTACTCTTCCTCTTATTTTTTTGTGTGCTTATTTTGTATATTTCTACAATAATGTTTGGCCTCCTGGCAGAATGTTTTAATATGAACATTTACATCTCAGTTTCAGCATATTTCCTCTAGTTTATTTGAGTTGATGGGTCAAAGCGAAGTACCTTTGGGAAGGAGCACTATGGCGACCTGTTAATTGGTTTTAAATGAACATAATCATAATTGTATGGTAATTAGGTTTGACTGGCACTAATGGAGCGGTGATCTGCTGTAATTGCCCCGTTTCGGGTGGGATTGCTGTGAGCTGTTTTATTTGGGGTTTAAGAGGCTGCTTATAAGGTGGTTTGAATTCCGCTTGGCTTCTCTGTGATTTGTATGGTGTTTTCCCCACACATGTGATGGGCAGGATTTGAGAAGTAGATTCTGAAACAGAAGCTCTAAACTGGGCTCCTCATTTCATTCAAACCAAAACTTGAGCTTGTCTTTCTTTAACTAGTGTCTGCCCTCCTGTGGTGGCCTCTGGAAAACACCGTGGCCTGGCAGGTCTAAGTAGTTCAAACTGATAATTTGACCCAAACAAATCACGTTTACCTCATTTTCCATTTGCTCTGAAAGCAACTGACCAACCATGGTGTTTAGTGTCTGAGGCTTGATTATTTAGTTTAGTACTGCAGCTTCAAGGCTAATGTGGCTAATAAGTTCTGGAAGCCTATTTTGCACCAGTTAGCATTGGGTAAACTGCATGTGTGCATCATGCGCTTTATTCAAGCCATGTTGAATGTTGAAGTGATGTCAGATACGCTTGCTTATGTGGTTTCTGAAACCTGAGTTCTGTCTGTACTAGGCTGTATAGGCCATTTAAACACTGTATAACCATCAGGTTACAGATGTCCAAACTATTATTACCACTTTATTATTATGTTTCTATATTTATTTATTCATTAATATTTTTGTTATTTTAAGTGTGTTAGAAGCTGAGCTTATAAGCTCTTCACAGATGCTTGTCCAGTTGTCAGGTGAATAAAGTGCTGGTTAATTTTCTGCACACATTAAGCAATTATTATTATTATTATTATTATTATTATTATTATTATTATTATCTGCTGTGGGCTGGCACCATGCCCAGGGTGAGTCCCTGCCTCGTGCCTGTAGACCCCAGGATAGGCGCCGGGTACCCACGACTCTAGTAAGGATTAAGCAGTTACAGTATAATTATTATTATTATTATTATTATTATTATTATTATTATTATTACTACAATTAGTGTTATTACTATTATTGTTGGTGCTGTTGTTGTTGTTGTTGTTTCTTTATTGCCTTAATAATATAGATTGGGGCCCATATCCCCTCTGTGCTTCTCCACAGTTTCTGGAGACCAGCTGTGTGAGCTCAACTGCCGGGCGATTGGATACCGATTCTACGTCCGCCAGTCGGCCCAGGTCATCGATGGGACTCCATGTGGACAGAACGACACGTCCATCTGTGTGGCTGGGAAATGTCAGGTAGGAGCTGCCTGGAGAACAGTGATGTCGTTGAGAAATGGGGTAGATGGTACTCAATGTGCCAGATTTAGAATGGATTGAGAACCTTAAAGTGCTTTTGGTTTATGTTCGGGATGAATTCAGAATTATGGTTTGGTGTGAAATGGTTCATTGTAGAGAAAATTGGATTTTGTTTACGGAGGTGGTGAATGGAACTTGGGTTGGTGGTGAATGGTCTCCAGCGCATGGGAAATCTGACCCACGTCAGATTTTTAGGGACTATTTTGCTATACAAATGCATGTACGGTCTTAAAAGTACATGAAGGCATTAAACTCTTGGACATCTAATTCCATTCACCAGACAATTCAGATTCTGTAAGTTTCTCTAGATCAAGTTGAGGGCTTTTGTATGGCTTTGAAAAGTCCTGATTGCTAAAATCATGCAGAATATTTAGGAACTCGGTGGAAATGAAACGGATATATTCTAGAGAGCCACTAACGTTTTTTTTTTCTTCCTGGAAATGAAAACATGCTTAGATCTTTTTTCATCTGTCCTTGTGGAGAACGCATCATTTGCTTCTTTGTATCATCAGAAATGAAGTCTTGTTTCTACTAAACCTCACATTAGAAGAAATAAGGAGCAAAAGAAAAAATGTTGTTGTTCTCATCAGCTTCTCGGTTTTCTTCTCTTTAACCACGTTATGGATCTCAAAACTGTCTGACTTTGGTAGTTGACTTGAATTTGATCACTAAGACAAATTTCAGATGTTGTACAGGCTTATTTAGAAGACAACCAAGTTGTGGATCTTATGGTTTATCGGAAGATCTGATCATCAGAGACAAATAAAAGTGGGCAAGTGTTCCAGAGCAGGTTGGGCCTATACAGGCAATTTAATACTGAAGCTGTATTGCACTCATAGACTATGCTTAATTCATCCATAGAGTTTAGTCTAAAGCTCTCTTTCTGCAATGGGGTGCAGCTACACCAGTAGCCAGCAGAGGGCAGTAAAGGGCAGCATCCTAAACCTGAACTAAATGGGATTTTTCATGGTGTCGTAGTCCAAGCTGGAGCTTAATCCCTTTCCTAAAAAACGACCCTCAGTGTAACAAGTGTGTCTCTGTGGAACAGTTATTTTCTTTGAATGTTTCAGAGTAGTTATGCTTTTAAAATACATGAACTTTTCCAAGAAAATGTCAAATCGTTCCAGGCCCAGAAGACACAGGTGTGGTCTGTTAGTCTTGCCAGGTTTCCTCCCATTTTGCTGTGCAAGCTTTTTTTCTGTTTTGTTTTGTTTCCCTGCACTCTTTTTCCTGTAGTTGAGATCCACCCTGAACCTTGAACTTCTAGTTATTAAGATTTAATAAAGATAAGTGCTAGTGGGTCTCATGCTAGTCTGACACAGTTTCCACTTTTAATACCCTTGAAACATGGAGAACACAAGTTCCCTTATATATGAGGCGGGGTGTTAAACTCTAGCTAAGAAGGCGAAGACTGTGCACTATTATATATTCAGTACTGTTTTTTTTAATATTTTGCTTTGAATCACCTTGTTGATGCGAAACCATAATTATCTTATCTTATCTTTGGCATATTGAGGAGATTAAATGAAAGAAATGGGAACAAATGTTTTACTGTGACAGGCTGCAAAGTGTCTAAAGACACGAGGAGCCTAGATAAAGGAGTTCCAACCACTCAGCATTCAGCACCACCAGTATACTGATCACCGCCTGATCATCTGGAATCATCTGCAACTAAATACAAGCTAACAACTGAGAAGTCGCAAAAGTACAACAAATACTGTTTGGGCTGCAGATACATTTCAGTGGGATTTCAAACACTGTGAGAAATGGGAAGGTGTACCAGGACATTGCTAGCAAGTTAGCAGGGTAAGAAAAAATAAAACACTAACATAAAAAATTTAAAAGACCACAATAACAGAAGCAGCTCTGACAGAGAACCTTTCTACAGGTACGACTCCACGGATGCAGTTTTGGGATGACCAGCCGTAGTGGGGCAGGGTGGCATTGTGGATAGGGAATTGCCCCTGCAATCAGAATGTTGTGGGTTCAAATAGTATCATCACTGATGTTGCCCTTGAGCAAAGTACCGTCCCCACACACTGCTCCCCGGGCGCCCCTCGTTGGTGGCCCCCCTGCTTCACTTAGTGCAATACAGAGAAAGAATTTCACACTGTGTGCTGTGCTGGGTTCAAGCGTGACTGTAAGGAGGCACTTCACTTTTATATACCAAACATTGGAAAATCAAAGCGTGGTACTACTTCCAAGCCATCGCAGTACGGTTTAGGTACAGTACGGCTCCTGTATATCTGTGGAAAAGTGCCTCATGTCACCAACATGGGTGCACACTTTCAGAAATCCTCTCATGTTCCCGGCTTCACTTTGCATGTGCCTGATGTAAAGTGCCTTCAGAAGGTATTCAGGATGCACCAGCATCTCCGACCCGGAGCTCAGACTGAAGGGCAGCAGGCTGCACCCTTGGAGAGGAAGTGAAGAATCAACATGCACGGCACTAACTGTATGCTATTGTTATTGTGTTATTGTGTGTGTTGTGCTTTCTTAAAAAAGCCATGAGACCAGAGATGCATAATAATTATTCACTTTGTGTGAGGGGAGGGGATGTGAAGCGGTGGCAGAGGCTTCAAGAAATACGAATGTTCCCAAAAATCTGTTTGCTAAAAGGTCATGTCAGGTTCTTCTCTGCCAGCGTGTCACTGCTGCGGAGTTTCATTTTCTCTCTCTTTCTTCTGTCTGGCTGTCTCTCCTCCCCTGAGAGTTTCTCATCCTGCTAGGAGCTTCCAGCAGCTCTCTCTCTCTCTCTCTCTCTCTCTATCAGTCTATCACATCTCACAGCTCCCTCATCTTGGAGCTGAGAAAGCGGCCAGTGCAAATGGAACTGGGCCCTTATGTAAATTTCAGGTAAAGAAATGGGAAATGTAATGCAGGATGCCAGGCTGTGCTCACCGTGGCGACGGCAGGTTGCACACGTGCGCCGTTCTGCACTTACCTGGCCCAGAGCCTGAGTAAATAACAGCCAGAACAGGTGTGTTATCATCAGGGTGATGAAAGGCCAGCCGCTCACCGGCCCTGCGTGGATTTAATGACTTTCTTTATGGTGTGGATGTGTCAAAGCAGTTTTTCCTGCTCACACTAATCTCACACTAAGTCAATATCGCGCTGATGCATTCGCAAAGAAAACAGTAAAATGTTAGGCTGCATGTAAGTACATTTTTATCAAGCACAATTCTGACATTTTTCTTATATTTTAATTTTACTGCGATTAAGGCAGTGTCATTATTATTTTCATTCCACCTGTTTTTGGCACCACTTCTCCTCTGAGGTTGTTTGAGATATATTTCTAAATCTGGTATGTGCATTATATCCTTCCACACCCCTCCCATTATTGCGCTTGTATACAACTTTTCAATCTGTTGATCAGAGGCCAAATATTGATAATTTAAAGTTGGGACTTTTTGGGCGAGTCACCTTGAGAATGAATACAGAGAGAGAGGACAGTCACCTCACTCTATGAGCTACACGCAGAGCTGGCGGAAATATTGTGGCTAAGAAGCAAAATAGGGCTCTAACGCTGGTTTACTGAATATCTGCCCATAAACAGCCTTTAAGACACTAAAACACAGGTCAGTTATGAAAAAAAGGATGTGGGTCACTGTATGTTGTGGTTTATAAAAAATAATCAGCCCATGGACACTTTTTAGGCCCTGAGGCTGTTGCTAGCCAGCTAAGTTTTTTTAGCTGTTTTTGGGCGTCAGAAGGTTACGTTAGCAGTGGTGGGCAAACACACTTTGCATTTTCTTGTAGAAATGCATAGAAGCCCTCTGGTTTAGTTTAGTGTGCCACATATGATTCATTTTCACACAAACATTTTACAGTTTCTCTTTATCCCAATTAAATAGGCTGTTTTCATCACTGTGAATTTAAATGATACATGTAAATGATCTTTGTTCTAATTGACTTTACTATATTGTGCCTCTTTTATAAAGTAGTCCAGCTAAAACACTCTTTCTAACATTGGTATAAGACTGAATGGGTGTGGCTAAACTGCTCTACACTAAAAATTGAGGCTTAATTTCTGTAGGCTACATGGGCTGTCAAATGTAAATGTATTCAATTATGATGAATTCAGCCTGTTTCCCATATTTGGACTGTATTGTATTGAACATTACTTTTTAAAGTTCATGCACTACAAAAAACAAAAACAAAAAAGTTAGTTTTTCCATGATATGAGTCACAGTACATACGTTTCAAAGCTGTGGACACTGTCATGGTTCACTTCAGCTTAGCTGTGTTGCTCATAAGCTTCTGTTCTGTATAAATTTTGCTGTTTGTCTAGTAGAAGAATTACATGTGTCCTTGAAACGTTTAGTAAAAGCTTTTATCTCGAGGTCATGGATACTTAGACTCTCTGTGTACGTAGCATTCCTGTTCCATCTGCTGTGTACAGGCCTTTTAAGTCACTTCAGATAAGACAGTCTGCAAAATCAATACGTTTTAATGCAAAGTGCTTTGTGTAGCATACATCTCACCTCTGGAGCATATATATCTAGAGCACTGATTCCCAACCCTGGTCTTAAGGCCTCCTGGCTCTCCAGATCCAACCACTCAACTAATTATCAAGTCTTGCCTGGTGTGTACAAGAGCTGAAAAAATCATTAAAATGTGCCAAAAAGTACAGTCATAGTGTAAGCAGGTTTCAGCAAGTTCTAGATACATCACCCACTGCTGAGCTGTGGTGTAAGTAGGTTTCATTCAGTTTTAAATATATCATTCACTGCTGGGCTGTAGCATAAGCAGGTTTCAGTCGGTTCTAGATACATCACTGACTGTAAAGCCTTAGTGTAAACAGGTTTCAGTCAGTTCTAGATATGTCACTGACTGTAGAGCTGTAGTGTAAACAGGTTTCGGTCAGTTCTAGATACGTCACTGACTGTAAAGCCTTAGTGTAAGCAGGTTTCAGTGGGTTCTAGATACGTCACTGACTGTAAAGCCTTAGTGTAAGCAGGTTTCATTCGGTTCTAGATACATCACTGACTGTAAAGCCTTAGTGTAAGCAGGTTTCAGTCAGTTCTAGATACATCACTGACTGTAGAGCTGCAGTGTAAACAGGTTTCAGTCAGTTCTAGATATGTCACTGACTGTAGAGCTGCAATGTAAACAGGTTTCAGTCAGTTCTAGATATGTCACTGACTGTAGAGTTGTAGTGTAAACAGGTTTCAGTCAGTTCTAGATACGTCACTGACTGTAAAGCCTTAGTGTAAGCAGGTTTCAGTTGGTTCTAGATACGTAAATTACTGTAAAGCCTTAAATTAAGCAGCTTTCAGTCGGTTCTAGATACGTCACTGACTGTAAAGCCTTAGTGTAAGCAGGCTTCAGTTGGTTCTAGATACGTCACTGACTGTAAAGCCTTAGTGTAAGCAGGCTTCAGTTCGCATGGCGCTTTCTGTTAGAAAGAGGCTAACATATAATTGAAATTCCTGTAGGGGAGCTAGCAGAGTTTTCTCATTTATGGCCTAATAGTCCATCTGTAACCTCAACGCGTCACTATAGTCCAACCTTTCACTCATAGATAAAAAACATAATTTGTAATAATTTAATTATTAATAGTATTATAATATAATTATAATATAATGACTTCTGTGGTTCACCCTTTCATGCTCTGCCCACGCATATGTTCTTGTCTGCTGTTGACAGAAATCCCATTTAAATGACGGCCCCACTGTTTGGATCCTCCAGAGAGTCGAGAGTGTGTGTTATACACTCTCCTTTCGTCCACAGGGCTGTTAGATACACACAGCCTGGGGGCAGCAGCAGAAAGCAGGGTCTTCACCAAGGCGTTTATGTCTTTACTGATCCACTCAGCTAGAGGATCCAACGCTAACCCTCCTGGGTCCTTGTTGTTGTGGTACCACGACGTGACCCACGGTGGTCCACTCTCTTAATCAATAGATCAAATCAACATTTTTTCAAGGCCTGTTAAATGGAACACTTGACACATTGATGCAGCCACGGAGCCTGTTGGTATTTTGGCATTCCTCATGGTTCTCACGTTGAATTGCTCGTGTTCAAAAGTGGCGGTGGGCTGGAGAGCGCGTGAGTCATCGGTATGCAGAGAAGAGACAGCCCGATCAAATCAAGTCCAACGCTTCAAAGCCACAACATCCATATCAGAAAGCCGGCTTCTTTCACACCATGGCTGCTTTTTGATCCCTGCGCTTCTCTAAATAGGAACAAAAAATTATTTTTTTTTAACCGTGGTGTGTCAAAAGCATGTGATTTCGGTGCCCCTGAAATGTGTTGTCATAAACCTTCTGGGATCATCTCATTTCTTATGGAAGCCGTCTTCTTACCCCCGTTTAGTTCAAAGGGTCCTGGGAATTGTTCTACACTTTCGGGCGTGTTTCATCTCAGGAAGTTACAATACGTCTGAGGCAGCTCGAGGCTCGGTGTTCAGTCATTAGTGATCTGACACTGACAGATGAGTTCGCGTTTTAAGTTTCGGGAGGACAGCTCAGAGACGATGCATTAAAGGGAAATTCTGTTCGAAATCTCTACATAATTTAAAGGTTAAGATGTAAACAAAGTTTGGTGTGAAACGCTCCTGAAATGTTCACAGTGGAACCAGACGTCCGCCTCTGATATCTCCCTAACTAAAAGGTATTCCATGAAAACTGCCAGACACACGAGACGTTTTTCTAGCCGAGTTTCAGGGTGGAGGGATACATGCAGGGCATGGAGAGGCGAAATAGTCCCCAAAGAAAACTTATTTTGTTCAGATTTATCACTATTTTACCATAATCAACATTCATTTAAAAACTCAGGGACATGTAGAGCTTCACTGGGGGTGGATAGTGAATGAAACAGCTATACTATATTTGTAATGGTGTAAGGTCTGGTTCCATTCACTGCCATTGTAAGAAAAATTGCCAAGATTCCTTTAACTAAGGGAGTACGAATACATTGCATGCTATTGTATTGCTTAAGACAGGACGGGACGAAATCACCTGGGGCAACTAGAAAAATCTGCACCTTCAGGATACAGCTGTCACTGGCAATGGGGTGGTTAAAAAACACTGTCGAACCACATTTGTTTGCTGTTTTTAGACACACTTATTGCGACACAGGACCTGAATTTGTGTTTTTAAAAAACTATTTTACCACTTATTTAGCCTGCTGAGGAACCTACAGGAATCAAATGCTGCCAATTTTACAGGAATACCATCCAAATATTCATGATCACTTTATGCCCCATAATTTGTGTAACTATTATATTTGAGCTTTATACAATTATTTGTGATCTTCACATAACAAACCTCTGATTATGTACTCAAATGAAAAGAAATTGGAGCAGCATCTGACCAGACATGGTTCAGAATGAGGGAGTTGTTGAACCTGATGGCCTTGTTATCATAGTTACAAAGAAAATTTTGTTACTGCTGGAGCCAAGAGCCATTCATTAAGACAGAAGAGAGCCATGAACTGTAGAAAACAACCAGGAGTGGGCAACTGGCAACCAGACAAAGAGGCCTTTAGCACCAACACCAGGATTCTGGTTTGTATTGGCAACACTGGTGCTGTAGGTTGATGTTCCAAAACCAATTATCTGTTGGCGTTTGTTTGATGGTATAAAAGGCTCTCAGAGTTAAGCTTCTCAGACAGAAAAGCTGTCAGAACTCCACCAATTAAAGCTTTTCTCCAAGGGCGCTCCTGGTCCGGTCCATTTGCTTTAAAATCATGAGAAAATCCAACAACTTATACGGGTTATAATGAGTAAGGCTTAATGAATAGTGTATAAACTCTGTCTTCTTTGTCTTGACCTTAATCAAGCTCCTTAAAACAGTGTAAAAAGTGCTGTTCAACTTTAAATAAGTTAATAAAAGCACAACTGCACAAGAAAGTAATGCATTAGCTTAACCTTCCAGTCAGGTCAGTCATTTAAACACAAATGTGTGTCTCATAAAGCAAAAATTGAGCTGAAATTGCCCCCAAATCAACTGTAACCTCCATTATTTCCCCGTGGCTCTTATTGATTTCCCTGTGGCCATTCTCATTTTTCTCAAAGCACAACATGCTGAGGGTCTTCTATTTTCCAAATGACCTGTTTTGTCTACATAACCTTGCAAACACACCTAAATATGGCATATTCTTCACATTTAGTGTGCAGTTTCTATGTGTTTGCTAGGTTTAACATATTGAAAGAAAAATAATATGAATGAAGCATACCAATCACATTTTGTGCTCTATTTTTCTTCCAATATGTTCAATTCACATAAATAGTAATGGTGCATTAAAACTGTCAGTTTTGTGCAGAGATGTGTCTCTGTAAAACATGTGATTTTATTTAAAATGAAACCAAAACGTAATTTGAGAGGAAGTAATCCTGGACACCTGCTTTCTGCAGCAGTTTTGGACTGGTCGATGTTGGTCCAGGTGGAGTTTTGTAGCAAAAGGTTTTGGGTGGTTCATATTTTTCCATCGTTATCTTCAAATTAAAGCTACAGTGGATCATTGAGTGCAGAAGGAAACCTATCAGTGCTGTTATTGGCTTTGCAGGGAAAGTCTTTAGGCTGGGCCTTGGATGGAGATGTTGATTTCTGCTGGATGTGAAGATGCCAAGGTTGTTTACTTTCTCTCTCCATCATCCCTTCTGTTCTGCTCTTACGTTCCGACAGCATGTTTTATTGCAGCTCCTGGCTCATGTAAGGAGGTGTGATGCAGATGGATGGCAGGCATTCCGAGGCCCTTAGGCTTTCATCCTAAACTTTGTGTGTTCATGAGACCAGATCAGGACAAATCAGCGGTTGTATTAGGATTTGAATTTTTTATGCTGGGACCATAATGAGGTTCTGTTGCCTCACTCCTAGATCCACCCCCAGAAGCAAATAAACATCTAATCAAGGATTTCAGAGGAATGATTTGTAACCAGGTGTCACGGCCGCCTCGTCCTCGCCTCGTAGACCCCGTTCCCCGTCTCCTGAATATTAGTTTCTTTCCCTCCTGTATGCCCTGTTTTCCCTTTTTCGATGTGTCCCTTTA
>JBBPCY010000001.1:9320519-9334336 GCA_037974405.1 Brachyalestes nurse
TATATACACACACACATATACACACACATTCTGTCATATTAAAACCTTGAAACTCAAATGTTTTTTTTTTCTCTCTCCACACTACAGCTGCTCTTTACATTGTTTGAACATTTCAAGAGGAATGCACTGATGAATCCTACCGGATATTCAGAATACTGGATAATGAATAATGCGACGACACTGGAAACAGGTCATTGTATTAGCGTACATAACTGAATTTTTCCTACAAGGTTTTCTTATGACAGCATGGATATACGCAAAAGTCTGAAATGTTTGCTGATTTTGGGAACAAACCTAAATACGGCATGCTTCTGCACATTTTAATGCAACATTTCTTTTTATTTGCTAATTAAGTTCCACGCATTGGAAAATAAATTTAAAGATCAAATATAAAATATTTGCACAGGCCTTTATTTTTACACAATATATTATAATCAGCAAATAAAGAGTAACTGCACTAAAATATGCAGAAGTGAAGGTACTTGCTTGTGGCACTCACAGAAATATGTAAAAACAAAGGCTTTTTTTTTTTTTACCTTAATGTAAAACCATCTATGCAAAATTTCAAGATATGAGTGGAATTCCGAGTTTTCTGATAACCTATTACACACCCTGTTAACGGAGTACTAATCGCTGATATATTTACTGAAGGTGGTCTTTGGGCAGGCTGTTCTTTCCCAGCTTTATGGGTAGAAGAGGTTGACCAGTGGCCAGCAGGGGGAGCACATACTCCTGAGCTGACCCAATCAGAGAGCAGATCAATAAAGCGTCCACAGATGCATGAGATCCATTCTGATATAGTCGTACACGTACACACACACACTCATTCTCTTTCTCATACACACCAACACACCAATGTCGAGTTTCAGCTGATGTGGTCACTACTTATGTTCAAATGTTAATTTTGTCTAAAAAATAATTAAATTAAAAAAATCCACAAAGATGAAACTCCTCTGTGTAACCAAGCACACACCCATCCTCACTAAAACACATACACACACATACACACTCAATCTGATATTCTAAAAGGGAGGCAACCTTGTAAACATCACCTAAAACCCCTCTGCTCCGCAAAGGAAGATGAGGGCACCAAGCGTTCTGCACAAAAGACAGAATCTCTCATTCTTTCTCTCCTCCTTTCTGCGTCTTTCTCTCTCCATCTCATTCCTCATCTCAGTGAAAGGGAGTTGATGGGGAGATTCATTTACATATGGATGTCTGTTCTTTTCCCTCCGCCTCCAAAGTGCACCTCCAGGAAGTGAAAGAGGAGTACAGGGGTGAGCTGCAGGCTTTCTCTCTCTCTCTCTCTCTCTCTGTCTCTTCATCTCTCCACCTGCAGCAGTGTCGAGCGGCTGTCCTTCCGTCCGTCAGTCCGTCCACTGTGGGGCCTCGTTTTCATGCGTGCTCAGAAGATTTCAGGCAGTGTGACGTTGCGAAGCAGCCACTGCTGAGATCGGCTGCCTGTGCAGTCTCTGACACTGGGCACCTGACTGTCATCCTCTGAGGCTTTATCCAAACACTGATTACTGTTCACATGCACCAGGCTCAGCTTCTGCAGAGGGAGAGAGACAGACAGAGAGAGAGAGAGAGAGACAGACAGAGAGAGAGAGAGAGAGAGAGAGAGTGAGACCCCGAGGGAGACAGAGAGAGAAATTCCTCCTTATAATTGGCTTGTAAAGACTTATTTTCTGTATATCTAGTTCTCTTTTCCCTATTTATGCTTTTATTTATGAATTGCTTTATCTGCAATGTAACATTTATGCCAATAAAGCCACAGAGAGAGGAGGGGGAAAGAAAGAGTATGATAAAGTGGGAGAGGAAAAGACGAAGTGCAGTTATTCACAGCCAGCAGAGATGCAGATTCGAGTCTGTGATTTGGACTTGAATCACATGTAGAAAGGCTTGGCAAATTAACTCGCACTAAAGACCAAAGACGTACCAAAGAACAGGAAAACATCAGTATGGAACATCTGTTATTTTAGGAAATACTTTAATGCACAAGAAGTAGTTCCAAGCAGTAATGAATATTAAAGACCCCACATATACTTCACACACATACCACACATGCACTCTCCCACTCGCTCTAATTTATTATATATCAGCCTTTTTCTCAGGACTGTCCACATAAAGGACTGATCACTATGTTGCTGGTGTAATATATACAGCTTCGGGAAAAAAAATAAGAGACCACTGCAACAGTGTTCAGTTTCTCGGATTTTATCTTTTAGGGCTGCAAGTATTGAACTGAACAGCTTTGCCTTAGTTTTTAAGAACTGCTGACAATATTTCACCTAATATCCAAATAAAAATATTGTTCTTAAAAGCATAATGGCAAAGGAAATAACAAAACGCCAAAATAGGACAAATGTTTATCTTTAATGTAAGACTAGGAACTTTAAAACGTGAGTGTTGCGTTTTGCGGTTGGCTGCTGTGTTCGGTGTAAGAGCGTAAGGAGGCACGTACAGAGTAGAAACCTTTAGCCCAGGAGCGTCACAGTCTTTTGACGGTTGTGTAAATTTGTAGCAGTCAGAAATTCATCTTCTGTTTCTTTTATCACCTTATGTTCACTTTGGGGGGATGGGGGTTCTACTGGGTAGGATACTTACCTCTACTGGTGCAACAGATCAAAAAACTCACGGTTCGGACCGGATCACGGTTTTAAGTCGGCTCGAGCACCTTCATCATCATTTAAACCCCTTGTTTTGCACGGAATGAGGCTTCATGTCTGCAGCTATAAACACCCCAGTAGCTTTTGTAATAGCTTTAGCCTGGTTGGACTGGGCAGTAAAGGGCTGCTTAAATGCCGCGGATATCAGCGATTGTTGCACAGCCTTTTGACCACGTGCTCTATACAGTGGAACGTTTTTTTTTTCCGAATCTTCGGATCACGTGCGTGCCGAACCGTGGAGAGAGATATAAATCCTGCAGTCAAATAAAAATATATAGGTTTATATTATTTTTGTAGATTAGAGGGGAGTGAATGTTAATTTCAGTATCTACACACCATGTCATGTTCTTCAATGTAAAAAATGTAAAAATGTAGTTTTGTGGTCTGGTCTGATCTCATGTCTCTTTGACAGACAATATTACGCATATCTAACAGACACGCAGTGCAAACGGGTCGGGACGCAGTGCTGGGTGTTTGGGTGAGTTTAAATCACGCACACACACACACACACACACACACACACACACACTCTAACACACATTTTATATTATTACTATGTTTGTGAGGACATTCCACTGTAATACTATGTATAAAGTGCAGAACGTCCATGTGTCAGATGTGACCAAAACACACTACAGCGTGAAGTGTCGGACCCAGAGCAAGACTTTGTTTTGTCTCATCAGAAATAAATCTTCATATTTGGAGATTACTGGAGTCTAACTAAGCCCCCCTTTAGGAGAAATCAGGAGCAAATAAAAAAGTCAACTGAAATTCTTTTGCTGTTGTCATCGGCTTCTCTGTTTTTTCTCTTTAAAAACCTTACAGATCTCAAAATTGACTAGTTTTCAGGCTTAAATTTGATCATGATCACTCAGACACAATTTAAATGTTGTACAGACTCATTTACAAGCTAATCACGTTTTCTTTTGGATCATATGGTTTATATGATCTGAGACAAATAAAGATTAGAGCAGTTAGAGAAAAGAAAGAGCATTTTAAAATCCTAAATTAGAGGAAGACACTTTCTCAGGAGTTGAATTTACATCTCATACTGATGTAAAGAGTAAAGTGTCTACTCTGTCATATGTGAACACACCACAGCACACAGTGTGAACAGCATGAAGTTCTTCTCTGTATCTAACCCATTCACCAACTGAAGCAGTGAGCAGAATGGAACACAGCACCCGGGTAGCAGTGTGTGGGGACGGTATCTTACTCAGGGTACCTCAGTGGTGTCACTATCAGTCCTGGGACTTGAACTCATGACCTTCTGATCACAAGGAGGGTGAACGCCCTAACCACCAGGCTCCCAGCTGTTAAACTGAGCTCAGTTATGTTGAGGAGAAACAGGCTGAACAGAGAAGACTCATTCTGAATTTTCCTTTTCTTGGGGTTATGCTAAACATCTGCCTAAACTTGACCCAAACCTTAAAGGCTCTTTGTGCTCTTAGTTTTTCCTAAAAAAAAAGTTGATTTTGGGATGAAAAACATCCATTTCCAGCCACTAAGGACCAGCAAAACGCCCCCACTTCTGCAGATTGTCTGGTATAGGTTTACCAAATAGAAACAAAAAGAAAAATGTGACCACACGGAAATGTCAAGGCTGAGACACTTTTCCCAGGTCTGCTGGAACCGTGCTGTACTTAAACTGGTACTGAAGCTGTATCACACCTTCCACACTTTTCCAGTGTAAATGAGTTTCTCTCATTAAATGATTCAATTCTCTCCGAAGGTTTTCGTCCCAAAACTGCGTCCATTGAGTCGAACCAGAGGAACGGTTTTCTGTCAGAGCCCAAACAGACAGTAGTGCTTGTACTTTGTCTTAATCCCAGTTGTTAGTTTGTGTCTCCATTGTTTGTTTCTTTGTGTACGGACAGTAAAAAAAAAAAAGCCTCTTTCCAAGTCGATCTGTTGCCATGAGAACATTTTGACCAATCAGAAAGCAATGACGCAGTCAGTTTGGCTGTGGTCCACTTTTGGCCCTGCCGGCAAGAAGCTCGGGTTCAGCTCGGATATGGGTGGCTTTATTTGGAATGATAAAACATTTTTTCACAGTACGACGTGGTTCCTTGTGTCAGTGGAAAAACGGTAAAAGATGACATAAAACAATGAGAATTTAGCTCTTAATACTGTATAGTGCGCGTTTGTGCGCGCGCGTGATCCACATACGTGTGAGTGTGAGAGAGTACCAGTTAACCCCATAGCGTGTGGTCGGTAGGTGTTGAGTGGAGACGTGAAACCGTTCAGTGTTTCTTCACTGCTGGCCGAGCTTCTCAACCACAGCCCACCCACGACCCGCCCAGTCTCTTTTCTAATAATACATGTGCGCACGCACACACACACACACACACCTCGCTCTGCGGCCCCCCTGTAGCCTCTGTGCTTTGGTTGTTGTGGAAAGAGAAGATCAAACAGAAGATTTTCTGCTAGTGTTCAGAAGTGCAGGTGCGCTCTCTCAGGAGGCCAGAATCAGCCAAACTCTCATTTAAAACTGCAAACCCCTATATTAACTAATAAAGTAATATGAGTTTAATTGTTTTGCAATAAAATATACAATTTAATAGATTCTTAATTTTCATTGTCATTATAATTTTTTTAATTGGTATATTAAATCAACTTTTATTTTGTAATTCTTTGTAAATATTTTTTGACCTAGTTTATTGATTAGTATACTTCAATAAAAGTAAAGTATGTTTCTTATTTCATTTGAACAGTTTATTATCAGTGTTACTCTATTGATCCCAAAGGAAATTGCTTAAACTAAAAAATATTATTATGTCTATAAACTTGTACTATTTAATAAACTGATAATGAATTTTTGGGGGCAGCTGGTGGTTTAGTGATTAGGGCGTTCGCCCTGCGATTGAGAAGTTGTGGGTTCGATTCCCAGGACTGCCAGTGGCACCACTGAGGTTCCCTTGAGTAAGACACCGTCCCCACACACTGCTCTACGGGCGCTGTGTTCCTGGCTGCCCACTGCTTCACTTGGTGAATGGGTTTATACAGATGAATGGGATTCAATACAGAGGAAGAATTTTGTGCTGTTCACACTGTGTGTTGACAGACTGGTCACTTTAACTTAAAAAAGAAATGAACTTTTGATTATTTACTAATAAACTTGCATTGCTATTTAGTTATTTTAAAGTTTATTTTGTAATAAATGTAACATTATTCAATATATTATTGTTAATATTATTATTAAAAGTATAATAATAATATATACTTATTTTTAACAAAGGTATTCTCTATAGATTAGATTAGTTTTTTAATCATTTGAAAATTATAATTATGATTAAAATAATTATGTGATACTCCTGGATTTTGATTGTGTACTATATTGTAATAACCTATTTATTTAACAAACTAATAGTCATTAAGCAGTCTAATATTCTATTTTGTAGTAAAAATGTAATACACTGATAGTTTATTTTGAATTGAATTTAGTTTTTATTAAAAACATAACATTTAAATACAAAGTTTTATTCACAAACTTAACAAACAATTGTTAAAGCAATACTTTTTAGATATGTTTATTAATTAATATATTTTATAAGAAACATATTACTTGACATGCCAATTAATACGTCCTCTTTATAATATGTAACATATGTATCTTATTCAAAATGAATTCTAAAATACATTTGCTTTATAGTGTTTCTCCTATTCATTGAACGATCTGTTTGGTTTTTTTATCTCTTTCTCACTCAGGGCCATTGCCTTCCTGGAGGCCTTAGCCTGCATCAAGTTTGGGCAGGACCTTTTCTCTAAGACGCAGATCCTGTATGTGATCCTGTGGCTCCTGTGTGTGGTAAGACTCTACAGTTTGATAAAATATCCGCTACTCGAGATATTACTGTGTGTTACAGTGTGATTGTGATTAACTAGAAAGCATTTCTGTGAGAAAAAGCATGTGATCTCTGTGATTTCTGTGTGATCGCACCACCGCTCCACTGCTCAGTTTTTTCAGACCCGCAAAGGGGTCACAGGGCCACAAAAGAAAAAGAGCATAAACACAGCAGAGAAAAAGTTCCCATCAAGCAAAAACGGCTGGCTCACTTAAACTCTCAAACTGATACACTTTAGTGTCCTTCAGGCTAAATATGGACTCATTTTTCACTCAAAGCTACATTTTATTTTCAAATTGGTTCACTGACTAAGGGCTAAAAACACATGGGGCTTCGAACACATAAGAGGAAAAAAACGTGTTCTCAAATAATGATGAAGGGACCCACGTTCGACCAGCCCCCACTGTGGAGTGTTCTAGGTCTCATTTTAGACCCACTTTTATTCTCTGGCTTTTAACACGCCGTGAATTGTGTGGTCCTCTGTGTTTTTATCCATTTTAGTCCATTTTATTTTATTACCCTAGTTTTTAGTCTTATGACAGTGTTGTTTTTATTAGTGTTATTGTTTTATGCTCTATTTACATTTTAATGATGACTAGTGATGCTAAATTAAGTATGTGGCATCTTATTCTTGTTTTTATCTTTCTGTGCAGCACTTTGGAAACTGTTTTAGTTGTTAAAATGTGCTATATAAATAAAGTTGGATTGGATTGGATTGGATTCTCACATGTCAAAGTTGAAATCAGTATCAGAATCAGTAAACTTTATTGGTCCTGGAGGAATTTGCTTAAATGGTGCCAATATGTCAAACGGCCTCTAAATAGAAGCGGCGCCAAAATCAGGTGGAATCAAATTAGTTAGACAGTAGTGTAATTGCTGATGGAGTCACTAATGACTAATGATGACATTGAGTTCCATTCTGTAGGGCTTCTGACTTCTTTTTTGTTTGATTTGAAGTCGAAAACTGACGAAAACCACAAAAGGATGTTTTTTTCATTCTGCAAGGCGAGACCCACAGCGATAACCTTTATAATAAAAACACCCACACTAGCATGTTCTGGGAAGAATCCGCACTGAGCTTGTTCCAGTCAGCGAAGAGAAATAATTCATATAAAACTACAGCAGGTCCTCCCGCAGATCTTCTCCAGACTCTGTTATGGGTTGTGAGTGTGTTGCTTGTCGTTTTGTTTTATCTGCCATTATTTGATTGTGTTTGTGTCTCTCCTTCAGGCCTTCATCACGTTCCTCTGCCTGTATGGGATGGTGTGGTACGCCGAGACCTACGGACCTAGAGAGAAGGTCAGGAACACTTACGGTCGTTCGCCAAAACAAATAAAACCTACCAAATTATTCTCTTGTGTAAATTGTGGGTGACTGACTCAGTGTCATGGATCTTTGTGAGCTGAGAGGCAAGGGCCAGATCTACAGTTCTGTGCAACAGTCTTGACCCACCCCTCATTTCTTTATATTTTGCTTCCACAGATCCAGACTTTCTTGTATTTGTAATGTAGTCTTGAGGAACAGTTCTCCTGGATTCCATTCAAAGACACCCACTTTCAGTCCAGTCCCTGAACCTGACCAGTTTCACAGGAATGTTTTTGTTTAAGACACACAGTGACCTACGTATGAATCATTCAAGCAGAACAAAGAGCATCTAACTGAAGTCCTGAACCAGTGAAAAAACAGGAGCAGATGATTCCAGATGATCAGGCGGTGATCATCCTTTATCTAGGCTCCTTGTATCTTTAGACACTTTGCAGCCTGTCGCAGTAAAACTTTTGTTCACATTTCTTCTCAGTATGATAACGATGAATCAGTTTGACTGGCAGAATCTTTTGCACAAGATGATTCAAAGCAAAATATAAAGAAATGAGGAGTTACTTTAGACTTTTGCTCAGTTCTTTACTCTTGAACACACATAGTGATTTTGATGGCACCCCTCTCAATAACTGCTCTGACATCTCTCCTACTTTGGTTTTCTCCTCAGCAATTATCATCGGGCCCCATGGCCAGCCACTTACAGTGTATCCCTGCATGCTATGTGGAAAAAAATTCAAGTCACGTGGTTTCCTGAAGCGCCACACCAAGAATCACCACCAAGATGTAATAAGCAAGAAGAAATACCAGTGCACAGACTGTGACTTCACAACCAACAAAAAAGCTAGCCTCCATAACCATATGGAGATCCACGCTCTGAACAGCAAGGCTGTTCCGTTGGAGTGTGAGACGTGTGGTAAAGATTTCCACCAGCAGGCGGCGCTTTTCTCCCACCGGCTGCAGCACCACCAGCGGGAGACCAAGCTGCAGATCCCACAGCCGTCCACCAAAATGCACAGCTGCAAGTTCTGCGATTACGAAACAGCAGAGCAGGGGCTGCTCAACCGTCACCTGTTGGCTGTTCACAGCAAGAACTTCCCGCACATCTGCGTGGAGTGCGGGAAGGGTTTTCGGCACCCTTCTGAGCTGAAAAAGCACATGAGAACTCATACGGGGGAGAAGCCGTACTCCTGCCTCTACTGCGACTACAAATCAGCTGATTCCTCCAACCTGAAGACTCACGTGAAGACCAAGCACAGCAAGGAGATGCCCTACAAGTGCGACCGCTGTTTCCAGACGTTCGCAGAGGCCGAGGAGCTCCAGCAGCATGCTTTGACGCATGAGGAGGCCAAGAGCCACCAGTGCGCCCACTGCGAGCATCGCAGCTCCAACTCCAGCGATCTGAAGCGCCACATCATTTCCGTTCACACCAAAGACTACCCGCACAAATGCGACGTTTGCGGCAAAGGTTTTCATCGGCCGTCTGAGCTGAAAAAGCACTCAGCCGCCCACAAGGCCAAAAAACTGCACCAATGCCGCCACTGCAACTTCAAAATCGCTGATCCATTTGTGCTCAGCCGCCACATCCTGTCCGTGCACACCAAAGAGCAGCAGGCCTTTTCGGACAAAAAGGGGCTGAAGAAGGCCTTCGTGCTCGGCACTCAAGGCAGCAAGAAGGTTTTGGCCACTGCAGGGGTGTCCAAAGTGCGCCGGGAGCGGAGAATCTATCAGTGTCAGTATTGTGACTACAGTACAGGAGATGCTTCAGGCTTCAAGAGACACGTCATATCCATCCACACAAAGGACTACCCACACCGCTGCGACTTCTGCTCCAAGGGTTTCCGAAGACCTTCCGAGAAAAACCAGCACATAGCCCGGCACCACAAAGAGCTTATGTCTGCTGTGTGATGTTCTCTGGAAAGCCAGAGTCACTAGGGCTGCACGATATGTTGTTTGCTAGTCATTATTGCAATTCCGCAGTGCTGATTTTGTTTTCTCTAATCATGACATCACTGAACCGCTACTGCTGAAGGCGGCGGTGTGTAACTGAGCCTCTGGTTGTGACATTCACAAAGCGTGGCATTGTTTTCAGTGAGCATCCTGACCAAGCACAGTTAAAGGCCAGTCTTGAACCACATCACATCAAGGGTATTGCAGTTGCTGCAGGTACCAGTGTGATCGCAATTTTGGTAGATCATGCAGCCGCAGTGATCAGCAGGTTAAAAAATGCATCCTAACCTTCCTCTTTGGTTTCGTTATTGTGTAAGCACCATCCGAAGGCAGTCTCACGTTCAGTCCAGTGCAGTTGACCAGGGTTGTCTTGCTCAAATCGGAGACAACCATGGCCAGCAAAGGCTGCAGAAACACACCTGACTAAATTCTGCTGTCATTTCTGAGTACAGGGCGTAGTCGGGTTACGACAGTCTCAACATACGACGTTTTGAGTTTACGAAGTTCCCTCCCATAAAAACAAAAAAAAATTGTGAGTGTTTCAGCTTACGCCATTAGCGCCGTACCTATGGGCTACGCAGGCAAACTAGTTTGGTTGTGTGCGGTTGAAAAATACGCAGTAATGCGGCGTATAAATTTGCGTCCCCGGTACAGTACAGTGTACAAGTACAATATATCTATATCCTTTTCCTTTTCCTGTGCCTTAGTTGTGTTTTTATGTTCTAGATTATGATTTCACAGCTGTGTAAAAGTGACTTAGGTTAGGGTGTGTTTTGACTTACACCAGCATTCAGGTTACATCACTGTCGTGGGAACTGAACTGTGTCGTAACCCGAATACCCCTGTAACTAGATGTGACTGAGCAGGGAAATCCCCACTCTGTGTGTGGACCTTTCAAGAGACGGACTGGACACCCCTGGACTAGATGATGTGGTGGGAAAAGGCAGATGCTTGTGGTTTCGTTCTGTTTTCTGACCATTGTGTGCCAGAAGAAGCTCAGTGCCAGCGGGAACAGGGACATGCATTGGCTGCGATTCGGGATTAATTTGATGTTTTTGTTTTCATATTTTGTTTTAAACGCTGTGTTTTGTTGTTTTAAAATGACAGGTTGGAAAACCCTGCTGTCTAATTTTCCAGAGGTTTCAGATTGATTTATTGAGGTCCTACCAGTAATTGTGGCTTCTTGTACCGTGATGTCACAGTTTCGGCCTCAAACAGCTTTGTTTACATATTGCACGAAATCCGACTGATGAGCAGAATGCAGTTTTTCCTCTTGAGGGTTTCCACAGATCCTCTGACCAAAACCAACATTTCACACCACCGCAGTGTCCACCCTGTGAAAAACTCCCTGGCCTGCATTATACTGAAGGTTTACACCAGGAGATTCAAATCCTTTTCCCACTCTTTTAGAAAGTGATCTGCTATTAACTTGTGAAGTCTGGTAGTGCTAGAAAAACATACTAAACAAAAAAACGCTTTTCAATTATGACAGTCACTGAAGGCCTGCCCTCCTTTTAATCCAATTGATCAGCCTAGAAAATAAATGCTGGTGAATTAGACTGCCTCCACGTTTTTGTCCACTGTGTGAATGTGATGAGAGTTCTTGTAGGTGAAGGGTTTTCTGGTGTAGAGACTTGACAAACTGGTCGGTACATTTTTTTTGTGTGTGTGTTATTTTAAAGCATTGTTTTATGTGGTGTCACCATTAGAGGCTCAAACAGCTTTGTTTACTCCATTGGTCTCCACCAAAAACAGCTGATGTTTACTAGGTAGCATCCAAAAAGCCATGGCCTGTAGAGCTGCACATCATAATCTCTGCCATGGCAGTTTAATGGGGATCGGTATGCAGATGAGCCCCTCAACTGTGACACAAAACTTATCTGCATATAAAACCAGTTTGTGATGTCACAGTTAAGGGTCTCATTTGCATATTGCTGTGCAGTATAATGTGTTTTAATCACAACTGTGAAATTGATCTTAAGTGGACATCACAAAACTAATTTTATATTCAAATAAGATTCTAAATTGTGTGTGAAGAGTTTTCAGGTGTTGGTATTTACTTCAAAGTGGCATCACTGTCAATGTAAACAGGGCAAGACCGGCAAATATGAGGCACTTACAGTGAAATTAGTGTAAAAATTGCTCTCAGCTTTTGGGGCTTCTGGAATGACTTGTTTTTCAAGGGTAATGATTTGTGGAGCACAAAACTGACATGAACAATGTCTTTTTAAATCAGGGGATGAAGATATCAGGATGTGGAGGTGTGAATTATATACTATGAACTAAAACTGTGGGCCAGAAAACCCCATAGGAATGAAACCTGAAACCCAACGATCACAAATGGATGCAGGAGCCGGGCAGTGTATTGTTTATGTGCGCATTTTAATTTTACGCTTATTTCATTGGATATCACATATTTGGGTCATGACGTTTCTTTGCAGCGGTTTTTAATTTTGTGTGTTGCTTTGTGTTTGATGTGACTAAGCTTTCTCGTGGTAAAACTTAAGCGGCCAACTGAAGGTCCAGCATGTCAGATTCAGTCCTACAGCGGCAGATGACTCTCATTAGATCTTATAGTCAGTCAAAGATTATAAGATATTGATAATAATAAGATGAGTGGATTTTAAGAACAAACTCGTATGTGTAAGAACTTTAAGAGGCCTTAATACAGCCGCTAGGGGGTGCACACAAGTCTCGAAGAATCATAGCGTATAACCTTGAATAGGTCTATTCTGAAAAATGTGTGTACATAACATTTGTAAATACCAAATTATTAAAAAAATAGAGTATTTTGTGTCAGATGTTTCCCTTGTCTTGTTCATCAAACTACAAACACAATAGAAAAGTGTAATCAGGCTTTAATTAGGTGGCAGATAAAATCAGCCTCTGCTGTAAAAGCAAACAGATGAAAGGACAGCAGTGGTTCTGCGCTTGAGTCAGTCTTAGAGTGGTTTGGAGAGTTTTCACTGAGATTTGAAGAGATGAACGTTTCCAGTGGTGGAAATCTGCTCTCCTCTTTATCAGTCAGGACAGAGCTGAGGTGTAGAAGCCAGAAAGAAAGCTGGAGCCCAAAAGATCAAGGATCTGTGTCCATCTCAACACTCATCTGAAAGACATGAACAGATAATGTTTGTATTTACAAAAGAACCTCAAGTGATGGTTTGGTTTAAAGTCCTTAAAGCTAAAGAAGAAAATCTCAATAAAAATAACTTTTGTTGTTTGCCTGAAAGGAAGGGGTTGGGCCTGAGAAAGAGAATGAGGGTCCTGAGAGGGAGAGGAAGGACCTGGAAAGGAGAGGGAGGGGCCCGTCGGGTATGATGAGGGTCTTGAGAGAGATTGGAGGGACCTGAGGGGTGAGAGACCTGAGATAGAGAGGGTATGCGACTGTTTCAGTCGTCAAACAGTCGTACTGGCTGATCCACTACATCTGGGGTGACGAGGAGAAAGTTACTTGTGCTGTAAATTTGTGTATAAACATAATTTTGAACCAAACCATCTTTTCTTTATGTGCTGTTCTTTTAGAGGAATCAAAAACAGGCGCACTAAAGCATGAATACCGTTTTGTGGAAGAAGGACGATGTTTTCAGGTTTGATGCCCATATCCTGGGAGAACTTCTGGAACTGCTTCTTCCGCTCTGCACTCAGGTCAGTGGTGCGTCCTGCAAAATGAGACCACAGACCAAACCAGTTCACTCCCTGATAATACACTACTGATAAACTAGTGAAAGTTAGTGATGACAGCTAGAAATCCAAGTGAGGGACGTCCTACCATAAAGCTTGTTGAGCACATCAGACACGCCTCCTTTGGTCTTGATGGTGTGGATCAGAACAAACTCGTCAAATTTGGCATCAACCACACGCATGTCATTATCATTGCCCCAGCCTGAGCGATCAGGAAGAAATAAATGATCAGTAATTACTAACTGCTTGAGTAGCTACTATAAATGATTCAGTAGCTGCTAAAAGAATAATTTAACTGAAGCAGGCTTACGCTGGCTGTGGAAAACAAAACGTCCTGGAATATCAGTCTTTTTAG
>JBBPCY010000001.1:9363848-9392047 GCA_037974405.1 Brachyalestes nurse
GTGTGTGTGTGTGTGTGTGTGTGTTTGTTTTATTTTTTTTCCCCCAAAAAAATAGTTTCATCTTCTCATTGAGATACCAAATGTACATTTTTCTGGCTGCAGTTTTGAGTTGGAGTTGTATTTGTTTGGGTGTGATTTGTTTCTGATGGGTTTCTGTTGAGATGAGGACTGTGGGGACCATCAGCATTTCCACAGATTTCCGTGTAACGTTAGTTTGCAGTATGATGCTGGTTGAGTTGTGGCCGCAAGCCACAGTGCCTTACATGTCTTTTAACTGGCTGTTGTCCCACTCAGGTGGCTTCTGGTGGCAGTGAGGAGTTCACAGAATGTGTGTATGTGCTGTTTAAAGAAACTAGCTCTGGAATACCTCTCATTTTTTAAGTGACCTGCACACTCCTTTCATTTACAGCTGCTGAAAGCTGAGCTGTGACTTACACACACACATTCTCTCTCTCTCTCTCTCTCTCTCTCTCTCTCACACACACTCACAAAGACACGCACGCACGCACGCACGCACGCACACACCCTCTCTCTCTCTCTCTCTCTCTCTCTCTCTCACTCACACACACACACACACACACACACACACTACCCAGTCTCTGTCCCTCAGCCCTTAATCTCATTGACAATCAGCAGCGACTCTCAGCACCTTTGTGAGACTCTGCTCTCCTCCATCACTCTCCCCTAATCCCTCGCTCCGAGAGGGCTGGAGTTTCACCAGGCGGAGGGACGGCCCAGTGGCCAGCGCGCTATTCCTTCCTCACTTGTGTGTGTGCGTGTGCGTGTGTGTGTGTATATTGTGTGCGCGCGCGTGCACACACGCATGTGTGAGCACTCTAGCCCCTGAGCTTTTGAGCCACAACCCCCTGCTGCTTCACAGTGTGTGTGTGTGTGTGTGTGTGTGTGTCTGTGTCCAGCCTTCCCAACAAAGGCCCCTCACACACTGCAGTCCTCCACAGGTCTGGTGAGAGAGGCTAGGGGTGGAGCTGAAGGCCCAGTGGAGGGTGTGTAATGAGTGGGGACAGAGGAGGTGTTTTTGTGTTTGTGCTTTTTATCTTTCTTTATTTTTAGCACTTCATACAGTCAGAACTAATCATTTTTGGCAGTTAATCGTGTTGAATTTTTTTGTGTTTCAGTGCGTCTCTGATGGTATTATCATCTTGGGCACTAAATTTAATCACTGTGATTTTACTGACTATCATTTTCCCCTTTATCTCATAAACCCATATTTAATAATGTCACCCCAAGATCATACACAACACACATTAATCCTGCAAGTTTTAGCAAGGGACGAGCAAGGTACCCAACATGCCCTTTTCATGATACACAAGAGAGTTTTCCACAATCAATATTTTTCTTGTACTGCCCTTTAAAACACAGCTTTTAGAAACTCTGGGTCATTTTAAATTCTGTGTATCACATACCGTCCTAATTCTTTGTGAAGAGACATGCTGTTGGTTGGTGCTGAAAATATTCATGAAATAATATTCAGAAAAAAAATATATTTTAAAGTTAATTGAAATATTTAAAAGCTACAACTTGGATTTAAGTTTAAAATGTGACCTTTTGACCCAGATTTCATGCCTCGATCTGATCTCACAGGCTGATTGGATGTTGCGCAGGCCTGTGAAGGCTTTTTCCACCAGTATTTCATCTTTTCTGGGATCTGTGGAGTGATTAAATAAAAAGAGCAGTAGATTGTCAGTAGATGCAGCGTGACGTGATTTTTCTGTGGTTTGTATGGGATAACAGAGACCAACCCCTGCCCTCTCCACGAAGGTGTGGTTCAGTGGCTGCTGCCTGTTGAGTATGAAAGGAGATTTATTTGAAAAATTTCGATTGTTTACAAGCGAAGTGCATGCGCGCGCACACATGTTCTAAAATGTATTTGTTCAAGTATTCAACTTTTCTACTAAATTATGCTTAGGGGATTTTAAATGGGAAAATTAAATTAGCAAAAAAAGCTAAATAGAAGCTTTAGTCTGACTTTTTTTATTCTTATTTATTTATCTCTCAAATTTTATTTATTTGTTTAACATTGAGGGAAGTAGTTGTGATATGACAAATATCACTAAGTCAGGACGTTTTCACACATTCTGTACGTTACAATACATCATAATGTTTCAGTATTTAATTGATCATTGTTTAAGCTGCATTGTTGGACAGACCTCTTTGCACTTAACAGACATTTAAGCTCGTATTTAACTTGAGCTTTTATGTCCTTTTGTTTAATTTCTGTCTTCAAGAATAGTGATTCATTATAAATAAGAGATTAATTAAAATAAGTGATTAATTAAGATAAGTGCATGCACTTCTAGCACTAATATTAGACATTATTAATGTTGTCCACATTCCAGCAGTGTGTTAATGTAGGTTTTACAGTCTGTAGCTTCTCTCGTCTTGCATAAATCCTCACATGTGAATTGTGCCGTTCAGACAGTTTGCAAACTCTCAGTCGTCAGATTCTTATGTTCAGTGTGTTCTCACACGTTGGCCGTCAAGTGTGTGGATAAACACTGTAGGGAGAAATCTGTTGTGGGACTGATTCATGGTGTGTATAAGATTCGTCAGCCAAGAGGTTGGAGAATATGCGAATATGCAAATTACAGCATGTTACTGCACACTCAAATCGCACCTCTTGCAGCCAGAGTAGTTTTGTGTAATTTCTTACATTTATATTTGTATATTTATGTATTCTCATTTATACATTTATATTATCTATTATGGTCACAGTATCTTCAAACCTGAAAGTAGGAGAAGAAAAATACTTTGTAATACAAAAAAAATCAGAAAATCTAATTTAAATCTTCTTTAAATATTCTTTTGTCAGATAGTTGCGTTATTTTTGTTTGGTGCTCATTCTTAGTGCTTTATCTTTTTTTTCCTACTGTCTTTCTTGATTTAATTTTGTCTCAGTAAGGCTTTTTTCTTGCTAGACAACAGGAAACAACAAATCCGTATTTTATATAGTAACTCGAAGTTCCTCTTTCACCTTTTAGAGAAGGAGCAAAGGCCGTGGTAGTAGGGCTCAAAGCTTAAGTGATTCTTCCTCTCACTCTTTGGATAAACACCATGACAAGGAGAAGAAGGTAAGGCAGCTTCCACATCTACCTTCCTTCGTGCCATGTGTGAGTGATATGCCCTTCTTTACACATCCAGCCTATGAGGTAAACACCCAAAACAGTAATTAGGTCCGAATATGCATCGGCTGTGATTAGCTATATGCAAATTTTCTGCTGGCCCGGACACTCTGCTCCGGGAGCGGATCCACCCGCTCGTCAGGTGGCAACACTTTCAAAGCCGAAAGGAGAACAAAATTACCGCGCTGGCGACAAGCTCAGGAAACGCTCGTTTTAAAGAGGGGAATCAGTCGGGCTCAGTATTGATATTGAATGTTTTTTTGATCAGTTCTGTGATCGCCAGGTCATTCAGGACAGAACACAATCAACTCCAATTCACTCATGACATCGTTTAATTAAGAAAAACATCTTTTATTAAAACCTGTTTATTTAACACTGGTGCAGGTAAATTCCATGTAAAAGTGAGAACACGAGTGCAGCTGTAACCTCGGGCCTCATAGTGTGAAATGTGTGGAAGAGCATATCATGTCTATCCAGCATCATTCGCCCATGATCATATTCTGCCACATATTTTATTAAAAAATGGAAATTAATAATTAATTCCATGGGCCTTATTTAGTGCGGTTGTCCCAAACTATATACAGTGTGTTTTGGTGTATCAAATCACATTTTTAAGTTTGGTGCATACACACACACGCATAATGGTTCTATTTATGTAAATTCTTTCTTTTTTTAATGTCCCATCAGAATAACAAGGTTCATTGTATTTACACTCTCAGGAGCAGGACTGTTAGTGTTCTCGTGTTGTGGGAACAGTGGAAATGTTTACGGAACAATTAATTTTAAGCAGTCTGCTCTTCACACACTGCCTGAGTAAAAACCACTGGACAGAAATCAGAGTGCCGTCGTCGTGTATCAAGGTTTAAAATCTCTTTAATAAATTGTGCTTGGTTCTGATTTACTTTGTTGTCTTGTTTAGAAATATGTCTGATGATAGTTGGGTCTGGACTTGGCTTTTTGGGAGACAAACTTGTGAATAAAAAATATTAATACTTTCTGTTAGTCAGAGTCACAGTATAATTAACTTTTTTTTTTAATGAACTAAACTCACATTTTTAATTGACTAAACTGGTTGAACTGTAGCAGAGGAAGGTACTTGTAGTTTAGTAACTGAATGTACTCCGAACAGCTGATTTTAGAGACTTAAGCCAGAATTTAGTTGATGTTTCTGTTGTAATGTTTTTTATTGATTTAACCATACGAGGTCCTGGTTCTGTCTCCTTTATGACTGGGGACACTGGGTCGGTGAGTTTCTGAGACGAGCACCCGGTGTAGCTCAGGTCAGAAAAAGAATTAATTATAATATCGCATTTACGATTTGTTTATATCTTTTTCCCCCCAAATCTTTCCTGGTATTTGACCCTGTTCTCGGGCAAGCAGGCTCGGGCCCGGCTATTGTTACCGCACCTGATTAGCATTAGCAAAGGGCCCCCCCCAACCCCTCCACATTCCGGGGTCAGAGGTCGCGGGGCTCAGATGTATACCTAGCTAATTCCGAACCCCGGGGCCGAACAACAATACAGACTAAAAGCTTCTCAATTTGCAGGCGGTTCAGATGTGCTGCGAGAGGCGGCTGAGAGTGGCATCTGGGAATACCCCCACCCTCGCCCTACTATTTACAATTCTGATCATTTTTGGCCTATTTGTGAGTCATTAGATTTGTTGGGGTTTTTCTGTTGTGCTTAAAGTTATTTTATTTTGTTTTTTAATGGTAATGTTAGTACATTGCCTCCGGCTGTGGAGAATGTAGTGTCTGTCCATCCGTCCGTCTTGAAATTCCTTGAATTTCTGCCGTCTGCTGTGAGCACTGATGAATGGTGGTGACCGCTCCCCCATCACCAAACCCCACCCCCCTGGCCCCGAGCGCTCGGTTCTGAGCAGCTAAATATCTGGCCTCGGCCCACAAGCTGTGGGGACGCGTTTTTAACCTTGGTTACATCTCAGACACTGCACTTTGAATCCGATCTGTACTTTGACAAGATTAGTTTGGCTAAAGCCAACAAAAATACATCATTACATTCGACTTAATCCCTGGACGAGTACAAGTACTTAATGACAAAATGGATTTGGGATCTAGCATTGAGTGCAAATTAGGCCTGTTGTAAAGCCTAAATATATAAGCGTGTGTGTCTGTATACGTGTGCGTGTGTGAAAGAATATATATGTACATACACACACACACACATGCATCCATAAGTACCCTTGCTGGTCCAGTGATGTACTCTGTAGTTTTTGTGTAATTAGTGTAACAGTTTTTCATCAAACCTTAATCTTTTTAATATCTGATATGAAAGACATTTCAGTGAGTATAAATGTTGGTTCAGATGAAGTGTCCAGTCTTTTGTTTCGGTGAGCTGGGTCATGGTGTCGGTATGAGTTTCTTCCAGAGAAAGCGGGGGGCAGGTGGAGCGGAAGGAGGAGGTGGTGAGGAACAGGCTGCGTTAGTCAAGGCAGATCTCTTTTATTTAATCTCAGAAGTGAATCCGCTGTTAATGTTGTCAGTGTCGGGCATATTTAGATTTTATCGATACTCGATCCTGTTATTGTGTTCAGAGGTGCAGGCAGTTTCGGTGCTGTCTGAGCTGAGCTGCGGTTTAGTTTTTGTTCTGTATCATTTCTCCCACTTTTGTTAGGAACATTCATGTAACAATTTATAATGTATAAGGGGAAAATATTTGTGTTGGCTCAAAATTCCCATATTACTGTATACTTATGTTTTAAAAGTATTAGTATTATTTATTCATTTATTTATTTTGGTTTGATTTTTTTTTATTAAACACGAAGCTCACACTGCGTGGGCTAAATGAACACATCACACTCGCTGGTGCGTTTCTCGTACATTGAAAGTTACAGCATTATTAGCGTCTCAGCTTTTTAAATTCATTCCTCAAAAATTACACTAGAGAAACAAGAATAAAATAACTTGCCACATTGAGAACAAGACAACTGTCTGTCTGTAGCAGAACAATAACCGACCCACTGTAATATTTTGTATCATTCTGATATTTGAGTGATTTACTAAACTCATGTTATTTGCGTCATAAAATAAAAACAATACATTTACTGTTTTCTTAAATTGTTAGTTTTAAAAGAAGCACCAAAATAATGGATTTTCCACAAAATAGGGGCCTGATGTGAGTAGTGGCGTTTATAGTCCATTGTAAACATTCATATATATATTTTTTTATTTTAATTATTTATAACAATATCCCAGTGTTATGTGCTTTGTTAGTTTTTTTTGTTTTTTTTTTTTTTTTTTTTTTTAAGTTTTTCCTGTTTGTAAATCTTTCTGGTGTAAAATTCCGGTTTGCAGAGAGGAAGCAGGAGGTGGTTTTAATTTTTATCCGCCAGGGAATTGGCTCGAGGACTTCCGGAATGGTTCCTGAGGCTTGGGCAGGACAGAAGTATAAACTGTTATCACCTTATCAGATTCCTCCCGAATAATTGACGCTTCTAACGGAGGGATGGGGGTGCGAAGAGGGAGGAAAGGAAAGGAAAGACGAGCGCTTCCGTGGGGAATGTGTAAATATGCTCTGAGTCGTCCGGGATCACTGCATATTTTCTCAGCTCCTGGTTCAGGATCAGAAGGCGAGGGGGCGGAGGTGCGGAGGTGTGTGGCTGGAGCAGGAGGTGTAAATTTGTTCGCGCCCCCTGTTCTCGGGTGAAAATGGAGCCGCATGCGTTGGGCCGCCGAGCTGGCGTGTAAATCGAGCCGCGTTTAGGCCGAAACCTCCCTTGTCCTGAAGGAGCAATTTTTTTTTTATCTCATCCGTCATTAAAAATCCTCCACTCATCACGGCCATTTTCCAGCCTGTCTTTTTCCGCCAGGCTCTTTCTGTTACCCTGCTTTTGAGACAGACTTATGTAAATGAGCTCTGTTCTGATTGGCTGCCCTGTTTTGTGCCTCATTTAAAGAGAAGTCAGGGCTGATGCTGCTTATGCCACTGTGAGTGGGTGGGGCTAAATGTCTGTATAGGCAGATGTATCTAAATGTTTGTGACCTCATAAAAACAGTAATTTCACAACAAGCTGTCTTTACATGGACTCAGCAGTGAATGGTTTAGTTACATATTATATGAAAGTGTTTTCATACTATATAAATGTTTCCTTTAAAAAGGTGTGTTGTCATGATATTGCTCTTTTAATGAAGACCTCTCTCCTGGTGTTGCTGGGCAGGTTAGGTGGCACCCCTGCCTGGCATGAAGGTGAAGGCACGCAGTATCGACTTGTTGAGGCAGAAGGACATCTGCCCTGGTGGTTTCTTTCTCTTCTCCTCACGTGGCCCCGAAGGCGCTGTGTTTTTAGAACGGCACAGTACAGTCGGAGATCTTTTCCCTGAACATCAGCACTGTTCTGTCTCGCACCATCATGACCGTGTACGTTTAAGCCCCATTTATTCATCTTACTTTCATTCTTTTTGTCACTGCAGAAACATAAAGAGCGGGACCGCCACAAACCGAAACACAAGAAGTCTTTGGAGCTGTCTCCCTCGCTGGTCCCTGCACTGATGGTCACCTCAGAGAAGGTGAGGAGCTCAAACCCTCCTGTTTGTTTCTCTTCACTGTTTTACATTCTGCAGTATTATAACTAATGTAAATACACTGACTGACCGTCTGGAATCAAGACACTCAGAGAGAGACACAGAAAGACAGACCACCCTACCCACCCAGAGAGAGGGAGGTCTGTTATACTGAGTGAGGGGGGGAGAGAGCGGACCACCATAATATCTGCCAGCGTAAGGAAGAGACAAATGGAGATAAGAGGTTTTGATGACAGTGAAGGTATATAACAACAGATGTCCCAGTGCTGCACAGTATATCATCTGTTAATCATCACAATATCCGTCTCTGTAATACTGATATCACAGAGTGCAATATGCAAATTAGCCTTTAACCAATCACAATGTTTCTGACAGGCTGACCAATCACAGCTCCAGGTGAGTTACTGGGTGTTCTGGTGAATCGAGGTCTTCATATAATGCAACAAAAGTCTCATTTTAACTGTTAAAGGTGTTGGTGAATCGGTGCATGACTAGGCGGCGCTAACTGCTGTAACTAGAATAAGGAGATCTATTTAAATGTGTTGGTTCTGTGACATCACAAAAACTATGATTTGATGACTTACTCTTTTGTAGTTTCCATATATTGACTGTATAGATGCGGGAGTGAATGTACCACGTGAAACAATATTTACAGATTTTAAGCCTTTTAAACTTGAAAAAAGAGATGATATGGGCTCTTTAATTTCTTAAAAGACATTGCAGTTGCACTATTTAGCAGTAAAGTTGCAATACTGATATTTTATCCATGTTGTGCAGCTCTAGTCACTTTATTTAGCTAATAACGGGATGCTTGAACATGCATACAAGGCCTTAATTTTGAGTTTAGATCTTGCTCCTGTCTCCTTTGGACCTGGAGTGTGTTTGTCAGAAGCTGCTACAGATGCAAAGACTCTGACCTTTGAACACGGGATGCATTCCAAAAGTTCCTCCTGATGATCTGCATGTCTCTTCTTTCTCAGAGCTACAACAGCAGCAGCAGCGGCAGCGTCTCCTCCATCTCCTCCTCCCAGAAACGGATGGATGACAGCGGGGGGCGCTTCACCAACGCCAACTTTCAGGAGGTGCCCTCTCACTCCAGCGGGAGCTCCAAGGACGCCGGCTCCACCGACAGCAAGAGTTCGGAGGGCAAGAGCAAGAAGTCCAGCAGCCACAGCTCCAATTCCAGCTCCGGGTCCAGGGGCCGCAAGTCCAACCCAGGGAAACCCCACGGCCCCGTCGTCACCATCGCCACTTCCTCCACCGTCCCGTCTTCCACAAGCCCCTTCCAGCAAGGTACAGAGAATGTTTTTCAGAAAGTCAGAGTTAAATTGCTCACTTACACGTGTCTGTGCATCACAGAGACTTTCCTGTGGTTTTGACGTTGTTTAAACTGTGAAATCCGTAATGCACAAGTGGTTTTACATGAGTGTGTTTCAGTGTTTTTTATAGTGTTATTTTATAAACACATTATAAAATAGCACTATAAAAAACACTGAAACACACTCGTGTTTAATACATAACTTATTATGAAAATTCAAAACGAGTGTTTTTTTCCTTGTTATTTCACTGGTTATATTAAGCATGAGGCCTCTAAAGCCTCTCATGGACATGTAGGCGGAACATTATCGGTTAATATTATTTCCCGTCCCACCACTCTCAGCTGGTGTCAGACCAGAGACCCTGATCCCAAAGTTCACCTTCTGGTTCACAACTTTATTATTAGATTGCGTTAATCTGTTTTTCTGCCATGTTGTGCATTTTGATATCGGTATACCTAGGCTTTACTTTCTAAGTGACATAACAGTCAGAGAGTATTTTATCACTAGGATTTATATATTTAATTTAATTTTTAAAAAAACAATGTGGCACATTAAGATAATTCAGAATTCAGTTCATATCAGTGTTTGTGCATTAATTGGCAGCAGCTCAGCCAGTCAAACTTTAGATCTGATTATAATAAAATGGACCACAAGAAGCAATCAGTGATTTTACACAGTGACAAAATAAGTACGATAGCCTACTGTTAATAAGTATATTAATACCAACCACAAATAAACAAGTCGTTCACCTGGTATAGAGACTCCTTAAAGCACAGTTTTGCCCTGACTCCAGGTATAATTAGTCATTTAAAGACGTATTTGATGTACAGATTTAGCTCTTTCGTTCGGAGAGTGGTGACAGTGTGAGGTAAAGGTTGAGTGTGCATTATTAGAACATGAATCGGGAGTAACTGAGACACGGAGACGTATAGCGGTAACAGTGCTGGCTGTGTGTCGCCACCCGCTGAGTAAGGACTCAGAAAAAGTGAGTCATTTCTATGAGCCGGTATGTGACGGATGATAAAGTGTGTTGTGATACGGCTGGATGGAGTCCAGAGGAGCGAGGGGGCCGGGGGGTGGGGTGTGATAAGAACGTCGCCTGGTTGCTGCGCTGCTGTAATCTGTAGCAAGACTGCTGAGAGCCCGCCATTTCTGCATTCGGGTCTGGGTTGGTGTGGGTGGGTGGGTTGCTGTGAGAGAGAGAAAGAGAAGCATGCTCACTTCTCCAAGGACGTGGAAGCCAAGGTCATTCAGACCTTCAGGTCGTGTGTGTGTGTATATTGTGTGTGTATTCATAAAGAGAGTACAGTATGTATGTACATACAGATATACACGCATACAAAAGCAGTAGTAAAATATAGTTTTTCATTTGTTTAGGAGCAGACTAAGGAATGCTCCTAAAATCTGCTAATCGTCTGATTATTGACTTTTATATATTTCTATTTTTATGGGCACCACTAGTCAAATGACATTATATGTTGATTTATTGATCTAAATTGTCCCATTTTCTTCATTGTGTTTTTTCCATTTTCCCCTTGTATAACCTGTTTATTGCCTATTTATAGCTCATATTTCATACATAGCCTATTTAAAATCAAATCACTGGCTTCCATTTATATTCAAGTCTGGCGGCTGTAATGGGCATTTCATAATCTCAGTCTTGGTTTATTTTTATGTTTGTTGTAGATCATTAATCATTTTAGATCAATTTAATATCCATCCTCTTATTTATTATTTTTCAGGATCTGTGACAATATAAATAAAATATATCGATACGTTTATTAATCGCTTAATAGCGGATGGATAGTTTTTCACAATAAATAATTCTTCCACCAATTATAGATTAATAGTCCAGTAATAGTTCAGACCAAAATCACCTTTACCCAATTGCTTATTGTCCTTATATGGGAATTCAGCAGTCCTTTCCGGTATTTTCTCCGCACCTGTTTGTAAGAATTTGATAGCAGATCAGGAACGGCCAGGATTTATTGATTGTCGTGGTGGGTTGCGTTTCGGCGTATTGCCTTGCAACCCCTGCCCCCCCTTGCGCTGCGGGATCAGATAATGGTTTGAGTCGAGGTGTAAAAACTGCAGGATTAAGGCTCTTGAGGCCTGCGCTGAAGGAGCCGTGGTGAAGCTCAGACCTTCTTGGACGTGCTCCAGTAGAGCTCCAGCTGCTGCATGGTAATGTCTGTGCAGCTGTGAGGGGCTCGGTGGCCGCCTGTCTTCACCCTGTCCACTCGCTCTTTTATGTCATGCCTGCAGGGATTTTAGAGGGCTGCTTTTGTATCTGTATTCATCAATAGTATCTTATTTAATTGAATGTGGCATTAATAAGCCAAAAGGAGTGTTACATGATAACCACAGATAATACACAAGGAGAGGTTTCAGAATCAGAAAACTATATTGATCCCTTAGAAAACTGATTGCTTCACAGTCTCACAAGAACAGGAACAATAGAAATGTAAATAATTCTCTAGAAAATTACTCTGCCCTAAATGGGCTAAAATATAAAAATCTTATTCTATGTAAACGCTATATACTACATAGACAATGTAAATCAGACCTATCTGTAATTTGTAAATAGTTGTATATAGTGATTTTTTTTTAACATTATTTCAACATCTCTTATTGTAATACAACTGTGTGTAAGCTGAAATTTTCCAAAAGCATAATATGTATGTTTGTGGATTTTACTGCAAGAAAGAAAGAACAATTTCAGCTGTGTCCAAATAGCTAATTTAATTTTGAAAATAATCTTATTAGCCAAGTTAGGAAAAAGGATATGAGACACTTTTACACATTAAGGCTTTAATATTAGAAAAAATGTCCTCTGGCACCTAGATTCTCTGGAACCTAGATTCTATTTCCCTTTTAACTTTAAGAAACACAGGCCGAAACATCAGACAAGCATGATCAGTTTGAATTGTTGCTGTATGTTAAGGTGCAGAAATGACACCATATTCCTCTCCCAGCTGATTCGGTTTGTGCGGTTATGATGGGTCCCCTGGTTGTTTCTGATATTGGGGCACAGTAATACATTCAGATAGCTTGTTTTATCTATCACTTCTTTCATTTAAAAAAAAAAATCTATCTCTTCTTCCAGGTCTTCTTTTGGGCAACAGCAGCAGTAAGACAGCCTCCAGCAGCTCGGTGGTCCAGCCCACCTCCGACTTCCTGAGTTTCTCCGACTCCAGCCTGAGGGGCGGAGACTCTTACACCCCTCCAACTTTCGGTCGCTGTTCGCTGAAGGGCGGCTCTGAGGGCGGCGCTTCGGACGGCATGGTGGCCCTAAACACGTTCGGCTCAATGATGTCCCTCCCCCAGAGCTCCGGCTCCGGAAAACATTACGAGAACTCACACCCTGGTCCTGAGCTGGGGGGCCTGGGCTCGGCGGGATACAAACGGCCCCAGCCTTCATCCTCGTCTTCCTCGGCAGCGTCGTCCTCCTCCACTGGGGAGGATGGCGTGAAGAAGAAGAAGCGAGGGAACTGGAGGAACCGTTATGGGCCGTGTTTCACCACCCAGGAGAGCAAAACGGCAGAAGCTCCCGAGCATGGAGTGTCACTGCCATCCTCCTCCTCTCCCTCACCGTCGTCTTCCTCCATGACCGGCCGCCCCAGCACCGTCAGCAGCAGCAGCGCCAGCATCGGAAATGTAACCGGCAGCCTTGCTATTCAGAAATCTCCATCCCTCCTCAGGAACGGAAGCTTACAGAGCATGACTGTCAGCTCTCCACCCACTGGAGCAGGTAATGGAGCGGGCTGTTAGTACACACACACACACACACACACACACACACACACACACAAACAAACAGGACAACATGAGTTGTGTTACTTTGGGTGGCAGAGAATACATGTAGATGGGTTCTGGAGTACCTACAATATTGTGCAAAAGTGGTCTTGAGGAACAGTTCTCCAGGCTTCCTAAAGGACTTTGAGACTCTTATTTCCAGTCCAGTCCCTGAACCTGACCAGTTTCAGAGGAATGTTTTTGTTTGTTAAGACAAACAGTGACCTACCTATAATTCATTCAAGCAGAACAAAGACCATCTAACTGAAGTCCTGAACCGTGAAGAAACAGGAGCAGATGATTCCAGATGATCAGGGGGTGATCAGTATACTGGTGGTGCTGAATGCTGAGTGGTTGGAACCCTTATCTAAGCTTCTTGTATCATTAGGCTCTTTGCAGCCTGTCACAGTAAAACATTTGTTCACATTTCTTTCATTTAATCTCCTCAGTATGACAAAGATCAGACAGCTTGACAGAAAATATGATTTTTACACCACCAATGAGATTCAAAGCAAAATATGAAGAAATGAGGGGGGCTCAAGACTTTTGCACAGTAGTGTACATATACGAGACTGCAGAAATAGTTTTGATAGACATTCCATCATATCCTGTGGAATTCATGTGGGATTAATATAACTGCTGTATTTATATGGTGTATTGTGTAGCACATGAGTAATATAACCTGGGTTTGTTTAAGTGGTTTATTGAGTTGCACTGGGATTAGTATAACCTGAGTTTATTTATATGGTGCATTTTATCGTGTGGGATTAATAAACCTAAGTTTACTTACATGGTGCATTTCTTAGCATAGGATTAATATAACATGGGTATACTCATGTGGTCCATTTTATAATGTGGGTCTAGCATAAGCTGGGTTTACTTATATTTTTCATTGTATAGCACAGGGTTAATAAAAACCTGGCTTTACTTACGCACGGTCCATTTTATAGTTCAGTATAACTTGGGTTTCATTTTATCGCACAGGATTAACTACATGGTCTATTTTATTGTGCGGTCTTAATTTAATCTGTGTTTACTGCATTTGTTTGTTTATAGCAGGTAAAATTTAGCAGGAATTTTAACTGACCTGGTAACTTGCATTCTCTAAAAATGGCACTGCAAATTCGAACAGGGCTAAAATGGAGATGTAGTGTTAATAATGGCATTACCCTATTTCCCTGTGTAAACCTAATCCCATCTGAAAAGCCCTTCCTGGAAAGAGTCTGTGGAAATCGCCTCGTTCCTGCTGATATTTTTAGACACGATCCATTAACCAAGAGAAACAGTTATTCCTTTTCTGCCGAAACTTTAGCGCGAACCCTAGCCTTCCTGAAAATCAGCATAAACTGCTTTATTTTTGTTGGTATTTGTGGAACGAGGCCAAGTTTTTTGTTGTTGTTGCTGCAGCATTTGGTGGTGCAGGGGTGTTTCTGGAGCTCATTAGGACTAAAGTGGATGGAGGTGCTCCATAAAGCGTGCCCTCATGTTTACCTGACTGAGTGCTGGTGTGGGCCTGCCGAATCTCCATAGAGATGCACATTAACCTGTGGAGCCCAGAGGAGGCTTGTGGGGAAAGAAGCCCATAACAGGCAATTAGTTCAGATGTTATTCGTTCGTTCCTGTCGGGCCCCTTGGCTCGAGAACCCAAGTGAGCTGGCCAAGTTCACTTAGCTGCTTAAGATGGTGTTTAGAAATGCCCTGACCCCTGCTGGCCTCCTCCACTGCCCCGCTGGAATACACACACACCAGAGACGCTGCCTCATCTTACACTGAACCCGGAACCTTCTAGTCCTGGCTAATTTTTTTTGTTTTGTTTAATAGTCTGCTTATATTGTGATTTATTCTTGTGTTCGGACCGATGCTGGTGTGACTTGTTTGACGTGTTCAACGCGATAGTTGTTTGTTGTACAACAGTACGAGCTGTGGTTTCTATGGTTACAGTGCCATAGTACTTACGAATGAAGGTCGGGCGACGATACAAACCCCACTCTGTTCATAAAGGCGTCTAATGAAAACAGAAGCCCTGCAGGGGCGATCGCTGGTGTCTCTTTGACGAAGTTCAGATGGTTCAGTAGTTCAGTAGTAAAATGTAAAGATTTGTTTCACAGCGTCAAACAGCGAGCGTGTACTGGAAATGTATTGGAAAATATTGGAAAACGTAAAATATATGCCTTAACTTTGGCATAGGCCACATTTTATGTTTTCCTTATGTCTTAAGCAACTAAGCAGTAAATGTGTTTTAAAATGTGCAGAAGTGGGATTTCTGTAGTTTGTATATTTACTTTTTCTGCTTTTTTTACCTTATATTTCATTATCCTGCACTACAAATAATTTTGTGGTATTCCATGCTGGATGTGTTACGGAGTCAGATTTTCCAAATGTGAGCAGTTTCTACTTCTAACAATTCAATATTGGAACAATCACGCACACCCGAAGTTCACCATACATAAGTCATAAGTGCCACACACCCACTGCCCAGACCCTGCCCACCCTTCACCCCGACTCACACTCGCGAACACACTTATGTTTAAGAGCCCGCTCTCTCCTTCGCTGTTGCTTGGCAACCGGCCTAATGTTTCCGAGTTTCCCCTCCGCTCTGAAAGCGAGTCTTCCCTCAATCCCCCCAACCACCATCCCCTCACACCATTTCCCCCCCACCATTTGGCCAGCTGGGCTTCTTTCGTTTGTCTGGGGGCCGTGCTCGCCCCCCTCTCGCCCATCACCTGTTGCTGGCCTTTGGCTGGACTGTAAATATTTAGCCAGGGCTAATGGGGGTCCTCCGCCTCATCTGTCTCGTCCCAGCCTCCCAGAACATCCAGTATCCTCATTTTCTTTTTCCTTTTTGATTTTTTTCTTTCTTTTTTTGACAGATGATGGTTTTATCAGGCAGAACAGCGGGGACCATTATTAAAAGTAAACATTCATCTAACTGGGGCTGAGGCAGGAGACTTTGCGGGGGACTGTTTGGAGTAGAGGGGTTTGGAGGGGAAGGGCTTTTGCTAGTAAAACAATGATTAATATGAGGAAAATCTACAGTAGGGGCAATGTGATTAAGGTATGTATAAAATATATATTCAGATATACTGGATCAGTATCAGCACTGATGCCTTACAAATTTGACCAGTCCCAGTTTAGTAGTTCCTGGTCATATCCCTTGTAGTATTGACATTTTATAAGCCGTCTGCGAGAGTGTAATTTTAAAAATGTCCTTAAAAGTTCTCACATTTCTTGTTGCATGTCTCTGTATGCATGAGGCATCTTTATCCACTACTTCACTCCACAGCAGTGCCTCTCGCAAAAACCAATAATTTGGTTTATGCTGATGCACTGAGCTTTCCTGTTTTCTGTATATTCAGCATTAAAAGGTAAAACAGCCTTGTGGATGTGGTTTAGGACATGGTATGACTTACTGTGAGCTGTAAAAATGAACTGAACAACTTCATTAAGGAGGATCAGACTCATGGATTTGACTTAAGGTGTCCACAAGTCTGATCCACCTTAATGAAGAGCTGGATGTGGTTTGAGGGTCCAGAGAAGTTTTTGCTGTTTTGCTGGCCTTAAATCTCCAGTGACGGGGCTCCAGACAAAATTAAAATCTTAGGAGCCATTGGCTCCTAAACACAAAATATTTGGGAGCCAAGTTATTTTTTGACCATAGACATAGAATATTACTAGACTGACCACAGGCATAAAATATAACTAGACTAGATGACCAGCTGCATTGTACTTCAACGTCGCCGCCATATTGCGAGAGGCACTACTGTGGAGTGAAGTAGTTGATAAAGATGCCTCATGCATGTTCTGCATGGGGCTGTATGCTCCAAACCAGATCCTGAGAGATTATATTTCATAGGTAAGGCTGAACAATTGTTCTGAATATATTTGGCCATTTTAAAATCCCGTTTTATAAACCTTAACCTTAGCTAAGCCAGGCTAAGCTAGCAAAGCTGTGCATTCGTGTGTTCAAATCAACCTCCAAACAACATTTTGGCTAAACGTAATTTTATACGTTATTATACGTTATTAAACGTTATTATAGCCAAATTTAATAAGTTGTTCAGCCTTACCAATGTTTATCATTCAAAACATTTTGAGAAAGCTGCCCTCTGTGCCGTGCTAGTTTGGTAACAGCTGCTGAACCGGCGTCATATGGTCAAAGCTACCACTTGCTGTCATTAAAACACAGTGGAGGTTTAATGATTCCTTCTGAGGGGACAATCAAGGTGGTTAAAGTAGTGTGTTGTCCGACAGTCAACACTAGGGCAAGCAGTCACTGTATCTCATATCAGTTTGTCGGGGCCACAGTTTGGAGTTGACAACCATCATTTTATGCTCTTATCTTTATTTGTGACCATCTTCCACAAACTAAGGCTGCACCACATTGCCTGACAGAACAGTATTAAATTACAGAGTGCCAGCACAAAGCTGTGTAAGAGTTCTGTTTCAAGGAGTTTAGATCCAGTCCTGTATATATTATTTCTTGAGTCCATGTATATACAATAAAATGTTTGCATTTTTTTTCCCACAGAGTCTGAATGTGTATACTCGCAGTATGGCCACGCGCTGTCGTATCGTGTGAACTGGGAACAGTGAATACGAGTCTCCTGTCTGTCTGCGTTTAGGAGCCAAAGGAACCAGATCATCTTAGTGATCTGATGCAAATGATCCGACTCATTAAAAAGAGCTGAAATTCTCATAACTAATCACGTGATTGTGTAGTGGAAACGCAGACTCGGGTTGAGCAGACTGCACATTGAGATGTCACTTTTCTTGTACTTTTATTTTAATTTCTCTTGGTTGTGGGAGACGATCGCCATTGGCGACGGAAATGAAAAAACTAGTTGCAAAATAAAAAATGTAGTCGCATTGGCGACCATTTTAGTCACCATCTGAAGCCCTGAGTGAGTTTGAAGAGCTCCCCCTCCCCCACAGGCCACATCCACTACTGGGATGAAGCCCTGTAGCTTCATATAAACACACTTGGGGGGTGCATGTGCAATTACTCCTATAATTATCCCCCGTGTACCGCAGTGTACTTCGTTTCTCAGCCCTTGCAGATGGATCATAATGGTCATGCTTTTTGGACCTCAGGCTGTTTGTGTGCCGTGGGGTAGCGTTTAGCATGCTAATGGCACTTGTTGAAGGGGAAAAAAACAGAACAGACTACAATAACACAATATATTCCAGCCTATAAACGTGGCTTTTCCAGACCCTGAGCTCGTAACACTTCTGAACAAAACTTACCAAGCTTTGGCCTGTTTTTCACACATCTAAAATATAAGCGGTTGTCAGATGGACTTTGCCTAACTGTTGCCTTCTGAAGGTGTAATCGCACCCTTCAGAAGTTTTGCTTTTGTATCTACAGAACCTGTGATGCATGCATCACATACTTTTGTTTTTTTTTTCTTCCTAAAGCCAGTAGATTAAAACACACCCAATTTGCACTCCGTTTGAATCCATCTTGTAAACATGAGATTGTTTAAAAAAAAAATTGCAGTGAGACTAAAAATAGAATAATTGTGCATGGTTATATTTTGTATGTAGAGCTGCACAATATATCTGCTACTAATTATAGCGATTTTAATCTCAATAATCAGAGAAGGCTGCAATATGCAAATGAGCTTCTAACCAATTAGTGTTTCTTACTGGGTGACCAATCGCAGCTCCAGGTGAATTACTGGGTGTTCTGATGAATCGAGGTCTTCACGGAATCCAACAAAAGTCTCATTTTTAACCGTTAAAGGTTTTGTTGAATCGGTGTGAGAGTGGACAGAGCTAAACTGTGGTAGGATGTAAAATCTCAGTACTGATGTTTTGTCCATATCGTGCAGCTATAATTGTGTATAGCAGTGTAGTGCTGTTGGTGTAAGTACTGATTATGAGCATTTTACCCATGGTGACACTCAGTTTCATTAAGAGATGGAAGTATACTGTGTGTTTTTTCTCTTTGGTGTCATTTTTAGAGAATGGAGCTAAACGGTGTAGTCAGAACAAACTTAATGTCAGAGCTCACAAAAAGTGCTTTGTCATAAAATGTATTAATGAGCTTAAATCTAATTAGAAATTGTTGTGCTATGGGTGTACTGATCTCAGTACAGCACCAAACCGCTTCATCAGGCATCTGCATGCAACCTATCACAGAGGGGGAAGGGGGCATGGCCTATGGTCTGGAGTTTAAGCTGTGTAGAACAAAGACATTTTAATCCCTAAAATAACAGTAGTTGAATCAGATCTTGGTTAGGTTAGAAGTTTTCGTGCCCCAGTTCAGAGAACACAAATCTGCACAATTTATGGAAAAAAAAAAGTTTTATTCTTAAAATAAAGTGATTTTTTTTTCCCCCAGTATGAGATATTTCTTGTGCGAACAGATAAATTGTAAGCTAGAAAAATGCGGTATTTCAGTTTACTTAGGTGTCGAGTACTGTAGATAATCAGTCAAAGGCCTCTTATTGGACTCAGTGTTCAGTAAAATCACATTTAATCAAAAAGAGAGTCCTGACCTCGCTGTATTTAGATCTGGAACGCCCTCCGAAAACAAGCAGTGAGGTTTCTTATCAGACCCGTGCGCAGTCATTAACCTCTCTCTGAACTGCATGGATTTTCTGCACTGGGGGGGCGGCAGCTCTACTCGAAATGCTGCTTAATCTAGTTTGAGATTTCCCCCTCTCCTCTGATTTGATAAGGCCTTCTTTCGTTAGGAGATCTTAAGGCCTGATCGATCTGCCTCTTCGATCCTCACCTGATAGCGGCGCTGTGTCTTTGCTTTGTTTGGCCACCTGCCTCCTGTAAACTGAATCAAACGCTCCTTCGGTTGACCTTTTTTTTAAATGTTGGTTATTAACCTGATATCCAGATTAACTGGATTATGTGGTCTTGGGTATCCTTGATTTTATAAAATGTCATTTTTTTTAAATAAACCGTATGAAACGGATGGCTGTTGCCTGATAAGTCAATAAGATAAACAGGATTTGGTTTCAGGTCAAATGTGATTTTGCTGTTACTTCGCTGAAAGCCAGAAGACGTTGTCCCTTAAAACAGAAGGATCAGCCCCCAGTGATATTATGAATGTTATAAATCAACATGAATGAGCAAATGATGGGTGATATAACACAATCACAATACTTTTAAGACATCTTCACAAACCCGAATATGCATTTTTTTTGTTTGTTTTTCTGAGGGTTGCTAAGTTGTCCATAGTCTGTAATTTATTATGAAAAAAGTCATATTGTTTACAGCTGGAATTCATTTCTAGTATAAAAGTAGTAAAATGTGATTGAATGACCATTTAACTTACAAAACACTTTGAGAACATATTTTATACACAAGTATTATCCTTTATCTGCCGCACCTCAAAACCGCTTTTGTTATTTTGGCTTAATTTGTTCAGTGTGGTGTAAACCACTGCCACTGCCTCCGTACCGCACACTGGGGTTTAACTCGCTGTCGGGACAAAAACACCAGGTTACGTCGGGCAAGACACCTAACATTACACTCTCATCCCCGATTGCAACAGGATTAAAAACACTGGGGTGGGAAAGGAGAGTCCGTGCAGAAATGTAGAATTTAAAGATGAAATGAATGCTGTGCATGTACTGATCATATTTTGTTCCAGTGATTATTTACTGCTGTGTTAAATTAGTTATTTCCTCCCAGAACTATCATATATAGTGTAATTATAGATGGTATGTGTTGAAGATGCCGTAGCGTATTTATAAATATTTTGTATCATACTATATACCATTTATCATATCACATACTGTGGTAAGATAATAAACAGTACATAATAAATATTGTGTAACATATTTGTAATATCATACCATGTACCAGAGTATACAATCATATGGTATATAAAATAGGGTTTATAATAAATGATATATTCATATGGTGTTTATTATTATTATTATTATTTAATATATGTAATAAATACCAAACTGCAGAGACGTTTGCAAAGAGGAGAAAAAGGCTAACCAGAAAAATATTTTCCTCTGGATGTGTGTGGATGGTCGGTGCTTGATGCTGTAAAAGGGTTCACGTGGTCCCTCTCTGCTCAACAATGTGGCCTTGTTCCTGAAGTGAATGTTCTCTGCAGCGAGCCTTTCATTCTTTTGTGGGCCAAAGGGGGCCCCTCTGGCTCCTCCAGGGGTCGGCCTGGGCCATCAGCGGACTTATATTAGAGGGGGATGTGGGGGGAGAACGAAGAGGAGGGGGGCGGAGGAAGGAGGATGGGGGAAGAAATCAATAAAACAACACCAACAACAAACAGTATGTGCATGTGATGGGCTGTCACATGAATGTAAATAGCCCCTCCTCCATCAGCACTGCGCTTAAATAGCCCACCCTGAGTCATCAGATACTAAACGCCGCTTTCTGGGTCAGTGGCAGGCCGTGTGAGTGTGTGTGTGTGTGTGTGTGTGCGTGTGTGCGCGCGTGTGTGCGCGTGCGCACTGACTGTATCTGCTGTAATGAGAGGCCCGGCATGGACCTGCCACTCCTGGTCCAGAAAGTTCAGCGCAGGGGCAAAAGGAGAGAGAGGGCCGGTGAGCTACGGACGGTGAGGGAGGGACAGGGACGGTGAGGGAGAGGGTGAAGTAGGCCCGGTGCCACAGAGACAGGGTAAAGGGGGGGGGGCGGTGATGGTGAAGGAGGGTGTAGTGACCTCTGTGTGACACTGTGTTGCACTGCATTACTTCACATTAGTACTGATCAGTTTTAATTATATTGACTATATTTTTCAATTATTTATGATCGTATTAGATGATATTTGCATAGATAAATTCCAGTTGTCTGTATAGATGTAGAAATTAAACTTATTTCTGTTCCAAATGTGTGGCAACGTGACTACATGAAGGTCCACATTCCTGTTTTCCAGAATAAAAATGCTGCTTTTGTTCTTTTTTGTGCTTTTGAGCAGTTTGTAAAGGAGTCATGCTATGAATAGAAACTGGAAATATGCATATAAGATTTTTTTCTGATTAACGTACACCATGGTGGTTAAAAACAGGGCCAGATATTATATAATAACCTTATGGGCAGTTTCCATCAAATTCACAGTACTGACACTTAAACGGCAGGTTTCTGTTTTGTTCTAGAAATACTCTAAAAGGGACCTTAACCCATCACAGAGCGTATCTCCAGAAAGGAAACATTTCTGTATCTTCAGTTTTCAATACCTATATTGAACCGAAACAGATATAAATGTCCGTAGTATTCCAATACCTTTATCTTTTACTATTGCCGGTGGGATAAAAGAAAAAAGGTTTGGGAATAAGCAAAAGTGACCAAGAGTGACTTCTAATAATCAAAGTGAATTTAAAAAGTGACATGAATGTCCACTGATAAAATTAGTTAAGTTAACCCTTTATTAGTCCACAGGAGGGAAATTTGCATTATTACAGCAGTGAAGTGGAATGAGAGAAGAAAGTAGAAGGAGACCAATAAAAACTACAGTATCACAAAATAAAATTGTATAGACTGTTACACATAATAATGGTGATAATGCACATCCTAACTGATTCAAACCAATAAGTAATAAAGCAGCTCCGGGTTGTTGTACAGATTTGTGTGTGTGTGTGTGAGAGAGAGAGGAGTTATAGAGTCTGAGGACGTGTCTGTGCTAAATTTAAACATTGGTATGTTTTGATATTTCATTTGTATTTTCTCTGACTGTTTTGCAGCCACGTATCCCAGCAGCAGTGAAGTGGCGGGCCCGCTGCCCAGCGCCGTGCTGGGGGGCAGTCTGTCCGTGTCCAGCTCAGATCTGTCCACTCAGCAGTCTACGGTCACAACAATGCCCAGCCTGACGTCCCTGCCCCCTCCCCCTCCCTTCACCAGCTCCGCCTCCACACTTGTGAGTATTTCAGAACAAAAGATAAAACATTACGGCCCAGCATTCACTGCAAAACAGATTTACTTTCAGAAATAAGGGTTCCTGAATGACACAAGCGTTTTCTCCATAAAGTACCCACGATTCAGTAGTGATCCCTGGCTGTTGGATCAAAGTCTTTCATTTACTATCAAAACTCAGGCCAAAACAACTTTATGGTAACGCTCAGAAGTTGTGAAAGACATTTATATACATTTGTGTATTTTTACAGCGACACTTTCAGTAAAGAGTGGCACAGAGCTGTCAAAGCTATTTCCATTTTTATCAACTGACTGAAACCTATTTACATCACAACTTTGTGGTCAGTGAGTTCCAGGAGGCTCACGGATGTGGGGTGTTTCTGCTGCTCTCTGATTATGTTGGTAGTTAATCCAACATTTCAGCCTTTCAGTCCAGCTCCTGAAGCCCTGACCAATGGGAGAGCTTGGCTGCATCTGTCGAGATACCATAATCTCAGGAAAGCCCCACAGGAAAGACAGCATGAAACGGTGAATGACTTATCAGAATGTGAGCAGAGCCAAAAAGTACAGTGGTAAATAGATTAATTAGTAATTTTTCTGTTTCTGGTATGCAAATTTAATGTAAATCAGCAGCATAGGTCATTGTGTCTCTTAACCAACAAAAACATTCCTCTGAAACTGGTCAGGTTCAGGGACCGGACTGAAAATGAGTCATTCAAAGTCCTTCAGGAAGCCTGGATCTCTGGGTGTAGATTATAAAGAATCGAGGGGCTCAAGACTTTTGCACAGTGCTGTCAGAGGTCCAGAGAAGGAAAACACAGCAGTGTATGTGTGTGAAGCTGAAACAGACCAAACACCAGTTTTATAAAACCCTCAGTTCAAAGGCATTAAATAACACTGTATGATAATAACAGAATAATAATTGTTTTAAAAAAAAAATAAAGAAAAGTAATTAGGTGTTCAGACAGCTGGTGCAGGAACAGGAAAGTACAGTTTGTGTCTTTAATTAACCACAGCATCAACACAAACTGCATCGGGAACAAGAGCTCATCCTGATGGAGCCGCATGCTAAAGAGGCTGGTTCTGGCCAGAAGTTTATAGACACAAGTTTGTGTGACATCACTGCATAATGGTGTCTGTGATTTCATCAGCATTGCTGAGGGTATTCACATTTGGATTTTTGTTCTGATGGCATTTGGAGTTCAGCTCCAATTGTGGTCCTGGTTTAAAAAAATGCATCTATTGTAATGAGCACAAAATGGAGACCCCTCCCTGTGGAACGGGGCCCGGGGGGTTCTTTGTTGAGAAAGAACTCACTGCACATTGTCTGCCCTCAGCTGCTCAGAATGATGGAGTGACTGCTTCACTTGATAAACGGTCCAGTTTCACGCAAAGTCCAAAATGTGCTCAGACCTGAAGATAAACCGGCCTGCTGATGAGGGTACTCTGAATATAAAAGGCAGAACACATACAATGATAATAATAATGATAATTTTGATTTATATATTTTAGTATATCTCAAACTCAGGGTTGCTTTATAAATACGTGACAGAGACAGACAACAAAATCAGCTTTAGTCAAAAAGTAGAAAACCAAAAGTAGATATTAAATTGTCCAAATTACAACAAACACAGATTACAGTCGGAGGAAAAAGAAAATAAAATCAAGTTATTCCTTTTTGTGCTTTACAGAGGAGTCTTTATTTCATATTTTTCAGCACTTTCATGTTTTACACTGTTTTTACATGTTTCACAATTGTGTATATATAATTTTTTTTAGTAATTTATGTAACTTTTTATCTTTAGGTTTATAGATGTTTGTGTGTACTTATTATGGGATGAAAGTAAGCATGTTTATGATCAGGGGATTTTTATTTGTCTTTATTAAGTGATAAAAGTAATGTGGATTCCCTTTAAAAATGTTTTTAATGCGTGTTGAAATTCACACTGCCTTAAACTGTAAACGTTCCTGGTGCCTGACTGCATGCAGAATAAGATGATCCTGTATACAGTGTAGGGTTTGTGTGGGTTCTCTGGGACGGTGATGATGGGAGCCCCTGATGCTGGTTGTTCTTGTGTTTTTCTCTGTAGTTTTGAATTTAACGTCTTTGTCCGTGTGAGGACTTTATCGCTTGCCCCGAGTCCAATCCCGCGGGGGAAGGTTGGTGTGTGTGGTTTCAGGGCGGGTGGCGGCGGTGTGCGGTGTTTATGAAGGGGCGGTTTATATAACCGCACGGTCAGTGGGTGAACGGTGACGTGAGTGAAGCTGTGAGAGGAGCGCCCCTCTAACAGCGAGGCCAAATAAACAGCGTGACGTGTTTTAGTCCGCCAGAAAAAAAAGCCTGACTGGATTCAATAACACGTGTGTGTTATTTAAATAAACCACTGAATTTCATTTAAGAATTTTATAGGGATGCACCAAAAGGATTTTTTTGGCCAAAAACCAAAAATGAGGAAACACTTGGCTGAAAACGGAAAGAAGTCATTATACCAGATTTTTGTAATATTGCTGTTATGGCTGGGACTTTGTGTACTTACCTCACTAAAGTCAAGCATTGCAATTGCATAAATTAATATTCATGGTTCCAAGAATAAATCTGTTACAAAACTATGAAAATATTTATTTAGCATTCAAACAATGCACAACACAAATGAAATCTGAAATAAAATATTTTACTTGGCCCCACATATGAATCACCTAAAAGCAAGATAGCTGAAATATTATACAATTAAATATCTTCTCTCATAAAACTAGTGAATTCTAGTGCGTTTTAATTTTCTGAACGAAGTGCATGAAAAAAGTGCATTCAGAACAAGTGCTTTTAAATACTGATGAAAGATATAACAACATTCTCTGTAGGCCTATAACAAAATAGTGTATCAAAACGAAGACTGGCATAGCCCCTATATTAACTGTACTCACTGGAAAACTTTCTTCCCTTTTCAAAAACACAGGTGTGCTCGAAGGGTCTTGCCTCTTCTGTGCTTGATCGGGATGTTTTGATTTTATATGATGAATTAATCCCGATGTCTAGAAATGTTGGCATTCCACACTTTACAAGTGTCTGTGTGTCTTTCCAAATGCAACCACACGGCAGACATGTTGACTCTAATCCAATCTGGCACGTGTGGGCTGCGGTTGTTGATTGTGTCATCACTGTTTCAGTCGCATTAACAAAAAAATTCACAGAATATTCGGTGCATCCCTAGAATTTTTATTTAATCACCCGTTAAATCCCAGATGTTTAGAGTGCAGTTTTGGTTGCAGCATTCATATTCACTTGAATTACACCCTTAAACTCCCACACAGCCAGAATCATGACATCTGTAATGAATTTTGAATATATTTTTGCACTGTGAACCTTTCTTGTTGCGCTGTATAGGAGACTAGCATTATTTGGGCAAATTGCTGGTTGAGTTCTCGGCCAGCGTCTGGGTTCCACAGACAGGAGCAGAGTAAAGATTTTCCTCTGAAGTGTTTGGGCCGTCAACAGTGATTTAACCCTGATTAGAGTGATGGTTATGGTGAGAGTAATGATTTAAATGTTGACAGTGTTTTTTCGCGGTGAGGAGGTTTGGCTCTTTAGCGTGACGCGCTCTTATTCCAGATGGTCTTTATGGCTCCTCCTTCCTGACGGAGCTCTGGCTTGCTGCTCTCTGGTCCACAGCATCTTTCTGTTGACCTAAGTGGGGTCTCCTGGCAACGCGGCCGTCCCCCCATTAGTGTCCCAGCGTATGGATGCACAAAGGTGGTGTGTGTGTGTGTGTATATAGTTAGATTAATTCAGCTGAATTTGTCTTAAGGTAAATGTTAAAGATGAAGTAAACTAAGTATTAACGAGTTTGAGAACATACATTTAATATAATTAAAATTGTAATAAATTCTAACATTCATAACATGACTTACACACACTCCTCCTGTTGGAATTGATAGACAGGAGATTTTCAGTGGTTAAGGTAAGGAGTGTAGTGTTGACCTTTGACCTCCTGAACACACCTCTGCAGCCCGGCAAACGGAGAGACTCGGAACGTCCTGCACGGAGCCGCTTTTTACACACACACACACACACACACACACACACACACACAGGCAGCCCTTCACTGCGCACGCGCGCGCACACACACAGACACAGCCAGCCCTTCACCACACACACAGACTTGTCCTTCACTACACACACACACACACGGCCCTTTGCTCCACACACTGGCTGAAAGAAAAGAAAAGGGGCGGGGCTCACTTTATGAAAAGATAAGGCAGAAAAACAGGAGAGCGAAGATCCAGAAAGCAAAACTAGGAGAGAAATCCATGAGAAAATGATGCAAAATCAGATTCAATTGTAGCCAAAACTGAAACTTCTCTTTATTTTTATGCAAAATCGAATGATTTAGATGTAAAGAGTCATTCTGAGTGGATTTGATGTCTGGAGATACTCGGCAAGTCAGTTATTCCCAGTGGAGGTGAATGGAACCAGACGTCTGCCTCTAAAATATCAAAGAAAGTTGGTTCTGGTTGCCCAGCCTGACCCCTGAGACGTTGTTCTACTAGAGTTCTGAGAACATTTTGGTCCTAAAACTAAACCAATTCATGGTGGAGGGATACACGCAGGGCATCGTGAGGTACAATAGTAAAAAGTGATTTTGTTCAGATTCACTATTTTACCATCAACATCATCTATATAGACACATGGAGCTTCACTGGGGGGCGATAAAAAATAAAACAGCTGGAATTTGAGTTGGAGACGTCTGGTTCCGTTCAACTCCACTAGAAAGAAATCAGAGTCTCTACAATCAACCGTTTCTGGATGACTCTTTACATCTTATACACTGAATTATAAGAATTTTGTCTGGAATTCCCATTTAATGCTTCAGTGCGTTTGAGCTAAAGTGTGTTTTCCTGTATGAGACGCCATTCTTTTTCTTTTTCACTTTGTGGTTCTCTTGCCGTGTCAAGGCCTGCTCTCAAGAGATATCTGAGTAGAGAAAGTGCATTAATTTACTCTTTAAAAATCAACAAAACATGGACATTGGAGCTCATTTACACACACTGCTCCTCAGGGGCCCTCAGACAAGCAGCCCTGCATAGTAATGATGTAATTATATAATAGAGATGTAATAATGATATAATCCAGTCTGAGGCCTGTGGGGAAACTGTCTGTTTTTGTTAATTTTGGGGGAAAGATAAAAATAAAACATCCTAAAATAACGAGTCGAGGCAGATGAAGGCATCCTCACTGCAGTTATGCGTCACGGATTCCGATAAGCTTCATTAATAATCTGAGAGAGAGAGGTAGAGTTGTTGAGAGAGTGAGAGGCAGAGGTAGGGTGTGTTGGGAGAGAGGGGCAGAGCGTGTTGGGGAGAGAGGGAGAGAGTGCGTGTTGGAAAAGAGAGGGGAATAGCGTGTTGGGAGAGAGAGGGGAATAGCGTGTTGGGGGAGAGAGTGCGTGTTGGAAAAGAGAGGGGAATAGCGTGTTGGGGGAGAGAGTGTGTGTTGGGAGAGAGAGGGGAATAGCGTGTTGGGGGAGAGAGTGCGTGTTGGGAGAGAGAGGGGAATAGCGTGTTGGG
>JBBPCY010000001.1:9392147-9404994 GCA_037974405.1 Brachyalestes nurse
GAGAGAGGGGAATAGCGTGTTGGGGGGGAGAGTGCGTGTTGGGAGAGAGAGGGGAATAGCGTGTTGGGGGAGAGAAAGAGTTAGTGAGTTTCTGGCCAGAGAAGAGTGAAAGCTCTGTGTTAGAGCCAGTCAGGAACGTGAGGAGGAGCGTTTGAAGATCACTGTCTGAGTTTTGGATCTGGAAGAGTTTCTCAGTGTTGTGGAAAATTGTTCCACGTTGGACTGGAAAGTGTCCATACACTCAGTGTTTCTTCTCAGTGTTTACATTGATCTCACTGGCGCATGTTACGAAGATTCTTTATTGGGTTACTGTGTGCTTATTAATATTAATTATATTATTCAGTGTGAATTGACTATAGGGAATTTATAGGTAAAAATATCAGTGTTTTCTTAAAGACCTCCATCATTGAAGTAAATACACTGTGTTTATCGTCTAAAAAATGTACTTGTTTATGCTAATTATGCATTCATGCAATTTTGGTAATTAGAAAAAAAAAGTTTCTCTTTTTTTTTAATTCATGTATTTATTTTACCTGAAAAGGGATCACATTGTGATGCAAATAAAGTTACATCCTGAAATTGTTACACAATTTATGCAGATGAGATGTTTTGCATATTGTTGTGATAGAAGTGATAATTTCAGGTTTGTTCTCAGTGGGATTGTAAAGATAACGTTTTGTTGGGCTGTTGCTCCCCCTCCCAATAAGGGAAATGGTTTAATTGGATTAAATAATTAGTGTTAGAAGCACATGGTCTGTGTTCTGTGTCTGCTGTGGCTCACAGGAAGTGCAGCTGGCACAGACACACACACACTACATACACACAGACACACACATTCAGACATACACACACCGACACACACACTACATACACACAAACACACTTTCAGACAGACACACACACTACACATACACACTCAGACATATACACCCCGACACACACAAACTACATACACACAACTACACACACTCATACACACACCGATACAAAACATACACACACATGCACCCCCCCCCCCAATTTGCTACTCCTTATTTCCTAAGGATGAGTTCTGCCCAGTTTATAAGCGTTTATTGGCGTGTATTCTGTAAAAAAGGTTTGTGTTGCCCTAGACTCCGATGGAAGCTCTGAAAGGCTGTCCAGATTTTTATTGTCTTGTTTTTTCTCTGAAGCGTCTATAATGAATGAAATGAATGATGGTGATCGAATTATTGAAGTTCTTCTGAATTATTTTTCTCTTTTTCAGCCGCAGACCAACTCCCTGCCAGGACCTTTTAACCTGGCGCCGTCTCACATGTTCGGAAACCGCCTGAACCCCAACTCTGCCATGGCAGCACTCATCGCCCAGTCAGAAAACCCCCCTGCAGGTGAGGGTCATCACACACACATACACTCACACACTCTCACACACGTTCACTCACTCATTCACACACACACACACATGCACTACACACTCTCACTTATGCACAAACGCACACACTACATACTCTGATCACCCACCGCCCTCCGGGTCTTCTCTCCGGGTTCTCCTCTCCTGGTTCTCCCTGCACACCCGGGAATGTGTGATCAGCTTAACCCCTCCTACCCAAATCTCAGAGCGAGGGGGAACGAACAGAGCTGCAGGACAGACGAGTAGAAAGTGTGCATTCCTGTTAAATGAAGCATGTTAGCACTCAAACATTTCATTAATTTGGCCAGTGACTGTGGGGATGCCCCGGGCGGGGGGCGGCGGGGGAGGTGCAGCTTACCTCCGGGTGCCCCTCTCCCTCTCTCTCCCCCAGTCTTTCTCAGCTCTGAAAACTGGGCTTCTGCACAACGGCAGATTAAACTCTTACACATAAACGTACAAACAAGGTTCTTTGGAGCACTGCTAGAAAAACTCAGAGCCTTTCAGTTTGTGCTGGATCTCTGTGTAGAGAATGAGAACCTGCTGGCGCGTCACTGCCGATTGGTTTGAGAACCACTGTTTCAGAGAACTTTTTAATTCTTTTTAATAACCTTTATGTAAAGCAAACACCCTACACTGACTGAGCCCTCAGTCTGTATTTTCATAGCGACTATCGCCAGGACAGCCTCTAGAAATCACCTGATGAGAAACAGAGACATCCAGTATTTGCCAGGATATTTTTTGGGGAGGAAACACATAATTATAATTTTATTAGGATTTTATTATAGGTCAGTAGTGATGAATAAAAAAAAATTCTGTCTGCTAAAAGAACTCAAAAAGTTGAACATACTGTAAATGTGTTTGTTAGTAAAGAATATTGTACATTTTTAGTATGTAAAATACACATACGTATACACATATGGTGTTTGTAAGGCCACACCGTGAAAACAGATCAGGTCTCTCTTCTGTTGTGATAATGTTAGCTTGTTAGCATGGTGGCTAATCTGTTGTTTCCAGCCTGCCTGTTCTGGATTAGCTACAAGAACACACAGCTCAGCGTTACGTAACGAACCTGAACTCCAACCCAAATTTACAAATTTCAATGACATTTTTGCCAACCTTAGCAACAGTAGCTATGGAAAAACACATTTGTGGGTGGAGAAGGGCTAGATCAATTAAAGATTTCTCCTGGAATTGTGCATCCAAGCCAAGAACAAGTTAGGAACCTCTTTAAAAAAAAAAAAAAAAGATGTGGGGTGGGGGTGAAAGGAGGGATGTGGCCTTTGAGAACTAATGGATCGGTCGTGCCCCCCTCCTCAAAGAGAGGTCAGAGAGGTCAGAGGCCCTTTTAACGAACAATCAGCGAAAGAGGACTCCTCAAAAAAAAAATCACCACTTGGTTTGGGACGCCCCCCCAGGCTCGCAACTCGACAGCTCCATACAGACCGAGCAACCGGACACCCACTGGACGTTTAGACATCAAATATCAGGCGGCTGTTTGAATGAAGACTCGCTCGGTTTAAAGTGCCCATATCATATAAAAAAACACTGTGCTTTTGTATACAATGCTATTTAAAAACAGTGCTGTTCCCTCCCTGGTCCACCAGTCTGTCTGGAACCTGTGCACCAGAAACAGCCCAAAAACCAACAGTTACACACATCCCACACACCCACCACAGTGCGTCAATCAGTGTTTCAGGCAAAATTACTTTTTTAACAAGGCGCAAGACAGGAAAACCAATCGGAACATTTACATATCAGTACAAGGTGGTACAGCTATCACAAGAAGTGGTGAGGAGAGGTTAGAAAAGGGTCATGTGACAAGAAATCGTGATTTTTTATTTTTTTTGGTACATAATCCTAGTTAACTTGTTCGATTAGGAAACAAATGTGTATGATCTGATTACTTTCGTGTATATATATATATAATTTGAATTATTTTGTGTAGAAATTGAGTATGACATTTATGTGAGTGTATGCATAAATAAACATATACATTAGTGTATATGTATGTATACATTGTTTTCTTGACCTTTTATTTTTTTGGGTATTGTAATTGATTACTGATTCTAAATTAAAATGAAAAGCCGCCTGTCAGATGAAAGCATATTTCCACCCTTTACTAATCGTCTCCTGACGGCGTTATTGTCCAGCCTGTCGGTCAGGATTAGCCGAGCTCAGGTGCAATGGTGGTGCTGCCAGCCTGGAAAGTGTTAAAACTGAAGAAGGAGAAAAATGAAGAGGGATGGGGGGGTTAGGGGGAGGAGAAAGGAGGGATTGGCCAGCGTTGAGTGTGGGGGAGGAGGGGGCACAGGAGAGAAGAAGAACGAGGGAGGGGCGGGGGGGTTGTGTTTGGCTTTAAGCGCATATGTGATTCATTACTTTCACTGCAGAAAATGAAAAGCGGTGTCTGGCGTGGGGCCTGCGGGCGAGGGCAGCAGGAGAATCTATGGGGGAGAGAGAGAGGGAGGAGGGGTAGAGAGAGAGAGAGAGAGAAAGCATCTCTCTGACACTCAGGAGGTGTCAGTGTGCAGCCTGAGCTGCCAGAGACGCCAGAGACAACACTAGAGGCTGAAGATGGATCTGTGCGAGGGAGTTCTGACAGCTCTAGCGGACCGGGACGTCCTCTCTCTCAATTTTTTCCCACCTTTTTTAACCCATTTCCCAGGATCCTCCAGTGCTGGCTCACTAATGTATCTGGGGTGCGGCGTCTCCTTATCACGCGTGCTGTGTTTACCTTTCAGATCCGGAGCTGGGGGAGGGGGCGCTCGGCTTCCCCAGAAGAGGAACCCCACCAAAGGCCAACCTCTCCCCACGGTAAGACCCTATTTACATTCCAGCACTGCCTCCCCTCCTCCAGACGCACACACACTCACTCACAAACACACAAACTCACTCACACACACACTTACTTTCACACACTCGCACACAAACTCACACAAACGCGCACACACTCTTTTTCTCTCTCTCCCTCCCTGTTCCTGGCCCCTCGTTCCCTGGCTGTCTCACACACTCGGTCTCTCCAACCAGTTTTTCCGCCGCTCAGCTGTTTCCGCGTGGTTACGAAGGTCTTGATGCGACAAACGCCAGAATTGTTTTTGGGTTTTTTTCCCTTTTTGAATTTTAGCCAGTGTTGGTCTCAAATGCTGGTGTACAAGTTTTGCAAATGTTTATTTGATGTTTCATTTATATCATTCATAGAGTTTCTTTCACAAAAGTAAGTTGTGTCGTAGTAAGGCAGGTGTAAGTGAAAGTTCTGCTTTGTCTATTAAGTTCAGATGTTTTTTCCGACTGAATAATATTGACTGGTCAAAATTAATCATGTTTTTCAGTGTGCTGATTTGTGTGAGGAAGAATGTTCACGTCCTCTTAAGTCACTGTGGATTAAAAATGTCTGCCAGATGAGTGTGATTTAATGTGCTTGAAGCTTCCTGCCAGTTTTGAGTAAAACCCAGAAGTGTGTGTGGGTTTCTGCCTGGCACCTGGTTTAGACAAGCAGTAGCTTGTTTGTCGCAGTACAAAAATGAATTATGTCAAACACCATTTCGGAAGGAAAAAAATGTTTGTAGAACTGTTGGCACCCCCCTGTCCATGACAGTGTGTCCTAGAGGAATGGAGCCCGCCCCACCTCGGTCGACTCCTGCTCTTGAACTGTGAATATTTTGCTGTCTTATCTCTTTGATCCGCACCAGAGCTGCCAGCATGGCTCTCGCGGCTCTTGGCTACTCAGTGGAGATTTACGAGCGTGCTTTGCCGGACTGCGTCCGGACCTAATTACCCCAGAGACGGATTCTCGCATGGGTTAAGCCCTGATGGAGAGCCCAGAGCTGGGTGCATTCATAATATCTCCGATTGCTGTCTGTCCAAACAAAGGAGATTTACAGCATCAGGCAAACGACCAGCCCGGCACTTTCTTTCTGGACGTCTTTTCCTTAAAGATTTTTTTTGTTTGCAGTAGCGACGTCACACTTCAAACCATTGGCCTTGTATTATATTACAAACCAAGTTCACTGAAGCTTACAAATACAGTAGCATGCAAAAGTCTTGGATACTTGAGAAAATGATTTTTAAACCCTGTTTAGCTCAAAAACCTTTTATAACCAAAACAAGCCTTGATATTATTTATAGCTTTCTTGTTTGTTTACTTTTATTCTGGTGTTAACTTGTGTATTTGATGGCAGACAGTCCCTCACTGCTCAGATAAGTAGCTTTAGACCGTCTGCACAGGTGCCTTAGACTTTTGCGTGATACTTTTAGAAGTGCATCATATAAAAACATCTTATTCCAATTTTAGAAAAGTTCTAAACTTAAAAATAATGGAAGCTAGCTGTGTTTCTGCCATGATTTGGCTTTGCCCGTTGTATTTCATGCTCATTTGTCAAAATTGGATAATTTTTTATTCCGTCCAATCCAGCATGTATTTCATATCGTCGAGGCACAGGTTCTGAGTATCGGATCAGTTCTGTCTCTAGTGAGCGGAGGAATGTGCTCTTTGGGGAATGACGCTAGACCAGAGGCAGTGAGGAACAGTTCTGATTGGTCAGTCTGTAAATCTCGGCCTTTTCAGCTCCATAGAAACCTCCACCACGCTGCAATGCCCTCACGAGCACGTCTGAGGAAGCAAGGCTGGAATTTGGCCTTTGGCTCAAGTCCCGGTCTGATTACAAACCAATCACCGTAATGCATTTTCATGAATGAATTAATGCATTGTGTGCAGCGGCGCTCCTTTTGGTTACAGGGCTCTGTGTACACGGTCATTACCCTGATCTTGTGTATTAAAAAGTAACAGTATTGTATTGTTTCCACCACCACCCCCACCCCCACCCCTAAGCTCGCCATTAAGCGGACTGCATATCCGCTACGACCCGTCGGGGCCCCTGGTGCCAGGACTGGGCTCCAGCTCCGACTCGCTGCCTCCAGTGGCCACCAGCATTGAACAGCTGCTAGAGAGACAGTGGAACGAGGGCCAGCAGTTTCTCCTCCAGCAAGGATCGCAGGGAGATGGTAAGAATAATCTCTCACTCACTGTCAGAGACACACACACACGTGCGCGCGCCACACTATGGCACACCAGCATATTCCATGCAAGCATATTGCTACTGTCATATCGCAACCATTTTTTGCACCACTTTAAAAATGCCATCTGCTCCATAAAAAGGAATGACAAATGAACCAGTTGGAACAGTCCAGAGTCACTTACTTCATTACTCTGTCCTGTGGGGTGTTTTGGAGATGCAGGTCTGTGATGATGGACACTGTTTTTTCATGTGTTTAAATTGGGCTGCACAGTTGGTCGTGATTAAATAAAAGATGAGTAGGTCATATATATATTTTTTTTTTGAGCTTCTGATCAGCCACATTTAAAACCGCTAACAGATGGAGAGAATGACACTGGTCTTGCAGTTGCACCTGATTCTGGGTGAGATATTTGGGTGTTTCCAGTGTGCAGTGGTCAGAACCTTGGAGCGCCCAAGGAATTAGAACCGGAGAACCGCAGACAGGGTTGTGTGCGCCTCAGGCGCATTGGTGCACATCTGCTCCAGACATAGCCGCAGACCAGTCAGAGCGCCCATCCTGTCTCCAGTCCACCACTGAAAGCTCTTGGACATCAGAACATCTAGACTGTGGAGTGATGGAGGGAGATGGTCTGGTCTGTATGAATCATGCATTCTTCTCCTTGTGGACAACCGAAAGTGTGTCGCTGACCTGGAGAAGAGACAGTGAGGCAGTGGAGACAGTGTGATGTGTGATGTTCTGCTGGAAAACCGTAGGTCCTGCATTCATGTGGACGTTCTGTTGAGCTCGTGAAATTAAAAAAAAAATGTAAAATGATGGTGCTTACAAACTGTGTAGGCAGTGTTCTTAAGTAAATTAATGAAACCAGCAAAAATAAGGAGAAACAAACTTTTCTGTGTGTGTGTACATACATATATATATATATATATATATATAAAATGTGTGTATATGTACCTAAATTAACCCCGTCCACCCCCTCACCTCACACGTGAAAAACTGTATAAAAAATGTAATCATACATATTTTTTTCAATTGAGTCTACTTTGATTAATTTAGTCGAAGGCGTGCGTGGACACATTTTCTTCTTGTTAGAACATTTGATAGATATTTATTACAACAAACAGCATTCACTAATTCAGCTTATATGTTTGTTAATCGTTGCTGTGCTTCTATACTTTAGATTATTTTTCCCATCAGTTTTGATAAAATTGTCTAATTCTTATCAGAACACTATTGAAATGTGTTCTGTCTTGCCTCCAGAGGCGTCGCTCTTTATCTGATACTCTGCATTTCTGGCAGTGTAATTGAGTCCATAAATCCTTTTTTTTAATGTATGTGTAATTACACCTTCAGTCATAAAAGGGCCCATTACACCGCTTGTCAGTCAAACAAACCTTGCGACCATTTGAAGTCTGTAATTGCATCCAGTCCTCGGGCTTATTCGAACACAAGTCAACTTTTCGTTAACCAATTAATTAGTTAATTGCATTCGCCACAGTAATTATAAGCTCTATTACACGTCAGTATATTCCTCCTCGCTTCTCTTTTACGGACGGAGGAAGAATGGCCTGGCCTGCAAGCGGCCAGCCTGAGTCTAGGTCAGTTGTAGAACATGGAGCTTCTGAAGCTTTTCTTTATGAGGAGCAGCTGTTGGTTGAGAGTGAGAGGAAATTCAGGCGGGTGCAGGGGCCTCCACCGGAAGTGGTGGGCCGTTTGTGTAGAAGCTGCCCTTTACTGCTGATCTGAAACCAGTTCTGTGGTTCCTGCAGTGTGTGTGTGTGTGTGTGTGTTTGTGTAACTGGTATTGAGTCAGCACGTCTAAAAGGCAGCTTTGGTCGTTGGTTGGGTTGGAATAATCTGTGATCAACCTTTGCTAGTATGTTTTAGGTTTATGTTTAAAAACATGTATACAAATATCTGGCTGGTGTCTTTTCAAATCTTGCATTTTCTAGTGGGTAGGAGGAGGGTGGGAATGGGGGGGTTCAGGGGGGCTCAGGGTGTTGGGGGGGGTAAGTGTTGGGGTTTGGTTTGACTGCATTCAGTATCATCTGGGTGTGATATTTTTCCCTCCTAATGTCATGTGTGTAAATTCCATTTTCTCTTGGTCTTATGAAGTGTTTTATTTACCATAGTGATAAATAAGCCTGAAACATGTCAAGAATTCAGTCGGGCTCTAAAATGTTTGTTAAAAAAAAAAAGATAGAAACCAATTCTAAGAGTATTAATGAAAACTAGAATATTTTAATTATTCCAACCGGCCTGTTGGTAGTTACTGACTTTGTAAACCAGATGTTTCTTAATGGCTGATTAAACTGATTGGCTGATGCAAACAAAGCTCAAGGTTTTTTTTTTTTGGTGTTGTTTAGCTCAAAAATGGTGTTGAAGTTTTCACTGATACCATTTGTGGTAAGTTCACTATGTAATGCTGAGAGTGTAGTTTTATTAAATCTCTTCGGGTTCGGGGTGAAAAGGGCCTGCGTTTGTGGTTTACTGGCTCTCTCAGTTCTGAATCTACCTCTGCGATTGAGCAGCACTCATGACATAAAACATGACCTAAACCTACATCAGTGCAAGGAGGAGTGCATGATTTACACTCTTTCGTGTGTGTGTGTGTGTGTGTGTGCGCAGTGCTGGGTATGCTGAAGTCCCTGCATCAGCTGCAGATGGAGAACCGGCGGCTGGAGGAGCAGATCCGGACTCTCACCATGAAGAAGGAGCGTCTGCAGCTGCTGAGCGCCCAGCTTTCTGTGCCTTTCACCCCCGCTAGCACCACCGCCACCACCGTGTCCTCCCCTCTGTACCCCAGCAACACTCACGCAGGTTAGCCTCGCACACATTCAGGGCAGCCGTGCAGATACAGAGCAGGACCAAACACACAGTTTCTTCAGAAACCGACTGACATCTCAGGCCAAGGACTGCACCCTCTATGACCAGGGCTGTCCAAAGGGGGACAGATAAACTCACCGTCACAGAGTCGGCCACACCCAGCCTCCATGCCCTTCTCTCACTTTGAATGTGTGTATATGTAAAATTTTTGAAATATTAATATATTCTAAAATAGGTTTTGCAGTACAAGTAGTGTATTAAAGAAAATTTGACCCTTACACACCACAGTTGTTATAGATCACCCGTGTCTTCAGCTTAGGACACCCGGCCTCAGGGGCCACAGTTGGCAATTGATTTAAATGAACACCAGCACACGTTATGGTACAACTTTATGGTAAATAATGTGCACTGTCCCTGATAAATAAGAAGATAAACAGAAAAACTTTTTTTTTTTAAAGAAAGCATTTAAAAATTCTAATTACAGTCGTAACTACAGTAACACACCCTCTCTGGAGAACACACTTAAATATATTTTTCTGCCAATATAAGCTGCAGGTTTCTGTTTTATTTGCTAATTTTAACTTTCATAATTGAACTTATTCTTAACATTTATTTTCTGTTCCTTTATTTTTCCCAGCAAAATAGTATAAGTGAATTTAAAATAATAAACTGTGTTCTCTGTAGTGGGTTTGTACTTTCTTACTTGTTTAAAATCAGCGTGTAGTCGTTTGACTGAAGGTGCACAATATTCTGTGCACCAATATTCTGGCCGTTCTCCAGATTTGTAGATCTTTGTTTTTAGCCCTCAGTCGGTTTATTGTGCCCCCTCCTCTACCCCCCCCAGGGCCAAATATTTGGGCAGCCCTGGCCTACACACGTGCAAACTGCCTAACCACACTCTCACACACACACGTACGCACCCGCACACACACGTCAGCACACTAGAACACACACCAGAACGCCACTCTTACCCTCACACGCACTCCGTCACCCCCCCCCCCCTCCCCTGCTCCCCCCTCACTGCACTGTTGGTGCAGCCCCCCCAGCTCTAGCCTGTCTGCTCACCACTCTCATGTGAAGTTGCAAAATCTTTCTCTCCTCCAGACATGCTGAACAGCAAGAGCATTCAGCTAGGCAGCAGTGTTTTAACAGACTCCTCTCAACCCTTGCCCACTCAGGTAACTCCCTCTACCCCTGCTCTGCAGATGAGATCTGCTGGGACTGAGCACCTGTTTAGTTGAGTCACAGTGTTATTATGTACAACATTATAGTCTCGCTATTGAATACCAGTAAATTCTTTACTTGTGCGCTGTCTGTAGTGTTGTGATTTCTGCATCGCTGCCGTAAGAAAACCTCTCCGGTTTATTTTCATTGTTTTTGTACCTGAAAGTGCCATTTAGGACCAATACAAACTGAAGACTTAATGTGTGGTAACAGTAGGGATGCACCAGTTATCAGACGGCACCACCCATTGTTCATGTACTTCTCTGACAATGCTGATACCTAAACATTTATAAAAAGTAAAGTTCCTGGATCTGTATCAAGGAAAAGTATAATGTTTATTTTATGTAGGGTTACTTTAGTTAGTTACAGTTTTCTGCTGAAACAGAGCTTCTGATATGCCAGATTCCCTGATTAACATTGATTTTCCTCATTTGAATGATTTTATATATAAAGAGAGAGAATTATGGAACTCTTTTTATGTATGTTTTTTATTCTTACTAATCAGAGTCTGTACCACTGTACTACGCCTCTTTATGGAGGCACGACTGGGTTTGTGTAGCTTTCACTTCGGAGAGAAAGGGTTTTTTTATGGCAGCGACGTTTTGTATTCCTGTTTTCATTTTTGTTTTTTGGGGAATGGACTTCCTAAATGCTTCCTCTGTTGCTTTTTGTTTTCTGCCACCCCCCACCCCCAAAAACCTCAAACCTCATGTAGGATCTCCTGTCTGGTGGCCATAGTAGTGGCAGCAGCACTTCCTCCCTCTCCACCCCCCCCTCGGTGGCCCACAGCCCCCCCCAGCAGCAGCAGGTTAACGGTGTGACCCTGCAGCCGAACACCAATCCCTCCCTGTCGGGCATGGGGGTGAGCGGCCTGATGGGCGCACTGCAGGGCGGCCATGCTGCCATGAGCGGCATCATGGGCACCCTGAATGGAGTGATCCAGACTCCTCCTGGCCTGGGACAGAACTCCAGCCCCCTGCCCCACCCCTCCACCGTCACCACCACCTCCCTGCCCCTGTCCGGCAGCCTCAACAACAGGTACGTGGGTCAAGTGCAGAATCAGAGTCAGAAAACTTTATGGATCCTGGATGTTCCGACTGCACAGAAAGACCGAGACGAACAAGATAAAATATAGTCTAAATAAATCCAATAAAACTCAATACGAAATACCCGATACAATAAACTCTAATACTTATTAGTGCCACTGGTGCCGTTACTTTATTACACTTATGAGTATTATTTAATGTTGTGGTACTTTCTGACTGCGCTTTAAAAAATAAGAATAAAACCTGCTGTATTATTCTGCAACATTCCTTCAGAAATAGCCAAATTGTTCTGATTTGCGATCAGTACTGTTTATTCTTTATATGGGCTTTCAGGATGGACAGCACTGTGTAAAAGTCTGGACCACCCCCACCCCCTACCCTTTCTTCATGTTTTGCTTTGCGCTGCTTTAGTTTTAGTCTAGCGTGCATGTTGTCATCGTTCTCTCTTTCTGACTCTTCTCTCTCTCGCTTATGCAGCAGCGTGACCACTGCAAAAAACAGGTGAGGACTGGGAGCGTGTGTGAGCTTGAGTGTGTGTGTGTGTATGCATGTGAGTGCGCACTTGCGCTTGTGTGTTTGTAAGCGCGTGTGAAAGCAAGTGTCATTATTTTCTGTCATTTTGAAAACTCCTTTCACACATTAGTTGTGCTTCTGTGTTTTAAACTCTTATTTCTCTCTGTTTTCTCTGAATGGTGGAAATAAACGGAAGTTTGATTGTAAATATTCTGTATAAGTGCAGGGTGTCGAGACTGCTGAATTAGTATTGAAACAGGTTGAACGCAGAATCATATTTTGCTCCAAATGTTAAATCCCATGTTTTGTTTAAAGGGTGTATCAGAGACCTTGTATTGAAAAAGCTCTGCAGCAGAAAGTGACAGCTCCAGCACAGTGTGTTGTTACTCCAGAAGATTGTGAACACACTGCTAGTTTGAGGGAAATGTGCTTTTCAGTGTAATTTGCTGTTTCCCTAACGTTGAGGAGCGTTTGTGTTTGGGTGATGTTTATGTAGCACTGTTGGATGTAGTCTGCTGACAGGAGTGTGTGTGTGTGTGTGTGTGTGTGTGTGTGTGTGTGATGGCAGTGCGGTGAGGTTCTTCACTGAGCAGCAGAAGCAGCTTCTCCTCCATCAGCACCAACTGCAGCAGCTCTTCAACTCCCAGCAGCCTCTACCAGTAACGACACACACAAAACACATACAGACACACACTCTCGCACACCACATACAGACACACACTCTCGCACACCACGTACAGACACACACTCTCGCACACCACATACAGACACACACTCTCGCACACCACATACAGACACACACTCTCGCACACCACGTACAGACACACACTCTCGC
>JBBPCY010000001.1:9428196-9446510 GCA_037974405.1 Brachyalestes nurse
CAACACACTCAGTCTCTCCTCAGCATCCTCCTCCCAACACACTCAGTCTCTCCTCAGCATCCTCCTCCCAACACACTGAGTCTCTCCTCAGCATCCTCCTCCCAACACACTGAGTCTCTCCTCAGCATCCTCCTCCCAACACGCTCAGTCTCTCCTCAGCGTCCTTCTCTTAACAGTCTTTCCTCAGCGTCCTTTTAGCAACACGCTCAGAGTCTCTCCTCAGCATCCTTCTACCAACAAAGTCTTCAGCTGTCCCTCTAATAAACTCATTCTTGATCCTGTCCATCCTCATCACTCGCAATGCAAATCTTAACATTTTCATATTAACAAATTAGTGTTATAACATATGATTTGAAATTTGCCAGCCTCCTTTATTTGTGTTTTTTTGGCTTTTGGCCAACCACAATTATGGTGGTTTGGTGATCAAGACAAAAAAGTTTGTGGACATCATATAATCTATATTTAACTAATATAGGCTACAGCTTGTAATTCAGTGGAATGATGAATATCTGGAGTGCACCAGGAGTCCAAACTGTACATTTTGGCTGCTCAAAGGCTGGGTCATTTGAGTAGCTGTCCCTTTAATAAAGATTGTGTTTAATAAAGATTGGGATCCCTGGTGTGGAAGGCCTTTAAATGGTTGGCATGTTTACAGCATTTAGCAGACACTTCTATTCTCTAACTACAGGGTCAGTCTCTTGGGGTTAAGGGTCTTGCTTAGAAACCCAGTGGTGGTAGGATTCACACCCATGCCCTCTTGGTCCAGAGGCAAGTCTCCTACCCACTAGGCCAGTTAAACAGTACAGACCTAAATTATGAATCTCATTCCACTGTGTGAGAGGCCTGCAAAACAAATGTGCCATATGACCCCCCCCCAAAAAAAGACTACTTTTAATAAGCTCCTGGATCCACTGTAATATAATTTGACTATGAAAAATCGAGTCCAATCAGGGACATTTTAGACCAGAAATCAATAGGTCTGCTTTTGAACTTTCCCTACTTTTGAACCTTGTTCGGAGATCTTAACTCTGCAATAAAATGAATGTTGAGATTTTGGGGCAACTTCTGGTCGTACAGCCAGATTTTTGGTTTCCAAGGCCTACCACTGCATTTAAAAACAACTGAAATATATTTCATTAAATAAAAAAAAATCACACAAGCGCCGCGTTTCTCAAACAGTGAAGTCGTAAAAATAGTACATTGCCCTTCCGACACAGTGTTGAAGAAATGCTATGATAAACCTGATTTCTGGAGTGGCATCAGCAGAATTTCTTCCCTCCTGTAAACCTGATTTCGATAGCCAATTTTCTGTGTAAATATATGACCTTTTAGGACAAGGAAATTCTTAGACGGTTTTATGAATCGCCTGAATTTAGTCGCGCGCATCCATCCATGCATTCATATATCCCACTTTTATTCTAGAGGGAAAAGAGTGTAGACTTCCTTCTTCATATGTATAGCAACTCTTAGCATACTCATGAAAGAGCTATTTTTGTGTTTTTAATTTTTTTTGGGAGGTTAGGAATTTGCAAACAAAGAAACAAATTAATAAATAAACAGACAACCTGACAGTTTTCCTGAGGAAGTGCTTTCGAATTTATTGTCCATCGTAGGCAATTCCAGCTGCATTGTTTTGTTGTTTTCTTGGTCTCAGAAGCATTAAAATTAAGGCACCTTATATATCGGTTGCTTTTCGGGTTAGATTACGGGAAACTTGGGCTCATGTTTACTCGATTATGTGTTTGTCTATTCTTCCGAAAAAATAAGAGACGGTCTGGCAAATGGCTGGCCTGCTTCAGCGGTGCGTGTTAAATGTTGTCTCTGATTTAAACCTTGTTTAGGATTTGGTGGGGAAAATGAAGGACGCGGCGAAGAGCTTAGAGAGGGCCGCTCAGATATGAGCTCCTCCACCTCCAGCGTTCCAGACCGGACCCCTCCTCCCCTTCAGTCTCACCGGAGAGGGCTCGGTATAATTGGAATTTTTCTTTCTGTTCTTTGTATGTTTGTTTAATAAAATAAAACATTGGCGAATATGATGGTCGTTGGTTGTTTCATCTATGGATAAAACCACTTTGTGGTGGTTTGTGATGGTTTAATCATGCCATTAAATACGTTCTTAAAAGCTCAGGACCACGGGGCACTTGCTGGGCTCCGAATTCAAAATCCCAAAAGTACCACTATCAGTACGCGCTCCTGAATGCCGAAGAACGTAAAACAAATCAGTAAATTAACACTGAAAACAACGGTGTCCACATTATTGTAGCGGCGCTCTGTTCAGTAATAAACGCTGATTCTAACCTCGCGCTTCTAAAACATCTGTTACGAAGTAGAACACCATGAGCCAGCAGCCAACGCTCCACACCTAACATATATGTAAATGATAATGAATAATAAAATAAATAAATTCAAGTCCCTTTTCAAGCTTTATTCAACAACAACGTGTGCAAAAAAGTAATGCGCTTCCAAACGTTTCGCATTAATTTCTGGTGCTTGGCGAGCGCCCTACAGCTATTATATATAAAGATTATATATAAAGATAAAAATGACAGGAATATGATACGCACAATACGTTATAGATAAAACAGTGTATGCAAAAATATATAGCTAAACCGTAGCGCGTGCCTACTTCCAAACGTGTCACAATTCTTGCCCCTCATCCCCTCCCCCCCATATAATACACCGACACATATTCCCAGGCCGCCCTTAAGGAGCGCGTCACGTGATGCGCGGGGCGGGCGGACTGCAGGCCATTTTGGGGGACGGTGTCAGTTGGGGGGACGGTGTCAGTTGGGGGACGGTGTCAGTTTGCACTGAGTCGTCCGCGCGCGCGACCGTGTAGGGGGAATCTGGTCGCGAGGAGAGAAAAACAGTCACCGCGCAGCTCTCCGCCACACGCACACCCTCCGACCTCGCGCTGCCGCGAGCCTCATACGGAGCGCGCCTTGTCTGGGGGGCTGGGAGGAGAGGGGGGGCGGCCAGGGCGCGGCCGTGCGGAAAGGCAGCGCAAGCCGTTTTTTCCGCGGGAGCTCATTGTGGCGCGCGCCGCGACTGACAGCGTCTGCAGTTCCGTCTCCAAGATGGCCGCTCGGCTTGCGCTCGTTTGCTGCTGATCGACTTTTTTTTCTTCTTTCTCCCCTCCCTCTCCCTCTCCCTCTCCCTCTCCCTCTCCCTTATTCTCTCTCTGTCTCTCCCTTCCCTCCCTCTCTCTCTGTTTCTCCCTTCTCTCTCTCTCTCTCTCTCTCTCTCTCTCTCTCTCTCTCTCCCTCCGCCCCCCCCCCTCTTCATCTGCTCCCTTCTATTTCAACTTTCGTGCTCTTAAAAAGTCGCCTCGCTCTCCAGGATCCGCTGCCAGGTGTGTGTGTGTATATGTGTGTATATGTGTGTGCGCGCATGTGTCTGTACGTCTATGTGTGTGTGTGTATACATACATGTATGTGTGTGTCCTGTTTTTGCAGAACCTTCGGACCGCGTGCGTCCTTTTAGATTTCATGCATGCACATGTGTGTGTATGTGTGTATGTACAATGTATGCGCGTGATCTTTAAACATGGATGCGTGTTTCGGCTCGGGGACGGAGGCTTGTGATTTTCAGGTGTTTTTTTGACGGCAACTTTGGATCGCGCTCCATATTCTGAGATTTTGCATTTATTTGATGTCTGATTGCATCCTTTTGTCGGAGGTGTGTGTGTGTTGTGTGGGGGGGTGGTGGGTGGTGGGTGGTGATCGTGGGGCCAGGTCGACTGCTGTGTCTACATTGGCTTGTGCACGAGAGCCCCCGGTTGAATTGGGTCTCGCGCTCCTCGCACATTCTTGTTCCATTCACACTCTAAACACGCGGCATCTTCCACGCGTGGGGAAGCCAGTGGGCTGTGTGTTGGCGTGGAAATGTCTCGGACTGAGACTCGGATTAACTTAAATTCGGAGGCTGACGCGACAGAGCTCGTGCGCTAGTTTGCAGTGCTTCTAAAGCAAAAAAGAAAACATAAAAAGACCAATAATGGCAGCAGAATTGCCTACTAAAGTCGAATAAAATATATGCTGTTTCTTTTCTTCAGTCTTTAAAATCCAGCACATGCTCTGATTTAGAGAATTAACAGATTGCCAACATTGCAGGACTTGCGAGCGGTTGATAGTGCTCTCGCGCTGCATTTAATGCATTTTGATTTCAATCTTCCAATCGCTTGTATAGAATATGGTGGGCACGTTTTAGCAGAACAGTTAATGAAGAAGACGTGTTTATGTTCAGTGGTCTTTACTGACCATCTGAGATCTCACCTGTGTTTTGATTGGCCAAGAAGGTCACGAGCTACCCGTTGTTGGAGGGTCTCTGAAGATCGATTTGGTTTCTCGTGGCTTTCAGAAGCCCCTCAGACGTTCCTCACCAACGTCAGTGATTTAAACCCCTTTAAAAGCACCTTCAGGACAGTGTTTATCTCATTTTCAGGGCTCACGTGCCTAGGCGAGGCTTAAAACACTTAATGTGTGGAGGTGACTTTGTTTCCTCAGGAAGGTTTGACCCATCCTGGTCTGCTTCGGTTGAAAACTGGCTTAATTTGTTGGTATATTTCTTAGCACCGATGCATTACGAGATTTTTGTTGTTCTGCAACGTCTGGGGACATTGGGATACACCTCGTGTCGGGTTCCTGGCTGACTACAGGACCACTGTTGTCCAGGCAGTGGTGTCACTGTTGCTCATTGGCCAGCTGTTCAGTAGAAATGATGTTTTCAGCTTTTATGAATCAGCATTAACGTTGAACCCTCGCGCGCTTGCTCTACAGCTGGGAACTGCTGGTTATGAATGTGTAGTCGAGCGATGGTTAGATGTTTCTCCACGTTGCTTGCTTCGACGCCACTGTTTTTGGGTGGATCTCAATTATAATGAGCCCAGAATCGGTTATGGCTATGGACATTTGACCCATCTTCGCTTTATATGTGAGGCTGTTGCAGCGTGCTGTTTATAGCAACTGCGCTATTTTTGGGCTTAATTTCATTTTTGACGTATTTGGATTTTTTTTGGGGGGGTTTGTTAGAATGTTTTATAAATGCAAGCTGGGTCTGATGCTGTATTCTCGTGGCTTCGATTTAATTTGTCGCCACGTGGAAGGCAACGAAGTTGCTATAGAAACTGAAAGCATCCCCAGACAATGAAAAACCCCCAAAACAAGTGCGCTGGATGTAATGAACATACCGGTACGAACCCTTGGAGGAACCTACACAGCACTACCGTGTATCGTGCATTTGGTTGCTAATGGTGACATCAGCTGGAGAACCAAGCCCTTGCTGGACATCCAGTCCAATGGTCCATTCAAAGTTCTGCATGCTTCATGGAATAGCGACCAATGTCGTGTGTGTGTGTGTGTGTGTGTGTGTGTGTGTGTGTGTGTGTGTGTGTGTGTGTGTGCGCGCGCGCGCGCATCGGTGCGAAGAACCTACACAGTACGTGCGTGTCTGGTGCATTTGGTTGCGAATGGTGGCATCAGCTGGAGAACCGATTGCGCGCTTGCTGTACATCCAGACCAATGGTCCATTCAAAGTTCTGCATGCTTCTTCAAGGATCAGCGACCAGTCTCATTGTGTGTTTGTGTGTGTGTTCCCCGTTCAGGATCTGACCTTTCCATGACGATGCATCGCACCACGAGGATCAAGATCACGGAGCTAAACCCACATCTGATGTGCGTCTTATGTGGAGGATATTTTATCGACGCGACCACAATCATAGAATGTCTCCATTCGTGTAAGTGCACGAACTGAAGTGTGTCCAACACTGGTGTCACTTGTGCACGCTTTGTAACGCCCCCCTCTCTCTCGTTGCTAGTTTGTAAAATGTGCATCGTCCGTTACCTGGAAACCAGTAAATACTGCCCCATATGTGATGTCCAAGTCCACAAAACAAAGCCTCTCCTCAATATCAGGTAAGAACGGTCCACTTCCCATACCCATCCATTCTCTTATTAAATGCATTGGCTAAAAAATCTATAGTAGTGACCCTTGCTAACCACAATGATGTCCTTCTGAATATTTCTAAATTATGTACTTTGCATACTGCAATGTCAGTGTTACACTATTATGTCTTACACTCACATTCCTCATTGTGTTGCACTACTGCTTGTCTGTTTTTATTTTTTTCTGTTGTTGTATTTTATTCTTTTGTGTTGTACTGAGCAACCTAGTGAGACAAGAATTTCCCCCAGGATAAATAAAGTTGTTTCTTATCCTCCACCACTGTTATTGACTCTAGTTGGAATATTTTGAGACATGGTAGGTTTTGTTGTATAAGTTTGATTTAGAGTAACTCTGCTAAGATCATTGGATGCAAGTGTATACAAACTTGTATTTACACAAACTTGTATATTTATGTAACTTTGTGGTGTAGTGTACAGTCTTTACATTGTGTTGTTTTTGTGTAGTTTTTATTCTGTAGATTGTGCATCTTATATGTTCTTCTCTTGTTCTTTCCACTTTGCTGTTGTAAAAATACAAATATCCCACCTGTGGGACTAATAAAGCATTATTTCATCATATCTTATTGTATCCTTTTCACTTTTTTAGATCTGACAAAACTCTCCAGGACATTGTGTACAAATTGGTTCCTGGACTCTTCAAAAGTGAGTTACATTTATTACCATTGGGTGGGTGCTGGTGCAGGTAGACCCATATTTTACACAATAAACCTATAATGTAAAAGGTGGTGTCTTTACAACAAGGAGAATCAGTTTCCCAGACTGTGAATGCTTTCTTTCCTGCAGATGAAATGAAGCGGAGAAGAGATTTCTACGCTGAACACCCATCAGTAGATGGTAAATCTTTTATCTTTTAGATTTCCCTAATTATTAGTTCTGAGATTAAAATTAGCCATTTATCATCTAAAATAATTAGAAAAAACTCCACAAAAGAAAATGTCATTTGTAACTCTGCTCTTCATACTCTTCATTTTAAATAAATATAATTTTTCCAGCTGCAAATGGGTCCAATGAAGACCGTGGGGAAGTTGCAGACGAGGACAAGAGAATCATCACAGATGATGAAATTATCAGCCTTTCAATCGAATTCTTTGACCCCAGGTGCGTTTTGGTAAATGCTGTAAATAAATGTCTGAATGTGTAATTCTTGTATTGAATTATAGCCCATTTTGCTGATTTCAGGGCCAAACATTCAAACAGTTCAGAGGACAGACAGACAAAAGAAGAGGTAAAGCATGTATTGGTGTTTCTATGTTTTAATATTAATCCTGAATCTAAAGTTTTCAAGGGTGTATTTCAGAATTAATGAAAGAATTTGTTGTAAAATAAGCTAATTCTGCATTATGGTAACAAGACCAACAGTGCTTTTCTGTTTCAGAAGTGCCAAAAAAATATTTTATTTTAATTGTGTAGCTATTTTTCTTACTTTTTCTTTTTTTGTCATTCCAAGGTAAATAACAAGAGGTACTTACAATGTCCGGCTGCCATGACTGTGATGCATTTGAGGAAATTTCTGCGAAGCAAGATGGATATTCCCTGTACTTTCCAGGTAATTTCCACATTTTAACACTTCAAGGTTCTTCATTTTGATTTTTTTTTTTTGTCTTTCTTTATATTGATTTTTAACATAGCTGAGATTTGTTTCATGCTTTGTTCTAAACCTTCTGTTTAACTAAAGTCAAAAATAGTCATATAAACTGAATGGAAGTTAACAGTTGTAGAACAGTATCTATTACTGTAGTCCACCTCAGTTAGTGCTGATGCCAAGCCAACAGTGTCATAAGTGATCTATCCCATGTGGTACCAGTTACTGCCATCAGGGAGGAGATTTAAAACACTGGTGAAATTTTAATTAGATTTAAAAACTTTTTTCCCTAAATCAATCAAAATTTGATCTGGGGACAGATGTAAAAGGGGGAGAATTGAAAGAACCATTTATAGCTGTGGCTTCAACCCATTTTAGATTTCAATATAATTTACTTTGATTATTATTCATTTTTTGTCTTATCTTAACATGTCTTATGTGTACCTTGCTGACTTGGGAACAGCTGAGTATTTGTTACATTTTGCCCAAATTTCCAGCTGGTGTTAAAAATGTGTATGTAGGGGTTGATATTTTGGGAGATGCCCAAGCCAAACAGTGTGGGACCACAAAGTGATTCTTGATGAATATAATTTTGATCATCTTATAATCTGTTAGAATATCAGAGATTTTCTTCTTGAAATCTGGGCTGAAATATCTAACTTGACTCTTTTCACAGATTGAAGTTATGTATGAGGACGAGCCTCTGAAGGATTACTACACATTAATGGACATTGCTTACATTTACACATGGAGAAGGGTAGGTGATTATATAAAGAAAATACATATAAACTGACAGTTTAACAGTGTCATTTTAAGACTAAAACATTTTGCTCACTTGTTAACAATTGAGTATGCCCTAAGGCCCAGCTTGTGAAAAAAATTATAACCTGCTCTTTGGGAAAAGTGAGCAAATATCCAAATTAGTTGACTTCAGCTTGGCTAACTTGAGTCTAACCCCACGTTTCAAATATCTGATCGATGTTTCAAAGAATGGACCGTTGCCCTTGAAGTATCGGGTGCGCCCAAACTGCAAGAAGATGAAGATCGCCCACCCCCAGGATGGTCTCAACAGTGCCAACCGCTCAGAAAGCGACTCTGCGAGCGAGAAGGCTTGCAGTCCAGCCGGGGCACCGTCCACCTCCTCGCCGCTGCCCAGTCCCAGCACCCCCCTACAGTCTCCACACCCCCATTTCCCGCACGTTTCAAACCCTATCAACGGCTCCTCCATGACGAGCCCCAGTCGACAGTTCACCTTCGGCAGCAAAGCGCGCAAACCCTCCCTTAACGGCTCCTCCACTTCATCAGGGTGAAGGGAGGGGGTCGGGAGTGTGTGGGGGTCCAGAAGCCAGCTCTTTCCATGCCAACGTCGTGTTTTCAGCCATTCTGTGGTCCTGATTATCCACTTTATTACACGTGTAACTTTAACATAGTGGATGTGGCGCATTTTTCCACCCGAGCAATTTTTGGGAACGACAGTCTCGTTTTTTCATTTTTCATTTTTTGAGGGGGACTGCAACCTACAGCTTTTGGTGTTTGCAGCAGTTTGCATAGAAGACTGATTTTTTAAAAGTCTTTTTACTTTGGTCTTAATTTTTCCAAAAAAACACAAAAAAAACCAAAACAAAAACAAAACCACAAAAAAAATCCAAAACGTGTTGCTTGTATTTTTAAGCGTGTATGTTCTTTAAAAAAACATAAGCATGATAAAACTTTGACGTTGGTTTTTGCCTTTTCTTGGGTAGTTTAGGCCTACTAATCATTCCTGATGTATCCAGTTGGCATATACAATGTATCGAAGAAAATCTATATATTTAGTTCATTTTAAAGGACGATTTAAAAAGAAGGCCTGTATGTATTTAGGTGAAATTTTTAACGCTAAGCTGTAGTCGGCTCGTTTAATTTTCCTGCGAAATTTGTGCGTGTTCACAAAATTCATTTCAGTTCAGCTCAGCGATTCTGGTTCAGTGAAGACTATATAAAGGTCACGAGGCCCGCGTGCTCAACACTCTCCATCCCAGTCACCTCCAGTCTCCTTCTGGGCACCAGATTCTGGAAACTGCAGTGTTCGTTCCTCTTGCTGGTCTATTGTACGGTTCTTTGTTGTGTTGTGACTGTTGCACAGTATCAACCACGAGAATAAAACATTTTACACTTTCATCCAATCTCGCCCCTTGCTTGCTTTAAAATCGTCCACTTTTTCTTACAGTCAGACCTTCTACAGTCTCCAAAGAATGCTTCCGTAGCGGTTCTTGGCTCGTGTGCGGTTCTAGGATAAAAATGAACCTGTAGCCCAACTTACAATAAGGTCATTCACACTCTCATATCTCGTTTACATTATTTTCACGACCCTCGAGAGTAGGTCTTCAGCAACTTTGAACGTCTTTAATTTAACTTAAAAAATCCTGCAAACTTATTGCCTTCAGTCAAGCTAGTTACTCTAATTTAAGATAGTTTGAAGCTCAAAACAGGTTTTATTTTATTAAGTGACTTGAATCAAAGGCATTGTGTTTACATTCAAATTTTAAAGCTGTTTAATTTTCCTGCTGAGTGAAATTTACAAATTTTAAAGCTGTTTAATTTTCCTGCTGAGTGAAATTTACAGTATGTCTCAAATTCCAGACATTTTATTTCATTTTCTTTTAGCTTGGAAAATGGTACCGATAAGCGGTTTTACCATTTGAATGTACTTTTATAAACTTAATTGCCTTTTATTTGGTCATTTTTATGATGCAAACTTTGTATTTTCTGGGAAAAAAATGCTGTCAAGCCTTTCCCGCACCCATAATGAATCCGTTGAGCGATTCTTTGTGAATCCAGAAATGTTTTCTGTTTCCTACACCTTTAAATGGTTCGGCAAGGGTTATTTTATAGAACCATTAAAAATAATAGAACCGTTTGATTACATTGTATTTTTTTTAATCATGATTAAATGTTCTCCATGCTGCACTGTATTGTATAAATGTAATAAGAATAAGAACAATAAAAATTGAAACCTTTAGTAAACCTGGATGTGAATAGCACCAAAACCGGTTATGCTGTGGTAAAATTGGTAATTTTTAGACCCTTTTTGTATATTACTTGAGTAAATCTAAGAAATGTGTAATTTAAACCGTGGTCCGGATGGCGAGCTGAAATAAGATGGTAAAGGATGGATAGAGGAGAAAACGGTTGCCCTCCACAGGCACACAGACTTCTCCAAAATTCCCTTTTGGATGTTTAGCTCCTAGGCATGCTGAACTGCTGGTGTATCTGTATGAGGAATGTAAAGTGGTCAAGTGACCCCACACTCTGAATGCAGGGTTAAAATAGCCACTAAAATGTCGATCAGAAGAAAAAGCTGTTTTTATCTTTAGAACTTCAGCTCCTAAACGGCCAGCTCCTGTTTTTAGTCTTAATCATTTGTACAAATAATACATAATTAAAGGAGCCCATAAACAGAACAGCCAGATTTAATTGGGGAACATGACCTAAAAACGAATTTAAACACATAAACAAGTATATTTTGTTTACTTGTTTTCGCCAGTGCGGGCGCACAGGTGGACCACAGCGCCACCTGTCTGTGAGTCATAGACGTCTGCGCGTTTGCATTGAATCAACCGAAGCCATTCAGTTTGTCAAATGTTTTAACATATATTTGACGCGAGAACCAATTTTCTCATGTTAGTTTTTGTAATTTCCAAAATTTTACAAGTGTTCCCGAGTGAATGTTTTTTTCTCCAGTAATAAGAGATCGAGGGTATTTTTTTAAAGAGCCAATCAATAGGAATTAAAGTCCAGTTTAAATCTGACCGTCTTCTGTCCCACAGTGAAGGAAGTGCACCGAAGGCAAGATAAGCTGAAATATTTACGGAATCTGGAAATGAGAATTGAGCCACTTTAGCAAAACAAAATAGCCATAATTATAAGTTATGGTGTTAACATGAGCCAAAAAATAGGTTTCTAAATTAATTAAAAAATTTTCACTTCGATTTGAAATTATTCTGTTTATAGCCCACAGTATGTCTGTGTGTGTGTATCGGAAATTGTGAACCCTTATTACCTTATTTCTGGCCTAGAATAAGACAAGTTCGTGATTACAAACCGCCTGACCCACTGACTGAACTAGAGGTGTATATTTGGACCAGCCTAGCATTTAACTGTTTAATTATTTATTTCACTCAAAAGTAACATTTGAATAGAACATATAGTCAAGGAAATGGTGAATAACTTCAGTCCACACCAGTCTGTTGGGAAAAAAGTTTAAAGGCAGCATAAATGTTCAGTCATGAATTTAAAATGTACACTTTGTTCTCCTGGCGAAGGCGAGATGGTGAGTGTTCCTCGCATCATTTTATGCCAAATTTGGGATTATCTGGCAAGGTGTCGAATAAAAAATAGGTAAAATGGTTGTATCCTTCAGTCATATAGGCTAAATATTACATATTTATAGATTTAGGAAATCTGAATTAAATGCTTTGACAGCATGTCAACATTTAGGTTGTTCAATTCCCCCAAACCTTCAGGTTAGAGTGGAAATTCAGACGATAAACTGATGCACCGTTTAGTCACGACGCCGTTAAAACGATTAACAGACTATGCGCGCATAAATCTCCGGACAGACAGAATTTATCATCATTTGGCTAAATAAGCCAAGTGGTATGTTGGCGTTACCATGTTTTGAATTAAACATTCTGCTCAGCATCTGCAAAAGGAGAAGAACCAAGAACCCACAATTTGCAGTGCAGTGAAGAATGAAACTGCGTGTAAATAATTTTTCATGTAAATTATTTATTTTAATGATGTTCTTATGGATTGTTCACAACTACATTCAAGTCCATTTAATGTTCCGTCCTGAGAATTAAGCGAAGCAGGATTTAATTATTCACTTTTTCTGTGGGACACACTCTGCTTGCAGAGTCTTGGATATTGGAATTTTGTTTAAAAAAAACAAACACAAATTGCAATGTTATAAAAACATTAAATCCTGTTTTAAAAACAAAGTTTGAAATATTTTGTTTTAAAAAAATCTGGGATCTTGTTTTTTTATGTAAATGAAAAAATGAATAAATAAATAACCACAGAGGGCCTAATTACAAACCAAGGCGCCGTGGCTGCTGCCTAGTTACCATGACAACAGTGGGACAATCACGAGGCTATTTTTTCCCCATCTGCATTCCAAAAAACCACGCCCACTGCCCTAGAGTCAAGCTCCCAGTTCAACCCAGCTCAGGGGGCGGGGCTTGGTGTGGGGATAATAGAACGTTAGGTATCCATGTGGGATTCTGCAGATAGAAGTTTACCCTACAAATAACCCAAAAGCTGTTTTCGCTGCATTGTTTTTTTAATTCTTATATTTATTGCTTTAATTAATTAAAAGCCGCGGTTTCAGCACAGCGCTGGTTTCAGAGGGCTTCAACATTAGCTAAGATTATCTAAATTAAGTTAGCGATGTTTCAGCCTGGACTGTCTCTGTTTTCTTTGTTTCTGTTGAACAAACATTCATCACAGGACTTTGTTTCTTGTTTTACTTTTTTACACCAACACATTTAGCTCCCTTATTAATATCACTGTCTTAACTATTCATATATAGATTGGCACTGAGATGAGGATATTTTATAGATTTCCAGTCAGATGACTAGGAAGGAAAAAGACTTCTTCATTGGTTTCCACTCTTTTATTCCCTTCTTTCACATAAGTTCAATTCTGACTTTTCTCCCTTTAAAACTGGAATAACCGAAGGCCCTCAGTTTTCAGCTTCAGCTCTTTTGGAGTGTTTTTGATCAGTTTATGCTCATTCCTTTCTTTCACATCTCACTGATAATCCCACTGATAAAAAATATCCCTGACATCAAGCTATAGATACAGAATGGTATTATGTATACATTTATTTATATATTTATATATATGATTTATGTAATCTTATGTATATATGATTTGTGTAATCTTATGTGCTGATCTTATTTTCAGTTTTTACACTAAAATGAATGAAAGGCTTTGCCTTCATACTTAAACTCAGCCTTAACAAATCTTAACAAACTTTAAAAAAGGAGTCTTTATGGCAATATATTAATGTCATAAAGATTTTTTTGTCTAACAAAAGGGACACATTTAAATTATTTGGTAACTTTATTGCACAGTGTTATGGGCCATGCAGTCTTGACTTGCCTCCAAGTGTTTCCTTACTTTTGCTTTCCTCTTCTTGGACTACTGCTGTTAACTAGTTGTTTTGCTGAATTTGACTTAATATAAACACAAAGCTCCCTTTCATATTTTACGGTTTTCAGTATGTAAAAAGTAGCAAATTAATAGAAACTATGGCAAATAATACAAAAAGGTTTGTTCTTATTAGAAAATCAACAGAAACATTTCATTTGACCTGTGGGGATGGACAAATATCTGTATAAATCTGCAAAATAAGCGAGAGAAAGGAAAGGACTGCTGTTTTATGTAAAAATCATAATAATTACACATTTTAACTTTGATTTATGTATTCTTGCAATCTTAAATCATTCTTTTTTTGTCACATACATAGTTATACAAGCACATAATGCAGTGGTGTAACCCTGAGTCAACCCATAAGACTGAACAACAAAGCTATTAAATAATTACAATTATTTGATGACTTTTCCATAGTTTAAGTGGCATGCAGTCTGATTTAGTCCATCATAACTGCAACATGTGTGAAGGCTGAAATCAGAATTAGAAAATATAATTGCTTATGTTACTCATGTTAATGTTGAGAAAACTCAATATGAAATATACACCAGCACTGAGTATAAACACTATAGGTCAATAACAGTTAAGTGAATTACAAGTAATGCTAATACTGGTTAGGAGTCTGTTATTGTACATAATAGAGATCAGGAATAGATCAGTAATATTGAAATGGGACGGGTTCAGTCTTCCACCGAGTTGCCCTCAAGTGTTTCCTTGCTCTTGTTTTCCTCCTCTTACACTCGTGCTCTCCCTCCCTGGCTGAGGTGTAATGTCCCTTCTGAGGCCTCTTCTGTTGGACGCTATCCCAACTATTCAGCAAACAGCCGCTCTGGCTCTTGGAAGGCCTGCCAAATATAACGATGACCTGGCTGAGGCAGTAGTAAAGGGAGACATTCTCCCTAGGCCTGTCTATCCCTGAGCTGCCTTTCAGGTTTTATCCAAAAGAACAGGCTTACTACTGAAACCTCAGATGATAGTAAAGATACAACCTCTATGGCAACGCAGTCGCTGAATATTTCTTTCTCTTAGCCAATATTTCTCAATCTGTTCCCTGTGTTAAAGTGTATCATTCATCTCTTTAAAATAAAGGTTGTTGATTGAATTTTTCTTGAGATTTCAGGTCTTGGATTTAAACCAATAATTCTTTAAGAACAATTTATTGAAAGGTTTTCCACAGCACAGCCCCAAAATATCATTTTTAAACATTTTCTCTGAGTTTTTGCATCCACACAGGTTAAGAAGTAACATCACTTTCTGAGAAATAAAGGTTGCTGATTGAGTTTTTGGCATTTACTTGTGGTTTTAGTGCAGGTTCTTTGAAACCAGTGATTCTTTAAATAACCATTTATTTTTTATTTATTTTCCATGGCATGGTTCCAGTTATTTTGTTGTTTGGGGTTACTGTTTTTGACGCAGACCTTAGCCATGTCCACCCTCCGATTTCAGCACTACTTTAATCGGAGCCCTGGCGTCTTGACAGCACCTTGTCCTGAATTCGTTTAAGCCAGCAAAACAACTCATGCTGCAGACAATCAGTCATTGATGCTTCCAGCCAAAGGTTTGGCCTTCGTAAAAAGAGGTTTTGTTAGAAGGTCCTTGCAGAAAAGGACTGTTCTCTGAGAGGCCCCTTCAGATGAGAAGAACACTTTCCAATGACTGGCATTTGCTCTGTTCAAAAAGGGGAAGTATGTGACATACACACATAACCATCACAAATAAATGTCCATAGTGGAGGCTGAAAATAAGGAAAGTTACATGTATCTCATTGTAAATTTATATGTATAAGTATTTGTCCTCCAGCTGGTTAAACTTCTGAAGTCTTCTCGAGGTTCTAGGTCTTCTTGGACAGAACGTCTTGGAGGCTGGAACAGTGAAACAGGGCTCTTGTTGAGGTAATTGGTTATGAGGTATTGCTGTTATGGTATAACCGTGTTGACCAGAAATCTGCTCTGTCCTGTGCTTCAAACAGGAGGAATTCCCCACCTATTCTTTTTAACCTGGACACCAAACTGATGGTCAGAGAAATATGTCTTCAAGCCTAAGTACAAAGTTAATTTGTAACACAGAAAAACATCATAATTTCAAGGTACAAAGTTAAAAAAAGGTCATAGTTTCTTGTCATAAAGTTAAAAATCATAATTTCTAGGTATAAAGTAAAACAATTTCATAGTTTCTAGCCACAAGTTAATTTGTAGCCCAGAAAAGGAAAAAAACAACAAAAAAACAAACATGCATGTCTGCTGGACTGAGCCAGCTGAGGATAATCTGGGAAATATGAAAGGATGCCCCCCCTCTCAAGATGAGAATGGTTCACTTCCTTGTAAATACTCCAGGGTTACAGTATGTCATGAGTCATGGCACCTTTCATTTCTAGTTCATTCTTAAAAATGAGGACGCCTCCTCAGTGATGCCCTGGAAAAATCATTTTTGATTCCAAAAATAATTTCTCAGTGTTTGGCTTTTGAAAGTACCATTTGTGAAATCAGATGTGAGAGTATGAAGAATTTTAGAAGAACCTCCACGTAAAAGTTCTTTAAGAAAACGTCTGTTGGTAAAGAACATGCTACACAACAGTTGTTGAGTTGTAAATAGTTGTGGTGTTCATTATTTGCATACTTCTTTTTGTGCCTTTGGGTTTCAAAAATGTAAATTAAAATTATAATTATTTTTAGTAGTAGTAGTAGTATTTGTGAAGATCCTTTTAGACATACTGATCTCATTTATAGAAATATTTTTAGGGAACTAAACTGGTTATTCTGTGGCCTCACTTAGAATTCACAAAGGATTTAAAGAACCCATATTATAAAAAGGGCCCATATCAGGTGAAAAAGTTTGTTGTAGTATGTAAATGCTAATAGTAAGGTAGAAAATAAGGTAAAAATGAACTGTTTAAATGTTTTGAGTATATAAAACCTCAGAATTGTCATAAAAGGTTGAAAAGGTAAAATATAAGAAAAACAAAGGACGTGGGTCTTTTAGGAATGCACATACTCTGGCCACCTGGTGCATGCTGAGTAATATTTCATCTGCTTTTCCACTTAACGCCGTCCTATCCTTCTTGATCTCGGTCGAGATGTTAAGATGTTTTATGACGATATCTGTTGTGGAAAAAAAAAACAAAAAGAGAATATGCTGTGATTGTCTCTGCTTGCCTGAAGGGCCCAGATAAGTATGTAAAGAGGAACGTCAGCGTTCCGATTCGGGAAATGACAAAACACGCCCCTGAGGTACCTGCCACACGCACAACATACCTACTAAATCACTTCAAGCTGCATTGTATCTTCTCCTCGCTTCCTCTTCAGCTGCCCCAGATGGTGCTGAGTACTGGGGGTGCAGCAGATGTGATTGACTACCTCAGGGACTCCAGGAGGAACGAGTGTCTGTCTGGGATTACTGCTTGACCGCACACTTTCTAAACGACGGCCTGGCTGTCGTTGTGTCTACGATTACAAAAACAAAGCGTCCAAAAAGTGTTCTTGGGTAGAAGAACCACTTTTGCTTCACTGAAGAACATTTCAATAGATTGCCATGCTTCCAAAATGGGCTCTTTGGTGCAGTTGTGTAGAAGAACCATTTTTGGCATCCTGAAGAACATTTTAATGGATTGGTTTCCTTGGTGCAATTGCGTAGACGAATCATTTTTGGCTTGTTGCAGAATGTTTCAACTTTTAGTTTCCTAAACATTTCAATGTACTGCCAAACTCCCAAAAATCATTATTTGGTGCAATTACTTTGTAGAACCACTTTTGAGTTTGTTAAGAACATTTCAATAGATTACCAAGCCTCCATTGATTATTGACCAAATTGATTATTTGGTACAACTGATTATTTGTGTCCAAGCTGTAAAGAATTTTAAATTTGTGTAGAATATGAAACATATATTATCTTTTGGTCTGGACACTTTTTTGTCTGTTTGGGATTACTACTGGGCTGCACACTCTCTAAACAACAGCCTGGCTGTTGCTGTGCCTGAGGTTTGGTGGTGTGTCTACACTCGCAAAAACAAAGAGTCAAAAAATGGGTTCTTTAGGTCTCTTGAAAAACATTTCAGTGGTCTTAGTGTGATGAAAAATTTCTCCACAAACCACAGAGCAAAATATAACAACATTAAAAAACGAACAGGATACAATGTAAACAGCACAATAAATAGACACCACAACAATGTATAATAGTGTAATGTAACAGTACAGTGTGAAGTGCAAGTAACAATACAATAAATAGACAATATAGCAGTGTAACAGTAGAGTGTGAATGGGATGTATATCTGAAACAATACAATAAATATACAATACAGCAGCATAACGGTATGGTGTGAATGGGATGACAGAATTAATAATATTGCGCCATACATATATTATAGCCAGGGATTGACATAAGTGGTACGCAAGCAAGAATTGGCGTCTGTGGTACGACAAATGCGCACCGTTTTCAGTCTTCACAGCGCAAATGCGTATCATACTGGATCTCTAGGTACCACCACTCAGGAATGGAAAACCCTAAAAAGAAAAATAATAATTACGTTTTAAAATATGATTCCAGCCGGTCAGCGGAGCCTCGCTTCTGCCCCAATCAAA
>JBBPCY010000001.1:9452577-9471967 GCA_037974405.1 Brachyalestes nurse
TTGAGGTCAGGACTCTGTGTGGACCAGTCAAGTTCTTCCACACTGAACTCCTCCAGCCATGTCTTTATGGAGCTTGCTTTGTACACTGGGGCACAGTCATGATGGAATAGATAAGGTTCTTCCTCAAACTGTGTCCATCCACAAAGTTGGAAGCACTGTGTTGTCCAAAAGGTCTTGGTCTGCTGAAACATTAAAGTTGCCCTTCACTGGAAGTAAGTGGTCATCTGAATTCAATTATTATGAATTATGTCCCAGTACATGTCCATGTAGTGTATGTTACTATGGCAAACTACAGCTGGACTTAAAAATGCTTATGTGCATAGAATACATGTTATTATTACACAATGTTACATACACATATAAGAAATATTATTACAGACACTTACATATACAGTATAAATACATGCCACGTTATCCCACATTCTGGCATTATAGTATTCATTTTGTAAACATGAACACGAACCTGTTTGTGGACTGCGGATGAAAGCGAGATACTTTTTACTAAATCTGATATATTTGCATAATGAAATGATGTTACTTAGCTTGTATTGTCCCGGACCAATAAGCAAATAAAGTATATAAAGTAAATGTGTGCCAAATCAGCCAATAAACATCACACATATCTCACATGCATCATTCAGAAGTGTGCAGTTTCTTGTTAACATGGTTAAAACATCGGCAGCGACAAGTCTATGAATTGGATTGTATTAGTTATATATATAATCGGAGAGGTTTGCTCTCGAGTACTCTGATTTAATCAGACTAGACACATGAGCAGGAAGGACACTGCTGTCCTGAATGAGTTGGGAGATCTCACAGGGATCATGTTTAGTACAAACCAACTGGATATCTGCAAAAAAGGATAGATAGAGGTGTCAGTATTTAGTCAGTAGAGGGAGCTGTAAGAAAGCTAAAGCGACTGCATTCATTACCCTTTTTTAACACTGAATTACTGGTGCCCAGATCTCTCCATTCCTTTAAATACCTGAGAAAATCAAAGAGCGTAGTGTTAGCAGATTCTTACCCTTAAATTGCAGGCACAGTTTTTCCTGTATCAGCAAGTATTCAATAAATACTATGAAACTAACTGGTTTTATTGTTGAGAGTAAGCCCATTCAAGGGTCAAGCCAAATCAAACAGGTTGTATCATTTCAGCCGTATACACAGTACACAGTGAAATGAAACAGTGTTGCTCCAGGACCACAGCCCAACACAAGAACAGAAAGAAACCCCAAAAAACAGAAACACCACAAAACTATAAGTGCAGGCAGGATAATATACAGAGTGCAAATGGAAGCTGGTGGTTAGGGAGTTGCTCCCATGATTGAAAGGTTGTGGGTTTGAATCCCAGGACTGCCTGTGGCACCACTGAGATACCCTTGAGCAAGGGTGTTACTACCCGAGTGCTGCATCTCTGGCTGCTCACTGCTTCACATGGTGAATGGGTTAAATGCAGAGAAAGAAGTTCACACTGTGCGCTGTGCTGTGGTATGTTCACATGTGACAAATGCACATTTTACACTGACAGAAGAAAACACAAGAATACAGTATTATGACAGAGACTGTATTCCAGCAGCAGAGTGTGCAGAAATGCAGAATAAAGGCAGCAGACCCTGCAGTCTAAAGTGACAATATCATTCTGTTTATATCTGTGTGTAATAATCAAGTGTTGAATTACTCATCGAAGTTGAGTGCATTGGTCCATTCAATCAGCTCGTCTACTTCCCACTCCAGGACGGAGTCGGGACCCAGCTGCTGGACCGCCCTCATCATGCCCTGAGTGGAGTTCTCCACCAGCTGGGCTGCTTCTTGGTGCTCAGTGCGAGCATGCAGGACACCCTCACTGTACCTGCACACAGGTCAAAGAGTGTCAACACTAGGAGTGTAATCAGTCTATGCTTTGATTTGAGTTTTGGTACAGGTCTAATTTCTGTATATAAATACACTGAAACATGGGTGCCGGAGTCATTATAGCACTTTTCAAAATCATTAGTTTTGCCACCCACTTTTCCCTCCCAGACGACAGCTGAGATGTAAATGCCCCCCGCGTTAAAATGCTTCTGCCACCCATGCACTGAAGGCAAAAATGTGAACTGAGGAACCATTTACACATTAGTAGAATACACATAAGTAGAATACAGGCACACAGGGTTTGCATTTGAAAGCAGAAAATAGCCTGAGAATTCTATTTTGTCCGAGAAATTACTGCCTGCCTTGAATACTGAATATTATTATGGTCTGTTATAATCTATTCTGACATCCCAAATGCAGCTGCAGCTGAAGCCTCGCCATCAAATCAATGCACAGTCAAAAACCCTAAACCCTTAAGAAGCACTTCCCAATGTTCCCGTTCATTGGAGCACTCACATTTTTTTCATCCACTCAATTTTCCGGATCTTTTTCTTTCGCTCGGCGTCTTGCTGTCTCCGGATTCTGCAGTGGTGGAACTCAGTCCTCTTGCTACTGGAGTTTTCAGTGATGGGGTCTCCAGTGAGACAGAGCTTTAAACATAGACCACATAAAATGTTTTCTACAAAAAGTCATCCCCAGTGCAGCACTCAGTTATAGCTGTTCAAGCAGTTTTTATGAGGCTTGAGTATGAGGCAGATTTGAGATGAATAATCTAGAACACAAAATGTTCCATAAAACTTTTAACATGTGTCTGAATCTTATTTATGCATTAAGAGCTCTCTGCCTTGATGATATTTTTTAAAATAAAGGGAACATAAAGGGTTCTCTGTCTAATACTATCATAGAACCGCATTTGGTTCCCTAAAACAATAGTTCTCAAAGTGAGATTTAAAGATCCAGAAAGGTCTGTGGTTTATTTCCAGAGGTCTCTGAATTTAATAATAATTTTTTTGACATGGGAAGAGACGCTTGTCACATTGCAAACAAAATAAAGAAAGCAAATCAGTCTCACTTGAGTTTTATTTTTCCTGAGGCATTAGTCTATTAAGTTAATATAAAAAAATAAGTACACTTTAACTTTATTATTGACTAACAGTTGGACTAGGGGTGAGCAAAATGTCAGAAATATATTGGACTTTTTATTTTATTTTATCATTTTTTATCACTATGTGATATGCATAACGAGTAGCTTTTCTGAGGTTCGATACGCCAAAGTGAACCAGCACTGTTACATAAATTTTTTGTTTAGATGAACCTTTAACAATCTTTTATAATGTGCACTGCACAACACTTAATTAAACTGAACTGGGTCATAATTCATGTTCATAAAAGCATAAATGCACTTTGTGACAATGTTCATGTTTGTGAGTGTGGTTGCCGTTGGAACTTATTTCACACTGGAAGGGGTCCCTGTCTAAAAAAAACCCTGCATGAAAGAACCATTTCATAGATGCAATGTAAATGAGAGCTAAAGAACCATTAAAGGGTTTAAAGAGCCTGTGTAATAGTGTAATAGAAGAATCTTTATATTCGTATGGATCTATATGTGATGGTTCTTCACACTCACTCATCTCTTTTCAGACACAGTAGTTTAAGGAACCAAATGCGCTTGTCATAATGATAAAACCTAATATATTTATGTATTTGCAGGTGTGAGGAAGTGAGAGCCACCTTGCCGGACAGCAGCCTCCAGCCGTTATTCTCCACCCGCCGGTACCAGCCAGAGCGGTCATCATGGAGCACGGGCTGGCCGTTATGGATCTGCAGGGGAACAGGCCTCTTCTGCCCAGTGTGGGTGTAGTCCTTCGGGCTGCTGGCACACAGGTCCACTATTGGGCGGTGAGTGAAAATCTTGTAGTAGATGCTTGGGGGAAAGTTTGTCTGAAAGTGAAGAATAATGATCAGTTAGAGAAAGAGAAATTAATCGGGGATCAATATTCATTTCTCAAAATAAACACTAACGTATATAAAACTGTGAAGAGCATTAAGAACATCACTGTTGTTTTTTTTTTTAGACTCTGCATAATTAAATGAAGAAGCTCATGAAATGGTCATGAATACACTGCCTGACACTAAACACTAAAAGGTGTTTTAAAATCAATTCAAGAGGTACGAACAGGGCATTGGAAGGAAAATAGTCAATTTTTTCCACATTTACTACTTTGTTACCATCATTTGTGTCACATGCAAAAGCTCAATAGACACATTTTGGCTCACTGGTGGATCTGGATAATAAATAGGCTATTTTTGCATTTGCAAGGGATGCGTGAGCCCGGCTCCTTTGCCCACCACTAGAAATTAGAGTCCGTAATTTTTTTTAAAGACTAATTTTCATTTTAAAGTGACATTGTTTATATTTGGACAGAATTTATGCAGAAATTTTGTAAATTAAGTGGAATTCCCCTTTAAGAACAGTCAGACAAAGTGAGCAATTATGGATGAACACTAAATACTTACTCCACCCAGCCTGAAACGTACGTAGACACCTGAGGCAGCATCCAGCATATCAGCCTACAGCACAACACATTCTCACATAATGACTCTTAATTACTGATTAAATTTTTATTTGTAGTCTACTATAGTTCAAAGTAACAACAAACAGTGTGAAACACAATAACAGTGCAGTAATGAAATAGCTTTTGTGGATATTTTATTCTGTACATGCACATTGTATTTCTATTGGATGATCACACACAAAATGTATAATACATGTAATTAAATGTAACATTCTTGCTTTCATGTCCAGCGTTTATTCTAATATAGACCATCATTAATTGTTTATTCAACTTAACTATTTATTTATAACTTATTTACTTGATAAATGATTTATGAGGGTCCATATTCATTAGAATAAATGCTGGACATTTAAAGCGAGTGCGTTAAGTGCATGTACTTCAGAATGTGTCTAATATACTTGATTTCCATGTCCGGTATTGATTCTAATGAATATGGATTATTAATCATTTATTTCACCTTAATATTTTTTACCTCTCTGGGGTTAATGTATTTGAGTAGGAGTCGTGGGTCACCTTGGCCATGGAAGTTCAACAGAGTCTTGTAGTATTTGAAAAGAGTGACATTCTAAACAGTGACAAATACACATACACACCTGTTAATCTTTAAGTTACACTATATATATATATAAAAATTATAATATATATTATATATAATATGTATAAGTGTAACACTTATACATATACACATACAGACCCTTTCCAAAATATTAGAATATCATGGAAAAGTTTATTTATTTCCATAATTCCATTCACAATGTTACACTTTCATAGATTATAGATTCAGGGCCCACAACCTAAACAATTTCAAGTACTTAGTTGTTTATTTGTACATAATTTAGGCTTTCAGCTCATAAAACCCACAAAAACAGGAATTCAGAAACTTAGAATACTGTGAAGACATCAACACAGCCTGGTTTGATGGCCAGCCAACTCACCGGACCTATGGTTTATTATCAAGAGGAAAATTAGGTCCACCAGACCCAAAAACAAAGAAGAGCTGACAGCAAGCATCAAGGAAATCTGGGCTTCCAGAACTCCCAGGCAGAACTGCCACAGGCACTGCCTCAATGCCACGGTTCACAGATTATATTCACTTTACTCACATATTTTTGTTGCTGAGGCTTTCCAGAACATAAGAATATTTGTCACTTTGGCAGAGATGTTTTTAGTGAGGTGAAATACTTAAAAATGTAAAGGTGTAGTAAAACTGCCTCAAAGTGCCAGAAAGGCCTCGGAGAGTTAAGGCAAAGGGATTCCCAACCAAGTTTTGAAGAGTAACATATCATTTTGAAAGTACCATATTTTGATTGATTTGATGTGATCCTAATTTCTTTCTTTTTTTCTCTGCAACAATTGAGAAGTAAATGGTGATGTCTTCACAGTATTCTAATTTTTTTCTAATTCTAATTTTCTATTTTCAATTCCTGTTTTTGTGGGTTTTATGAGCTGGAAGCCCTTGAAATCATTTTAGTTGTGGGTCCTGAATCTATAATCTATGAAAGTGTAACGTTTTGAATGGAATTATGGGAATAAATCAACTTTTCCATGATATTCAAATTTTTTGGAAAGGGTTGAATATACTGTATACACTTGCATGTGTGTGCAAGCTGCAGTATAAGGTATGAGATCACTAACAACATGCTTCCTCCATGTTCTCTGGATGACTCTTGCTGCCCTGACATACACACTCTCCAGTCGGGTATCATTTTGCTCCTGTGGACCCTCAGACGGAGAGGAAACAGGGGCACTGTGGTGTAAAAACAAGTTTCTGTAACCATCGCTCAATGTACTTTTATGACACATATCACTGAAGCATAAAAGGATCAGGAACCTTTCAAAGAGCACATATTCGAAAGCCACTAAAAAAGGTGTGACCCCTGACAACTCCAGGAATAACACTGACGAGATTATCTTATCTCTCAGATGTTACAGCTAGTAACCGTGGCAACGCTATTGCTCCTACGCACCTGTCGAATAGGTGTGTGTACTTAACCTTTTCTGTCTTCATGCTTTTATCTGCAAGGCCACAGCAGTAAAAAAAAAAAGAACAAAGAAAGTGAAAAATAAACAAGCAGCCATTTGAAATTTATTGCATCACAATGTAGACTGTGATGAACATTCCACTTACAGACTGCAAACCCTCACCCCCCCACCCGGGCAAAAGACATGGTTTGAATATATTCTCTACAGGCAATAGTTAAATAAGACATTTTCCTGCAAAGTACTGGGCACATTTTTGAACATTTCGGGAGAAGATCACTAGAATTAAAATATAAAGTGGGTCAAAAGTGCCATAGCATTTGCATAGACCACATTTCAGGTCTATTCGTTTCTCCAATGCGTTAAAATGCAAACGTGTTCTCAGCTGGTACACTGATAACATGCCCGAGTCTTTTGTAGGCAGCTGTACCTTCATTTGAATGTCAGCAAATATTACATCTAGATGTGTTAGCTGGGTGATAAGGAATGCATGTTAATTTAGCTGAACTGTGTTTTTAATTACAGAACATGACCACTAATTTTCAGCTCCAACAACAATGCAGTCAACATACAGCCTTGAGGGCAGGTCTTCAGTCTAAGCTGAAGAACAAATAGGAGAAAAGGTCTCACTACCTGCATCTGGAGTAGAAAACATCAACAGCCAGAACTGTGAAGGCTAAGGCCTTTCCCATGCAAACAAATAAAATATCCATCCACTCGTGGCACCCCAGTTATTCCACTGATATCAATCCAGACTTGTTTGCACACCTCCTGATCTAACAGATGCACAGGAGGTGAACGAACGTCACCAAAGCAACACATCAACAAACTGTAGCCAGGGTTTAGAAAACCTTCCAAGAGCAGATTTTATTACCCACTTAACAAAACCAACATGTCATTTCAGGTTGTAAGGAAAGAAACATAAATATATTGAACATTTCTCTTTTTTTATCTCAGGAGCAGGTTGAGAAGGTGACATTCATGATGACTAAGTTACTGTACAGACCTGTCCACCCCTCCCACCCCCACAGGTTGAGCACAAACGTGTTTAAAATGGGTGTGTGGTGTAAGCTCTAGACAGACGTCTTCACTTTCTGAAATATTGCCGTCTTCACAATGACTTTCAAGCGATGGCATAATACGCCATAAAAAGCCATAAAGAACATAAAGTGTCGCCATATAATCTACATTCATTAGTCTAGTGAAAGGCTGCCATGCAAATAAATAAGCAATATTACCGACATGAAACATGAAGGAGGATGCAAAAAAAACCCCAAAAACTCTTTGAGTGTTTGGCAATAGTGACATACAGAAACTATTCCTTTCCCATGTTATCCACACATTCTATTCCATGTTAATAAGTTAAGGACATAGATATAAGATATAAGACCCAGTTCATTTCTTTTATACGCCCATTAGTAGTGAGTGTCTTCTGCATAAACATAAAAGCACTGCATGACAAAATATTTATCACTTGGTTAAGGGTCCCCTTGCTTTAGCATTCTCATAATCTCCCAAGGTCAACTTATGACATTTGTGTGCTTTAATGTACAAGTTTCTTATTAATTCTACCATGAACACATGACTAAAAGAGGCATTACTATTACTATTACTTTGCCTTAAATGTAAATGTTTGGTTCTTATTGGTCACCCTGTATTTCACCCCAAAGCAATCTGGGAGTAACACTCCTTATAACTTTACTGTGAATAAGCAGGGCTAAACTGTTGTAGGCTGTGTAAGCAGATATATGCAAATGTGTTGTGACATCACAAAAACTGCTAATTCAAAATGGACTCTTTGGCAGCTTGGTTTTCAAATATGTACTTACGAATTGGTGTTTTTGAAACGACATTTAGATTCAGGACGAGACATTTTTTTTTCACAGAACCAATCCTGTCAGGTAAAGAATACACCTGATATTTGAGATTCTGCTCATTTTAAACCACGCTTTCACAAACAATGTTGTGTTTTGCCCAACCAAAAAAGATCAACCGACTCCAATCCCAAACCTCAATTTGGAACTCTGGCTGAAATGTACACCCAGTTTGTGGAGGAGTGAGCTACAATGGCTGGGAACCTAAAAATGTAAAGATTTTAAGACACAGGTGTGGTTCTTACGCGACAAGACTGATGCTGTTATTAAGGCAAGGCGACGGTTAACCACGTATTACAAAAGAAATGACGCCTGCAGCTAGTTTTGTCTGGTAAACTTATTTGTTTAGTGGTTCCAAAAGAGTTTATGCTGCCTGTGCTACCTGTTTATGACAAAGCACACTATAAGAAGTGAAACTGCCTAATTAATAATCAATACAATGCTTTCAGAAGAAAAACCATTTACAAAACACACAACTTGAATGACATGTTTGATCTTCCAATGCAGCGATTATCAATAGAAATCCAAATTAAAAATGCATGCAAATGCACCACCAAAGCCAAAACAACCATTTGTTATTTATATTCTCAATATTTTTAATCTCGTCATGGCTTAATGATTTAGAACTGTAGGCCATAAATAAGGCAGAAATACTAACAAAATGTTAGTCTTTAAAACACAACCCCTGATGACATCACAGCCATGACTTTGCATAATACAACATTTGCCACTAAAGTTCTGTCTCTTTCTCGTCATCACTGTTAAGACAGTATTCATCATCAGTTGTGGTGTCTGAACTGGATTCTTCAAAGACAGACAAAGTGGATTTGTAGTTCCTAGATGGCAGGAACCCACACGGAGACAAGCTGTCCTGCGACGTCCTGCTGCCAGCCGAGGAGCAGCTGGGTCTTGGGGACATTCGCCGAGAGGGAGGAGAAAATGGTGGGGATGGTGGTGGAGTTGGACCTGGTTCTGTATCCCATTGGTATGGGGAGCTCTCAAGATGAACTGGGCTCCTCAGAAGCTCATTTGGTGCCATCCTCCCTACACAGCCCCTGTAAGTGCTGTGGACAGGGAGACTGCTTGGACCTCTTGCATCGTATCCAGGTGATTCCTCTGGACTGCTGATGCTTGAATGTCTGCTCCTGGTCCCAAATTCGTCTGAGCTGGTGAGGTCACTGACACTGCCCCGCTTTGATCCAGTTGAGATTCGGCCAGGACCTGATGGACGGCCTGAAACTATGCTGCTAACGGAGACAGAGCGCCCACGATCCAGGCCGTATTTCAGATCAGCACAGGAAGCAGACAAATGAGCCCCCATTAAATGCTGTTTCTGAGAATCCATAGCATTTGCTGTGGGAGAAACATCCTCAGTCTTAGAAATGAAGATGTTTTTTTTTCTTGTTGGGCTATAAAACACATCATCATTGTACACATCCTTCAGAGCAAACTCAGGATAAAGTGTTGGAGAAGGACCAAGGGTGGCTTTTCTGGTTTGAGGCATGGTGGCATAGCGGTTGATATAATGGGGCTTAGACCAGTTATGGCTTTGTGGTCTACCCGGGAACTGGTTTCCATTTTCATCTCTAAGTTTTCTTTGCTCGTCCACTTTTGGCGAAGCCTTATTCACCTTGTCCTTAAACTTGAAACCAAATGAGGGGCCAGGAAAGTTATGAGATTCTCTCTGAGAGTTTGAGGAGATAGGTAATTTCAAAGTTTGCCTCTCATCTTCTTTCCTGTTGCTTTCAGAAGCCTTCAAGTCTAAAGACTGTTGACTAAAGTTCTCTGTCTTTCTCCTAGTTGTGAAATCATCATCTGAACTTTTGACACCCAATTTCAGTTTTAAACGATTCAGTACCTGGTCCATTTTATTGAGTCCCATCAACACTTCCTTTTTGATGTCTTGGTGGGGCAAACCCTCTTTGCTTTCAGAAGCTGAAGTCAGATTATTATCTTTCTTTATTCTTGGGAAGAGGTTCATCTTTGAGTTAGTCCTCTGGGTTCCTTTTGTGTCATGTATCTGCAAGGCTGCTACTTCCTCCTGCACAATGGCTGGCACGGTCTCGCTAACACCAAGTGTGCTCAATGGCGAAGAGTGTTTTTTGTAATTAGACCCTTGATAAGTATTTACTTTGTCACTGTGCAATGAAAACATGCTATCAGGTCCTTCATGAGACATATTCTTAATGATCATGTCACTGTGCTCTGGGTGTGTAGTGTTCGGGATTAAGTTAGTAGTCTGACAGTCTTTGAACCTGGCGTCTGGTGAGCTTCGTGACACGACACAAGGCTCTAGAGAGGCAAATGAAGTCTGTGCTGTTTCTGATTTGAGCTGCTTTTCAGAAGAACCACTGGGCTCTCCTGATACTCCTTGAATCAACCGGTCATTGGGCATGGAAGGATAAGAGTCCTTTTCAGTTTTAAGAGGGCTAGCAGACATGGTTGAACCGTCATAAGATGCAGACTTGGTGTGCTGGTAGGCGACAGGCGGAGACGAGAAGTTCTGCAAAGCACTGTTGAGTGCCGGTCTTGCGGAGATGAGGGTGGAGTATGGAGATTTACTGAAGTGGGGCCCTGATCTCTTGCCAAAATCAGGTGGCAGAGACTGCGGTGCTCTGGGGGTGCTTGAGTTTTGAATCAAAACCGAATCCTGTGATTCCACCGGGCTTAAGTCAAATGTGAACCTCAAGGTTCCAGGATTTTTATTCTCTTTCTGTATTTGGTCTCCATCCTGTTTGAGAAATGGGGTTTGAGGACTAGGAGAGGCATGTTCAGACGATGTTATTGTGGTGAAAGTTGGACTGGTTTCCCTCAGATATGAGTAGATGCTTGGTGCACAAACTCTTCTGAGTGGTCTAGATTGGGATAGAGGACTTGTCAAATTGGGAGGACTTTGATTTGACGGAGACTGTTTTGAGTTCAGATAGTTCAGCCATACATGGGATGGGCTTGTTCCGTCTCCAGTTTTCCGGGGTGAGAATGCAAGGCTATCTGTGAATGTTCTACTCATTGTGTTGGTTGGACTGGGTGAAAGGTTTTCTGGACTCAAATGACATGTATTTAATATTGAGTTCTGAGTACTTTGAGATAGGGGCATGGATGTCAACACAGCAGAGGGACTGTTAGCATGTGTATGGATTGTTCTGGGGCTTGTGTGTGAAGAACAGGCCATTGTGCTCTTTGACGTGCTTGAGGTATTTGCTGTGTTGACCTTGTTAGAGTTGATTACATCATAGATGCTATCAGATTGCATACAAGCACTGATATTTGGACTCATTTCTGTGGGATGGATGACATCTTTCTCAATGACGGTATCAGAAATGTGATAATGGTGTGAAATTAAGTTTCCAATATTATTGTTTGTGTTGTCTTTGGGAGAAATGCTAGTGCTTGGGAAATTAGCAGTTCTATGGAGGCTGTTAATATTGGTGTTGTACAAATTGGTATAGTGAGTAATTCTAGGCTCCACAGACACATTGCTTCCTAAATGAGAACGTTTCCTTTCCACGACTTCCTTAGAACAGTGCTGACGAGCATTAAGAGTCTCTGATTGGCCAGGGCTTGTTGGAGAGCTTAAGAACAGCCCTTCTTTGGATGTGTCTGAAGAAGTTCTACTGGAAATGTCAAACTCTCCCTTGCTTAAAAACATTGATTTCTTTGACGTCACCATCACTCTGCCTCCTGGGGAATCAGGAGATTTCACAGGACTCCGGAGTCGCTCCGGAGAGGCAGGGAAGGTGTATGGCATAAATCTCTCTTTGGTTGAGTTATCTGGGGAAACCAGAGGGGAGTGTGGTTGAGAAACTCTCCATCTACTTTTGCTCAACAAAGGGAGTGAGTCGATAGTTTCAGCAAGTTGCTTCTCCATTTCAGTAGCATCAGCGTTTGCTTTCCCTGAGTTTAACCTCCTCCACGAGAGCAGCAGACTGCTGGTTGTTGGCCTGGAGGTTGGTGGGGAGAAAGATTCTCCTTGATCCCCAGACTGAAATCTCTTCCTGTATCCACCAGGTTGAGGGGAGAGAGGCGACCCAGGCACCTGATTTGTGTCCAGCGGCGCAAGAACGGTTGTCCTAAATTCATTGTTATGGTCAGTTGTCTGTTGGTTTGGGTGGCTGGGTTTCAAAAGTGGTCTGTTTGTTTGGAAGGTGGCCGTGAGATGTGAAGATCTGGCGTCTCTTTCCCATTCAACAGAACTTCTCCTGGTCCCCGCTGGTTCCCTGAGCTTTCCGTTAAACTCATCGAGCATTTCACCACCCGGTTTCGTCTGAGTAAATAGAAAGGTCTGTCGACGTGCATTCCGGCTGGGAGCAGACAGATTGCTATTATGTCCGCTCTCCTGGATGTCTTGTTCAACCTCACCAACGCCTCGCTTGTGTCTCCGAAAGCGTCCATTCCAGTTAGGAGCAAGAACAGAGACTATGGTGGACGTGAACATTGGTGCAGCGGGGTCAATAAGATTTGGTTCAGTCTCAAGTTTACAACTGTGATGAGGAGCAGGAAACGAGGGCACCGATAAGGACAGCTTTAGTTCTCCGGGAGAGCATGCAGAGGACTGGCAGCTAGTGCTGGCCTTTGAACTGCTCTCCTCTCCAAAAGGGATTAGATTACTGTGAAAGAGCGCTCCTTCCGCATTCTCTCCCAGGGGGTCATCAACTCCTAATTCCTTCTCTGCACTTTTACTCTCGATGACCGGCAGCTCGGTCAGGTGACCAGAGACTGGCGACTGTCTCTTTGAACAGATTTTTGCAGTTTGTGCTCGATCACTCACGGCTACACTGCACTGTAATCCCTCTGTAGATCCGTGACTTGATGCATCTTGTGCAAAATTGTTCTGCTGGGAACAAGTACCCTCTTCTTCAATGGGTAGTTCTGACCCATGCCCATCTTCAACCGCTTTACCAGCTGATTGTCTGAAACTGTTGGGTGGCAAAGCCTTTTCACATAACTGTTAAGAACAGAGAAAAAGGTTTTAAGTAAGTTTTGAAGAGCACAATCCCTATAAAGTGGGGGGGGAAAAAATCTAAAAATTGTGTTTGTATCACACAAAGCATTTAGTGGAACACGCTCAGAATAGAGAATAATGGGTGTTAGTGGCATTTACAATTAAATCCTCCCGTCTATTACTCTCACTGTGTTGACACTGTCGCAAAGCAAACAGACATGCTCTGCACTGCATTGTTTGAAAAAAAGGCTGCGTTAAGCCTAAAAGTACTCTGTAAGAATTGCAAGTATTGCAAGGATGCCAAGAACTGAAATCTTCAAGATAAAAGAAACGTAATGTCAGGGATTATCATTATTAAGTGCTCAGTTATGCTCTTGATCATAAGTGCCTACCTCTGGGTGCTGGGCATCAGCTGGCCTCTTTATAGCATTAGATGTTGTGTGTCTGTTGAAAAAAAGAGAAATACTTCATTAATCTTGGCAATAACTATGTCTTTGTTTGTAAAAACAATACATACCAATAAGAAATGACTAACAAATATGTTGACATAAATCACTGATTTTGTATAAATAATTTTGTGTAACATTTTGAGCAAATACATGATCACTGGGCAAATAAATAGCTGCCTAAGGTATTTGCACAGTACAGTATAGGCTCTAATTGATGAAACAGTAGATTGTGAAATACATACACATATAAAGTTATGAAAATAAGTCTACTCTGCCAATCTGCCCAGTAGTGTTTTCATTTGCAAGTTTCAAAGCACTTATTGCATAACCTGACTCCTCAGTTGCCAAATCACCTTAATTTACATTGTCAGCCTCAGGCAAAAGAACAGGGAGAGGAGGCTATTAAACATAGCGTCTCCTCACTGCTCACATTTTCACACAGCACGCACTGGGCACGCCACCCATGTTTTCGGACTTCAAAATATTCACAACGTGGCCAAACGGGACGAGCAACATTCCATCTCCCAAACTGAGTATTATGGAGGTAAACAATCCACATGGCTGACTGAAAAGGAGGGGGCAACGCTTAAACACTTTTCTGATCAGTCTCCCGTGTGGTTTCTTATACACATGTATTTACACTTGCATGCCATGCTGGTCATGCTGCTGCTGCTGTGGACACCAATGAGCAGGCCTGGTTGGTCTTTATGGTAAGTGTTCAAAACAAATGACAAATAGGTCAGGAAACTTTGTTCACATGTATGACTCCTTATTCAAGTTTTGTTTTGTTTTTTTTCATGAGTTTAAACATGTTCGGAAATGTTGACACACCCTCTGAGAGCATAAAAGCAGCACATGTCTGGAAACAAGTGCAAATACAGCATATGCGCTTCAGACTCAGTCAAACACACGCACGCACACCCATCAGGGTATGACTATATATGGTCTAGTTCACAAGGTTTTCATACCAGCACACACAATAAAGGGTTTAAAGGTCATCTCAGACCGCAACAAGGGTTTGATGATTGACACATGACCATAAAGCTTGTGACAAAATGCATGAATAGTATTTAATAGCTGAAAGCATGAATAGTATTTAATAGTCTCATACCATTTGTTAAGAGGGAGAGGTCAACCAGCAAGGTGAAAGTTAAACTGGGTGTGGTGTCAAGTTAGTCATTATGAATCCTTACTGAACATGTAACATGCCATTAAAAGTACTTGTCTCACTCCTGAATTCCTCTATTTTTGTCACACCACATGATTTCAGAAGCAGCAAAGGATTCTCACACCATCACACTACCACATCATGTCTGATACACTGTTCTTGTTGTGATATGATCTGTTAGCTTAACGTCAGCTGTAACAGGACCCTGTCTTTCAGTTCCATTTTTGACCAATCAGTCCACAAACTTTATTCCAAAAGGCTGGGGGTCATCATAGTCTTTGGGCAAATATGTCAAACTATTACATAGCAGTAATTTCACCCTGCAGCTCTTCCATTAATACCATTTTTGGCTAGTCTCTTTTAAATGCAGAAATCATGACTGCTAACGTTAGTAAGGTTAGTGGGGTCTAAAGTTCCTTAGATGTCAGTCTAAGATATTTCCCAGATGAGTCGTTGCTGCTATGCTCATGGAGGAATTTGGTAGGTTGGTCACTACTGGGAAAACTCACCACAGTTTCAAGTTTCTCAATATGGGATATTGGCTCTCTATGGTCCCATGTAGTTCAGGGCCTTTGAAATGGTTTTGTAGCCATTGATCATTTCCACTTATATAATTTAGTGACTTACTTTTTCATATCCTTTGATCATACCATAGTGCAGAGATCTTTAAACCTACATCACATTACTGGAGGGACCCTATTTTGACTGAAAAGGTAAAATGAAAAGTTAATAAAAGAAAAAAAATCAAATCACATCAGACTTACAGTTCATTACTGCTCAGATGTGTTTTAGTGTTGCTGTCGGTTCTATTCTTTTCACTTCTTTTAGAGGGAAACTGCACAGAGAGGAAGGAGGTGAACCGTAGCTGGTCAGGAGTTTTCCTCTGGTCTTCGATTGTGCTGGCCCAGTCACTCTTATATTTCACAAGTATTTTCCGTCTGATGTGCAGATCTGAAAAGGAATCAGATTTCTGAATCCACTCTGAAATGTGATCTAATATCAATTCAGTTAAAGTGGTTTTCTGAAAGGAATGCTTTTAATATGCGAAAGCTGGTCAAAAATGCTAACGTTGCAGACAATGAATGTAATCTAGTGGCTGTCAATCAGAAAGTGCATGTAGATGGGATTTGGCAATACCACATCAAACACTGCTGATTATGTATATGGATTAGTGATGGATCGGAGCAGTCTTGTTGCGGCATGAGTTAACATGTGTCATGCAGGCTATGCAATTTTTTTCTTTATCTGCAAAAAATTGCATAACGAGATCAACATATTTAAAAATGTTGCGTAATGAAATGGTTAAGATGTATATTCAGAATGATTTGATGGAAAAATGTTGAAGAGCTTACCAAGCCAATGCTGGTGTTAGGAACCAGACGTTTGAAAAGTTTAAGAGCTCTCAAAGTTAACTCACAGATAGTTAAAAAATTGTTATGAATATACTGTCTGTTCACACCTGGCATTAAGAATATGAATGTGGTCTGAGCCAATGCTTCTTGGGTGCTTTCACACCTGTAGTAACATGAGTACACTCGTGATCAGATCACCCAAGACACATGTTAATGCCAGGTGTGATCACGGGAGATTTTGGCCTTAAACTTTTCAAAATAGGTACTCATAGTGGAGAGTCACATATAGGATGCTGTTAGCCAAAATAGTCCCCAATAAAAAAATTTGAATTTTCTGTGATTTTCTCAACATTACATATGAAGTGGCATTTGACAGACGCCCTTATCCAAAGCGACTGACAATCATTAGATACAAGGAATATCCCTCTGGAGTTAACTGAGGGTTACGTGTCTTGCTCAAGGACACAATGGTAGAAAGTGGGGGGGGTTTGCAACTTTGTGGTCATCGGGCTCACAGACAAGTGTTTTACGCACTAGGCCACTACCACATATAAAACTCACATGTGGGTTCACACTGGTTTTGGATAGTAAATAAAATGACTGTGTTGTAGAAATACTGGCCCCTGGTTTCATTCAACACCACTGTAAAGAATCCTGGTGAGTGAGTTTCGCTACATATCAGAACACTCTTGATTACTTTGTTCACATCTCAGTGACTGAGTCATTCAGACATATTGAAACAATGAAATTTCCCTTTAATCTAGTTTTGGAATCAGTATGCTTACTCTTAATGGTCTGGGGGTTTTCAGTTGATACTCCAGTGACACTCTGGTCATTCCCGTTCCTAGAAAGACCAATAAATCCACAAGAAAAGCTGCATTAATCACACATATCCAGGGTAAGGACTGTTCCTCCAAACAAACATACAAGCCCCACATGTGGAACTTGGCAAGTTTAGGCTGGTCGTCAACACTAGGGTCCACTCCCTTCTCTCCACAGCAGGAAACAGCAACACCCACACTGTGGTCCAGAACAGGATAAAAACACTTTGGCTCAGGGTATTGACTTAGCACAGGGAAATACAGCATCATACAGAGGACACTACATACTCAACTGTTTACATCTGTTATGAATCTGCGACCATTTTATAATGCATTCATGCAGCATGAACAGTAAATTCTGTCTGAATGACATGCATGAGGGTGTAACTCATTACATAATCAGTTCAGATGTGCCCCAATAACAATTCATCTTAATTTAAACCATGACAAATCAGTCACCATGGAAGAACATACTATTTTATTCCAACAGACATGAGATCAATACAAGTCCAAGGTCCAACTAGACTACTTTCTTCGTGCACTTCACATGGACTATATTCCTTAAACATGGTTCAGATCCTACAGGAGCAGAGCATGTGGCAAAATCACCATAAACAATAAACCTGACACACTCTGACCTACATATGAGCTTTGATGCAGGATAAATATCCCATAGGCCTACTTAATCCCACCACTGATCACAGGCCACTAAATGTTTTGTACGAAGAGCCGTTGGTGGTTATTGCACAATAGGGGTGTTGCCAGTTTACAGCCAAAATCACATCAGAGCTTCAAATGATTTTACGCCTGGTTACCATCCCTAATGTTTGCTTTAGTGTTGGAGGCTCGCTTAGGTCACATTTATTATGTGACCTTTCATAACAGAACATAAAGTTTCTTTGGGATCAGTGCTCTGGGTCGTAGCTTCAGGCTCTTGTATTTGAAGGACATGCTTGCTAGTTAATGGTTTTTCTGCATGTTTCACCACCCACGTTTCACACAGGATTTATAACAGTACTTCCACCACACAGACACGCTTCAAAGCTCTTAAAACGAAGACACCTATTAATGCATGCATAACACTGTAGATAAGGGATGTGCGGTTCTATATAGTACCAAAACGTTTAGCGGAACTCTATTTGGTGCTGCATGGAACATTTTATACAGAACCATTTACAGCAGTTACTCCATCAGTGAGCCTCTAAAAACAACATTCAAATGAGTTGTCATGGTCCTACATATAACCTGAGAACCCTTTAAGAACCCCCTTTTTAAGAGTGCAGCTAGTAACCAGTTTTTGAAAGCACAAATTTGAACATTTCAAATATTTTTTTTTTCTCAAGTATGTTATTAAGCAAAGGAATCTCAAGTTCAGTTTTGGTCGTTTGCCTTTAGTTCTTAATTTAATTTTTAGATTTTATTTCAGATCAAAGTGATGTTAAAACAGAAAACAGTAAACAATGTCTTAAGCTGAGAGAAGTTGGATGTACCAAGTAAGGAATCTCAAGTTCAGTCATTTACCTTTAATTCTGAACTCAGCTGTTACAGTTTTGGTTTTATTTAGTTCTACAGTTCTAGTTTATTTTAGTTCTACAGTCCAGTTTAAGAACTGATTACTTTCTTAAAAGTTGTTAGTTTTTGCAAGGCTACATGATTTTCAAGTTCGTTGAATCAGTATTACTGTTTTGTTTAAAGGTAATTTCAGCTGCTCTACTCGACTCACCTCAGGTCTTGCAACAGTAAATCACGCCAAGTATCCAAAAGAGTTGCTGGAGTTAGGTTTTATGCAGCTTCTTATTCGAACTCTCCGTCCCACCTTAAATAGTACAGCAGCTGCATTCAGAAGCTGCAGGATTTAAGGTGGAGCGGATAATTCCAGCTAAACTTGAGCTTTCCAAGGAAGCAAAGCCACACAGAAGTCCCATATGAGTTCGTTGGAAGGTGTGTCACTCACCCTGCTTTCTGTTTCTCCGTGAAAAACGTTTCCAGCCCACGCTGAGTCCTCTCTACACTATCCACGCTGCGGTTCGCTCCTCTCGGACGAGTCAAATCCACGTTCAGGTCATGTGTTGACATTCTAGACGTGACAGGACCTGCTCATCTCGTTCTGTAACCTCCCGTTCGCCCTCCTCCTCCTCCTCCCGTGATTATGTCTTACCCTTCTTCATGATCGTGATCCTGAAATTCCTCTGGATTCAAACGCAGTGGAGCATTAAGGCCAGGCCAACTGTGGCCATGCCCACCCAAACAGCCCACAGAGCGGACACAGGTTTCAGCAGGGCTTGGTACAGTACAACCACACTAAAGACACAATCACTGCTACTGTACAGGGCTCACAGTACACTAGCCCATACATAGACTGTTTTCCCATATATCA
>JBBPCY010000001.1:9472267-9488043 GCA_037974405.1 Brachyalestes nurse
TAATCAATATATGTGTGTGCATATATATGCCATAAAATACACCATGTGTGATAACTGAATATGAATAACTGAATATGTCACATTTGTGTTTTAACGTACCAAAAAACAGCCTTCATTCATTTTTGCATGGCCATTTCCAAACCTCTCTCTGGATTCCTGAGAATTAAACAGGAACCTTTATATCCTCTGTAAGGATTGCCTGTTCTGTGAAAACACTTTTGTGAGTGGGTGGAGCTAAACTGCTGTAAGCAAATGGATAATGTATGTGTTAATTAAAAATGAAAAACAGACTGTTTTTGATGTATCCATGTATGAATTAAATGTTAATAATGTCTACATATTACAACAAATCAACATTTTGATATTTGTGTTCTAACATATCTAAAAAAAGCCATAATTTTTACTTGGCCATTTCCAAACCTCTCTTTGCATTTCTGTGAATTAATCAGGCTCTGGTGAGTTTAAAAGAACATATGAACTTCTGTTCTAAAAGGCTGTACTCTGTTGTGTTCTCATTAAAAAAACACTGCTGTGAATAGGTGGAGCCAAACTGCTGTAGGCTAAATTTTAATAATGTCTGCATAGTACAACAAAACATTTCTTCATATATAAATACTGGAATAAAGGAATGTGTACAGGGTTCACATTCCTTTATCCCTTATATTTTATTATTTTTATAATTTGTCATATTTGTGTTTTAACATACCAAAAAAAGCGCCATCATCTTACAAGTCCATTTCCAAACCTCTCTCTGCATCCCTGAGAATTAAACAGGCTCTTGTAAGTTTAAAAAGAAGATTCAGTATGTAAACGACCTGGCTGTCCTGTACTGTGTCTCGTTAAAAAAAACAAAAAAACCCCAAAAACAAACAAAAAACCCCTTATACATTAGATGTGAGTGGACGGGCCTAAACTACTGTAGGCAAAATAGCAATAAATATGCAACATTTTTTGCAGTTTAGTCTCTATGTATGGACTAAATGGACTGGGTATGTTTTGAAGTTTTTAATTTCTATTTTAAATTTGCATACAACACACAGACACACACACACACACACACACATATATATATACATAAACAATAAACTTAATCAAACAACAATTTACAGTCAGAAACATCCAACTTACAAAGGAATTCTATTGACTTTTCTACATTTCTGTATATGTAAATGGTTAATGGTAAACAAAATAATTCAGCAGGGCCGTTCTTAGGCATACGCGTAGGGCCCCGACCCCCTCACCCCCCCAAACTGGGCCTCCAAACTGCTAAGAACAGCCCAGGTCACAGTGGTGGTGAATACAATCAGACATCTGAAAAGTAAAATGGCTATATTTGTGCTGTAGACGCTTGCTTCCCCTCTCCATCACTGTAAAGAAATCAGTTGTTTAAGTTCCAGTCCAGTGCACCATTTCGTATTAGTAATTTTGTTTATATCTCAGTCACTGCAGTTTTGCACAAGAGCAATAGAGGGAGCCATTCAGCTCTTCCACATTTACAACCTGTACCAAACCTGTGGGCACCTGCCTGGCAGCCTGGCTTTGCCATGTTTATCCACATTCCTGGATAGATTTCTGACTAGTTAAGAGATTTCGCACAGTGCTCCTGTTGTTATCTGTGTTTCAACAAGTCATTTTTTTCCAACCCCACTTCTAGAACATCTAATACAGTGCAGTTTATTCGTGATTATTTTGCACAAACACACCTAATTTAGCTCAGCTAAGGTTTTAGAAAGCTGAAGAATGACTGACGCACACTGATGTAACAGGTTACTGTGCATTACATCACTGATTCCCATTTGCTGCACACTGTAGCTCCTCTGACAGGCCTGATTCACCTCATTAGTTCTTCAAGTACTTCTTGGACTGAGTCACCTGCCTTAGAGCAGAGAAGAGGTGAAAAGGTGCAGTGGGTGGAGTCTGAGGCAGAGAACCACCGCAAAAGGTCTGAATTCTTTCTTTATAATATTATAGATGATTTTCTGTATTTCTAGACTGACTCAGCTGCAGATTCTCCTGATCTCCACTTATTATTAATTAACATGTCCAGTATTGTTGTCCAGCACCATAAAATCTCTATAGTGCTAAATGAAGTAAACCATGTTGTTCTACGTTGTTGTGGAGATCCAATTGCATTTCAACAGCTTCCTGCTTGTTGGGAAGAACAAATATGTTCTAATAGTGCCATGGACCAAGAATGCTGCTGAATTTCACAGTGTGGGCTCTATACACACACACACACACACACACACACACACAAGCATAACACATAGGTACTAGGTCCTAAAACAGTGCAGTATATTGAGGCCAGATATGAAAGTAACTGGAGATGAGAGTAGATATAAGCAGATATTTCTGGAAGAGGTGAGCATCAGAGACTGATATGGAATATGAATTGCTCTATTTATCAGTCAGTGTAATTCTGAGTTAATATAAACATTATACATTACCTATAGATAACAAATAGTCACTTTGAAACTTTCAGATACATAAATATACAAAAAATTGACATTTTTACTTTGAATGTCAGAGATCCAATATCTATTTTTACTGTGCTTTTGTAACTGCCATATGTTAATGAAATCTGTTCTGATGTGTGTGTGTGTGTGTGACATCACAAAAATGATGGCTTCAGAACAGGCTGTTTTTGCAGTTTAGCTTCCATATATAGCCTTTAGGAAAAATATATTGTAAAAAGTGAGAAAAATCTCATTTTCCATGAAATGGGCCCTTTAAAATTGAATGTAATTTTTTTTAAGTTGATTTTTAAAACTGAGAGGGAAAAATGATTTTCCCATTTTCCTATAAAGGAGATACGAGATTTTGTTCAGACAGCGATGACATGTTACTCCAGTATGTGCTGTTAAGAATATGTTGTTCAGTCGAAATAGTTGTATGTTGTTTACTATGTGTCGTTCCAGTACATGTCACTCCTATATAATATGATTTAGTATGTTGGTCTAGTATGAAACATATTATGCAGTATATTTTGTGCAATGTTTACATGCTATATCAAACTCTTTTGTTTCAGAAAAATGGGGAATGTTATTTTTTTTTCATGAAATGAGCCTTTTAAGGCACTAAGAGTTAGAGACAGTGACCCCTCTTTCCCTGGTTTGCCTTTGGTTGCTCATTAAACAGTATAGCAATAAGAATATAGTCATTTAAGGTCAGAAGTAAAGCTTTAATGCAGAATTACAATGAGTCTTGGTTCTATGCAAAACTCCTGCTGCTTGTTGTAGAGAGGCTGGTGTGCATTTTCACTATAAGGGCCTTGGAACCGGGCCAGCGGCGGCCTTACATATTTCACAAGTTGCTTGTCGTGCTACATAAATTACAGCCAATCGCTTGAAAATACATTATCTCCAGGGAAGATTCTGACAAGCCCAATTCATAACCAGGAATTGACTTTCTTAAACACTTTCGGAGCACGCCGTGTAGTGGCTGGCGTAATTGACTTTTTATACAGCCCTAAAAAAGTAATCACGAAAAATAATCAGCAAATTTCCAACAGCGCAATTCATCATACGCTTAGGAGAAAGCACCTCACTCTAAGTGATCGGCTGGATGGTGTTTAAGACTGGGTGTTTATGCCTCGCTCTAACGTGAGAGACCTTTCTAATAAACGTAGCGTAAGTATATTGAGATTAGTGAGCACAAATACGGAACAATGTTGCTGAATATGTGAAACCGATTCACTCAGCCTGCGAGGTTGAGAGGCAGGACGTTTATTGTGAGAACACTCATATACAAGCCATTTAAGAAGAACTCTGCCACGCAAAACATAAATAATGCTCAGGGGCATAGTAGCAAGGTGTTTAGGCAAAGCTCAAGGCCTGCGGCACGAGGAGTTGACTGATGGTGAGCTGGATCACTTAGTGTGTCATTACTCCTGGTTGTGGCCTACCTCAAATGTGGGCAGAGTGAAGAGCGTACATTATGCTTTCAGTACCTTTTATCACAAGCACATCATTTTGATAGCTGTATGAAAATATACTGATGCCACGGCAGCTGTCGTAGTTATCATACCATCATACCTCCCACTGATCATGTGTTATTAATTTTAAGATGGGACGGTTTATCATGTGAATGAGACTGCCCATGTAGTGGCTTGTTTAAGAGCTATGTACTAATAATAAACTCAGAGGTTTAAATATGTTAAAGGACCCATATAATGTAAAATCCCATTTGCGTAGGACACACCATGTAAAGTGGCCATGCGTAAACACACCACACAGTGTGAAATTATTTCTTTGCATTTAACCCATTCTCCAAGCGAAGCAGCAGGCAGCCAGCACCGCCGCACTGGGGAGCAGTGTGTGGGGACAGTGCCTTGCTAAAGGGTACCTCAGTGGTGACACTAGAAGGCCTGGGATTCAAACCCATGACTTTTATTTTAAAAGGACCTTTCTCTTTCCACTTCATCTGTCCATAAATGGAAACTAAGCAGCAAAAAATGTATCATTTTGAATTAATCATGGTTGTGATGTCACAAACATATTTATATTATATATAAACGTTTGCTGTAACAATATGCAATATTAAACCGAAATCGCGACACTCAGATCCACGAACCCGTGTCGTGGTGTGAGAAGGCAGAATCACACACCCCTTTCGTGGGCGGTACACTTCCTAATAAAACCTTTTTTACACCGTGATTGGTGTGTTTTCACGTCAATTTCAGGCAGCAACCAATAGTAAAGGTTGTTACGATTCAAACGACCCCCCCCCCCCCCGGCCTTATAAATGAGCCAAGACTGCTCTCAGGTCAGGCACGCGTGTCCGAGCTGAATTTCTTCAAATGTAAGGAAAAGGAAATGATGACACTTTAGACGCTTTATAAGTGTCTATAAGCTGGCTGGTTGTGATAAAACTGCAGGGGAGTTTGTTTGTAAGAGTTTTGTTGTGTTATGAAGGAGTTTTTGTGCGATTTTTGCCAGCTGGGCGGAGCGTGTTTTTAGTTTTGGACAATGGTGAATCTGTAGCTGAAGAATCGGTTCTGAGGAAGCCTGTGGCGATTCCTTGGGGTGTTCTGTACAGACTGAAGCAAAAGAAGCGGCGTCGAAGCGTTTATAGTTCTGTGTTAAACATGAGGATTCTAAACGAAATGGCGTCTTGAATGGCACTGCTTGCACTAAGCACTAACCTCTCCTCCATATATATACTGCCACCTTTTCAACTTACAGCAGGTCAGCCCAGCCTGTTTCAACTAAAATAATAATAAGTCTCTTCACTGCCTGGGTTGCTTTTTAAGAAGGGGTAATACAGGGCGGCCAATCAGAGTAGAGAGTATTTACATATTTCTCTGTCTTAAAGACACAGTAACAAAAATAGTCTAAGCGATAATTTTTGGCACATAAACCATGCACAAATAGACTTCAGGGAAAAAAACTAAACTAAGAAAATAGAATATGCCCACTTTAAATCTGTTACTCTATCTTGTGCTCACAAAGTTTCCTAAGGCCAAGAGGATGAACTCACTATAGGGAGTCTGCAGTCTTGACTGAGTACATTAAGCTAGAGCTTCATTAATTGATGAGACAATCATTTAATTACGTGCCCAACTGCTGTCAATCTGCACAGCCTGACGGAGGCTGGAGCTGGGAGGCTTGCAGCCGGTGACTCAGAGGTTAACTGTGGCAGTGGGCTTGCCGCAGTATTGACTGCTGGGTAATTATGCTTAAGTGGTGACTGGCAGAGGTAAATGGCAGTAACAGATTATCTGTTTTGAAGAGAGGCATTCTTAGAATCAATAAGAGTCCATTTGTGAAAATAGAGCAATTTGGGGAAAAATACGCCCTGTTCCTGGCCCCAGCAGTGTCCACTTAACCAGGGCTGCTACTGTAGCTGCCTATTTCCCTCTCACTCCTTCATGGTTATATAAGGAAATAAAAGCAGAGGGGATGAAAGAGGAAACACAACAGTGGCATCAACAAGCCTGCTGACTACCTTCTGTAATCAAATATAAACTAAATATAGACCATATATATATATATATATATATACACACACACACACACACACACACACACACACACACACACATGGTCCAGAAAACAAGCAACACCTGTATTTTTCTAACTCATTAGAACATACAGCTGAAAATTTCTTCACCCTATAGGAAAATGGTTCTATAGAGAGAGGTCTTCATGATCACATATCTGTAACTTACAGTTCATTTATATCTAGTTGACTCAAAGACTGCAGTGATGGTTTTATTTTGTTACGTTTTGTTTGGAAAAAAATCTTAAAATGCCCGACAGAAAACTATTCAATCAGAATTTTGTTCTGTGTGGTATTTAGGTGTGTTGAGCTCCCACTGCTTGTGACATTGACTGTGACTGGACAAAAGGTGTAACGGCAGATTATCTTCCAGTATTATTAGGAAGTGACAGTGGAATCAGTTGATCAGGTTTTCTTGCCATAGGTAAGACCAAAAGGACTTTTTGGAGGTCCTGGATTCATAACCAGGTTTCAGGCAGTTGTTAGAGATGGTGAAGGGGGAGTAGCTATAAGCCAGGACACATTAGTGAAGGAGTTACTCTAAAAATGCTGCAGGCAACATAAAATATACTAATATGTCCATTACAAGCTTTAGATAAAACATTGAGTGTCTTTTACAAGATGAAGATTTGTTTTAATCTAGAATGACCAAGGGAATAGAATTGGGTAGGGATGGTAGGGACACATCCCTAAAAATATCGGGTGAAAGCAATAATTATAAAATAAATCCACTGTTTTCTGTCAGTGTTTGGAACACAAATGGTTAACAGATCTGTTTCTCAGTTCTAAGTTCCAACTTCCTGACCCAGTATCTTGCTAACGTGTGATTGGCTGAAGTTCTGTCCGTCTCTCTTCTGTGCAGTAGTTGTGTGCATATAACTTGATGTTAATGTGTAAAAGATGGTGGCGATTGCACTATGGCTGGAGTAAAGTTACTGCTTTTGTGGTGCCTGAGAAGCAGTGTGTGGGGATCGTACCTTGCTTAAGGGTGCTTCAGTGGTGCTACTGGCAGTCCTGGGATTTGAACCACCAGCTATCTGATTGCAAGGACAATTCCCTAACCACTAGGCCACCAGTCGCCCCAATGTCAAGCATAAAGGAGGATTATCAAAAAGGTTATCAAAAAGTTTTGACTTGAACCAAACTGCCCACCATCCCAGGACTGAACAGTGTGTCAGTACATAGACTGAATTATCGGGTTCCATATATATGAGTCTGATTGTGTGTTCGCAATTGATGGTTTGTCACGCTGCGGCAGGGCCGACCCTCCGGCGCAAACACTAATTAGTCATTACATTAATTCTGGTATGAACCCTGGACACCAGCTGATGTCAGCCCAAAGACAGTAGCACTGCCTGCTGGGACAGAAGCCCCACTATGGGAGTCGCTGACCTCTCTGAGACGTAGGGGAGAGTGAGTCGAGATTGCAGTCTGGTATATTGAGTCTCAAAAGGGTCATAAAGAGGCATCCTATTTAAATAACTGCCTTTTCCCATTTGTTTTCTTTTTTATTTTCTGCTCCCTTTTAAGGTTCTTCTTCAGTTTGCATGAGAATGTCCTTTAAAGGAAAAGAAGAAAGAATTTCCTTGTGAGTACATATTGGCACTGTCAGATCAAAGCCTCATAACTCGTGATGACTCTTGGTTCTGTTCAGAGCCAGTTTTCAAAAGGGGTCTTAAAGGGGAGTTCCACTGAATTTCTGCAGGAGTAAATCATTCGCATGATGTCATTCACCAATGGTCCGAATGACACAGAACACAGAAAATTTGCATTAATATACATTTAAGTTACCAGAAAAAGGTTTAGAATTTACCAGAAAGGTTTTGTTACGACAGCGACTTTATTCTCTTCTGATGAGTCCGACACTGATCTCATGCTACAGGTTTACAGAGCCAATTCACTTAAACCAACTATTCCAGTCAATCAATTGTATTTACATCTATTGCCCTACTCAGCCTTCTACGTTTTCCTTCGGACACAGGCATTAATTTCCTTCTACAATGGCATGGACTGCTCTCTGTCTGTGTGAAATATTCACAGTAGAGCGCTAATCCTTCAGGAATGCAATATGAACCCACACTTAACATCCCAGAGGTGAATTATTTGAAAAGATGATATGGGTCTATTATCAGTTGGGCCTCTGAGTGATGGAACTAAGAGAGACATTTGGACCTCACATGGCTCATAGATCTGAACACAGGAGTTCTTTAATGGATGCCTGCTACCTCCTCTTAAGGTTCTCTTAATCTCACATAGACTTTAATCCAATCAGGTAAGAGGTAGTGCTCATTTACCCAGAAGGCTTCAGGGTCCCCTCATCCATTCTGGGCGGGGTCAGCTTTGGTCAGTCCGTCTCTCTCGCTCTATCTCTTTGCAGTGTCGTTTTTCACAGCCTGAAAATGAGTCCCATACGTCCCCTCAGAGACCCTTATTCAGGAGAATGGAGAGAGAAAGGTGGTGAAACAAGGCGAGACAATAGATCACTGGAATTCTTTCCTCTGTCTATACTCACACGTCAATAACTTTGACTGTCGTGATGAATGGTGACGTTCCAGAAGCGAAAGTGCTCCATTTCTTCGCTCACATGTTCATAGAACTTCTTCATTCTTGCTGTGTGTTGAATAGCCAAGTATAGTTTATTTATGTCACACATTATCATACGCAAAGGTACATTCAATGTGCTTTACAGGCATAGAATAAAGCATGAAATAATATAATAAAACAAATAAAAAATAAGAATTTGAAAGTGCAGTAGAAGTGGAGATATTTAAAAGAAGGCGGAGGAGAGTTGTGTCGTTTTTAGCAGCTTTTTAAAGTTATAGTAGCAGATCTGATATTGATGGCCAGATGGACAGTATTGTGGATAAACACCATTCCTTTTCACCTCTACCTGACCAGCTCTCACAGATCTAAGAGACCTACCAGGAATAATCATCAAACTTATCGGAATGAAAAACTCTTAGCAGCATTAGTGAAATATTCTTTACACCATGGAGTCAAACAGGAGCAGCCAATGTGTCCCTCAAGGCAAACAAAGTCAAAGGTCAAGGGTCAAAGGTCAAAGCAGTTCCAGCTCGGGAGGCACCGCTGAAGTCCTTTCTTTCACCTGCCCCTTTCATTTCTGCAGAGTCCCCAGACAGAGGACATTTGTCAATGTCAGTGTCAGAGGGATGAAATGGTCACAAAAAAAATGTAAATCACTTAGTGGCCACTCCCTAGATTTTCTTGCATCCACTTATGACACACATGTGGTTTTATGTAGCAAAAACCTCCCTTTTCCAAAGGCTGCTGTTACTGCGCCTTTAAGACACATGTATGTAAATAACCTCTGACTGGCCTCCTAAACTGCTGTAACCTACAGATGTAGTGTCGCAAAGGTTTCGACTCCTTAGTTAAATTATTTGTTTTGTTGATTTTCTAAATGGACAAAACGTACACGTCCGCTACAAAATTAGTTGCAAAAATTTCCAGGAGAATGTCATATTTAAGTGAGTTCAGTGTAGATAATCAACAAACATTTGACCAGGAGTGTTCAGTTTTTTGCACAGCTACTGTATGTTAATGCATTTTTTATGACATCACAAAAACAATTACATCAAAAAGATGCATGCAATTTTATTTAGTTTCCACATAAGGGAGTGAACAACACATTCTGAAACTCTTTTACATCTTACATGAAACACTTTTATTTCCAAATTGAGGATTTAGTTTTGCATGACATGGACTTTCTAGCACCAAGCAAAAACGGGTTCACTTCCTTTCATTGAATAATTATGAATTTCTCAAAACTGTGCTCCAAGCATGTTATTATTACTTCTGAATCATTAATGAGTGAGATAGAAAGCAAGCAGAACATCTTTACTCTTTAAGGCATTATTTGTAATGAGAGAGATACTAATATAAGGCCATGTCAGATGTTTAAATGTGTTTAAATGGTAAAAAAAAAACCTTTACATTATTTGGAGGTTCTGTACACTCTCAGCTGCAAAAATTGTTCTCAAGGGTTCAAAAAATGGTTCTTCTCTGGCATCACTGATGTATGTGAAAGATGTGTGCCAGCATGATGATGAGGATGGACTGAAAGAGTTCGGTGATGACCCCATTGTCTTGGCCTGCAGCATCAGCATGGCCCTTTCATTCAGCCCAGTGAAGGTCCACTTTCTGCAAGCTGGCCCTTTCCTGGCCACCGGCAGCGTCCCCGGCTGCCATTTTTTTTTCTGATTACCCAACATTTCTTTTCTCTTTTCTGCTGCCAGAGCTTCCTGCCAGATCGCTTTAATATCCCTTCTGATGACTGCTCCTGTAATAATGCAGTTGCCTTTTTTATCGGTAATGTGTCACAGAATCCCTCTTTGTCGTTATTGAACACCGCGTGGAACACGGTGGCGTTTACCGCGGGGGGAAAAACGAGGGATCGATAGCCAACAGCAAATTAAGTAATAGCATTTTTGTGTCGATGCATAATACGGGTCGGTTAACAGCGCCTAGATCAGCATGGCTCCACATCATAGCACGAGCGGATCAATCCAAACACAAAGGCGGCGTCTCCCTTTGACAACATAATTGGCTGTATTACAGGAGGAAGTGTGAAAAGATAATATGAAAATCCTCCACAGACATTCAGCTCAGGACTCAGGCTCATGCTGCGGTGGTCTGGCAGCAGGATTATTTCATCTTTTGAAAAGACCTTGAGTTTATAGGATCATCTATGTAACACTATGCTTTAGGGATGATAACATTTGCACAAATGCTTTTTTCCCACTTTTGATGTTTTCATGCATTTTTTGAGAAAGGTCAGTTCACTCACACAGGGACAGAATCACTGTAAGCCATTTTGTTCTTCAGCATAACAGATCATCTTTGGACATGATTGGTCAAATGAGCTCTTCTAGCAAAGAAAGCCTCTAAGTGAAGTTTAGTGGCCTGATTCAAAAATCACGTCCTTATAATTTACTTTAGAAATCAAGATCAGTAGACTGGAAAACACTACATGTCCAAATGTTTTCTAGACACCTGCTCATCCAACATTTTTTCTGAAATTAAGAGTATTAATAGTGACAGCCTCTACTCTTCTGGGTAGGCTTTACACCAGATATCAGAACATTGCTGTGAGTATTTGATTGCATTTAGCAATGAGAGCATTTATTGAGGTGAGAGAGCAGGTATTGATGTGGGATAATTAGTTCTGGATCACAAATGCCACTCTCACCTCAAATACAGTGCTTTAGAGCTATAGAGATTCTACAACACTGTGTGTGGATAATTTTACACTAGTAGATGCACCTTAGAAGTGGTGTCTGGATATTTTAATAGACGATAATGCATCAAAGAGAACTACAGACTCAAAAACCAGAAAATTAGAAGACTATATAGCAGTTTTGTTAGCAGAAATTTTATATTCTTTTTAGAAAATGTGGTATCTGAACACAAAGTAGGCCACAAAACTCTTCTACCTTGATAGTTTTCCTCATCACTGACGCCACTCAGGTACACCAGTCCAGTCATTTGTCATCTCAGGAATGGACGACTGGAACCACTGCTATACTACCGAAGACCACCAGACCATTGTTCCACTACAAAAGACCACCAGACCACTACTGAAGACCACCAGACCCCACTCCTCCACTGACGACCACCAGACCACAACTCACCTACTAAAGAACACCAGCCCTCTCCAGATGATCCAGAATGCAGTGGCACGTCTGGTATTCAACACAGCAAAATTCTCCTACAATTAAACAGTGATATACTTTTAATTTGATTTGTTTTCTGTAAATGTTGTCATTGTTTTGTGGCCAATAATAACTGTAATATGACATTAATGGACATAACTTGTCATATCAATGACAGTGCATGCCATCTAACATGACGTGTTTATGACATGATTATGTCTATGATTCTAGCAAAATGTTACCGCAGTTCACAACATTTTTTCCCTGCTCCCAACACATAATGGAAAAAAATGAATTAACACGCAAGGCCTTCCCGAAGTGAGCTGTGTATGCTGGAGGACTGATTTCTCCAAAATGAAACTCTGCAGCTCCTTAATCAAAAAGCTTATCGACCTTTGGCTACTGATTTGTTCATCCAGTTAATTTTAATGGCATAAAATACACACTCTATGGCTAATTACAGAATAAAATAACATAAAATATGTTCCTCAAAAGTGAATGCTAAATAAAATTAATTAAATAGGGAACTTCTTAAAAGATTAATATTTCTATCGTATATACCCCAAAACAATCCAGGGACACCAAAAAAACTGACCTGCTAACGTATTCACTTCAGGATGCTTGCACCTCAGCTTCATTTATTGGTCTGCAAACCTCCCTCGGATGTGTTGATGGCTAATGGAGTCCTGCTCTTGATTATTGGGCTTCAGTTAAACACTGAGATGAGCATGCTGTCCTCAACACCTGCCACCATTAGCCTGGGAAAGTGAAAGAATCATGAGGTCCAACTAAATTTAACCTTCTGTATCGTCTTCATCCGTACGACCCTGTTTTATGCTGAGCGGTTTTTAGCTTCGCTCACATGAAATCGGTCAGAAGAACCTGATAGAGGAAAATCTGAGACACTCTTTCATCCAGAAGTTCAAAAATGTTGTTAAAAAGCTTTTATGTACTTCAGGCAAGAACCAACAATGTACATAATCTGAAGAGATTTGACGTTTTCTCCGTTGAATGAAAACGTCAAACACAAATAAACAGAAATGGTTTGGTTGAAAAAAGACAGAACTTCTGGTTATCCCAACCAAACCCTCTATCCAACACAATATCAATATAAAAACAACCTCTTCACTCCTCACCCCACCTAAGGTGGTGAGAAACGTGGGTGTTATGCATCTGTGCATCTGTGTCTCGATCATGTCGCTTCATCATATACAACATCAGGAAAATCAGACCATACCTAATGCAGAATGCCACCCAGCTCCTGGTACAAGCCAAGTTATCCCTTGCTTCGATTACTGCAATGCCCTCCTACTGGGTCTTCAGGCCTATACAGTGGTTCAAATCACAGAACTGCCAGTGGCACCACTGAGGTTCTCTTGAGCAAGGTACCGTTCCCACTGCTCCCCGGGTGCTGAGTTACTGGCTGCCCACTGCTTCACTTGGTGAATGGGGCAAAAGCAGGGAAAGAATTTCACACTGTGCATACTGTGTGCTGTGGTGTGGTGTGTTCAGGCCTGATAAATGGACACTTTACACACTAATCATTAAATCTAAAGCAAAATTATCTTGTCTCTACCTCTTTATCTTGGTCTGGAGCAAAGCCCTCAATGTCTCGAGTCCGTCTGGACAGTGCCGCAGAACAGAGGTTTTCTTTTTATTAAAACAGAAATTACTGGTTCTGTGATCTGAACTCCTGTGAAGCTGAGACCGTTAGAATTCGAACGCGTTCTCGTCCTCACGGTGCCACTTTCCCGCTCTTTTTGGATTCCGTTGTAACGGAATCCCACACTTTTCCCGCGCTTTTGTTTCGACTGGCATCACTTGAGGCGGTAATCAAAGCGCACGCGACCCTCCCCGCCTGGGCGGAAGAGGCACGCGCGCTGTAGGGGGCGGTGGTCGGTGTGGGACGGGGAGGGGGTTGAGGTGCGGGGGGTTGTTTTGGGGGGGGCGGGGTTGTTGGGTGGGTGGCTGGGTGGATGGGGGGGGCGCTGTTGGGGGGAGACCGTGTCAGCCGAGAGCGCGAGGCGCGCCAGTACCCGGCGGACCGGAGGGAGCAGGTCGCGCGCTGTGTTTCGGAACATTCACCGCGGGAAAGAGCAGCGAGGCGCGAGGATGCGCGCGGACCTCACGGTGCTCCGGGTCCTGAGTGTTTTCACCACGATCTTCACCACGAGCCATGGCGCCAGGGTCGTCAGTGGTGAGTTTAAATTCTGTGACATTATAAATATATATATTCACTTTTACTAACAGATTATAGAAGCAGATGCTATAATCCATAATTTGAGGATTAAAATAAATCACTAATTTTGCTACGACTGAAAACGTAGCAGCTTTTATAAAAAGAGTTTTTTCAAAAGTCTTATAATGATAACATTTGTAAAATGAAACATGAAATATGTTGTAGTATTTTTACATTAACATATTGTCTGTATAGCTCTGTGAATAATAGAAGGAACTGTAGCATGTAGATTGACCACAATATATAAGAATTATAAGAATGAAAAGAGAATTAATTGAAGTAAATTTGTCAGAACCCCCCCCCCCCCAAATTTAACATTTTTAATATTGCTAGGTCTGTATTTGTTCTCTGATAGTCTCAGTATATTTAACAAAACGCTTTGATTTTTTTTAGCACTTAATCATATTTGATTATATTAATCATAGTAAATGCTGCTTAAGATCTGATATGGTGTATTTGCCACTTGAAAAGTAGTTGTTAATTTTGCTTTTTTGCAGTTTTACATGATTGTTTTTGGTAGATAGTACACATCAATCTATCAGCTGTCCATCCATAAATCTATCTATCTATCTATCTATCTATCTATCTATATCTATCTATCAGTCTGTCCATCTATCTATCTATCAATCTGTCCATCTATCTATCTCTCTGTCGGTCTCTATCTGCCTGTCTATCTGTCTATGTATCTATTCATGTACTTACCCATCTATCCACCCATCACTCTATATCTAATAAAAATAAAGCCAAAAAGCCTGTTATACTATTTTTTAAATTAGTTTGAATGGACTGACTTTTTTTGGTTTGGGATGGAGGGAGTGAGAGTGATAGAGCTGTGAGTGAAACAAAAAGGAGGAGCGGAACAGAACAATGTGAACAGAGAGATGAATGGAGGAGAAACGCTGCAGTCTGAGCAGAACTGAGGGGGTGAATCGAGGCAGCAGCCGGTGCTGGGAGGCTGAAGGAAGCAGGATGAGTTTCTAGACTCGTGGAGGAAGGAATGAGGAGGAAGAGGAGGAAGTAGTTTGGAAAATTGCTGAGTCCGGATCTCCCCGGTTACCCCAGGCCCATTACTGTCCTTAAAGTGATGATAGTGCAGATCCAGACCAGGCAATTATTTAAAGTACCTCCTGGGCAGTGAGCTAATGTTATTATTAGACTTTTAACAGACTGTGTATTAATCACAGTATTCCTCCCTTGCTCTGAGCTCCATATCCATGATATTTTACGAGACGGATCCGCTTGGTTAATGATTTTTCCTCCAAATACGGCCCCTCATATTTACTCCCCAGTGTTTCCCTGCAGGCTTTTTAAAGTCTAGAGACTTGATGATGTCTGTTTAGAATAAATGGTTCTTATGTACAGTTCCAGCAAAACTCTTAGACTGGTAGAGAATGTACACATTGTGGAGGTTCTTTAAACGCCACTGAAAGGATCTTTAAGGCGACAGCAGCAGTTCCTCCCTGGCTTTGCTCCAAAAACCCGTTTGGCACCTTTATTTTTAAGAGTGCAGCTAAGAGACAGTGCTTCTGCTCGTGCTTAAGAGTTTATGAGGAGAGAAATATGTGCCACAGTGACTTAAGCTGGACTCCTCGTTGGTCATTAAGATTTTTGTGGGTCATGTTTGAGGTATGTGCCTGATTAAAATACTTTTGATGGCTTCTTGTCTTTAATAAGCATGATGGGTGGTGGATGAAAGCCAAAACTGAAGGGTCATAAATTTAGTGTTGGGTGCATTTGCTGTATTGCTAGGGGTGTCTACAAAAATCTATACAGTGTTAACAATGCACTCAGAACCTTGGTTTATTAAGGTTTATAAGACAGAAAAAACAAATATATATACTATATACACTTTAAATTATATATAT